>JAZKJV010005244.1:600000-1025066 GCA_037367405.1 Ottelia alismoides | reverse complement strand
TAAATCCGATTAGTCACCTGACTATCGATGAATCCTTATTCAGTGACCCCACTGATCGAGTACTGACTATCGCTTTCTGCAATCTTGATCCAACTCGAGGTCGAATTCATTAGGTTTTTGAGCTAGGCTCACGAGCTCTTATCATGAATAATGGTTTGAAAAAACATGCCTCGAGGCGCAAAGGCGCTTGAGGTGAAACAGATGGAGCGAAAGAGCCTCGAGGCGACTGCCTCAGACCCCCTGGCTGAGGCGTGAGGCGAGGCAAGGTGGTCGAAGTGAGGTGAGGCGCATGGTGAGGCATTAGGGATTTATCAAGCATTTTTTTAAAGAAAATAATTGGTCATTTAGGTATTTTCATATGTTTATAAAGTCAAAGTTGTTGAGTATATATTCATGCAAGATGAATGCTTAAATTTGATCTCTTTCATATTCATATTTTTTATTAACATGTCCAATTATTTTAGTGAACTCTTACTATTACACCCTTAAAACATATAAGAAACTATGTGTGAATTTGAATACCCATATAGGAAAAAAATTTGGGATTGGGCAACCCCTGCAAGGGGGAAGGCAATTTGGGCCTCCATAGCGAGACCCCTGTATTGGTAGGGTATGGTGGTACACCTCCTACACATGTTCTACCACCTCCATCACCTCCTCAAACACTGCCGCCACCACCTCCAGCATCTATATATGCTTTTTGTGGCTACCCTGGACCACCACCCACCTTTAACTCCACCTCTTATCGCTCTGTTCCCGCTGCTCACAGGTCTTCCCTATCATCCATCACGCCTCAGGTATATAATGAACACATTTTTTCTACTGATGACACTATCGAGTTGTTTATGCAGCGTGATTCCTTAGAGGAGGGGCATGTGCCCTCTTAAGAGGGAAACTTGTAGATTCAGGAGGTGGTTGATGATCTCGATGAGGCTATTGCTCTACAAAGTAGAGATATACTTGTGCTTCATATCTTTTTGCAGCCCAAGTTTCTTTGATCTGTCTTTCAGAGGATTTCAGGAGATTTACCGTGTCACTGTCAGTTGTGGAGATACCACGGGCCTATCGTGAGGCCATTCAGGATAGTTAGTGGCATCTTGCCAATGAGGAGGAGATGATCACGTTACAGTCACGTGGTACTTGCAACATTGTTTCATCTCCAATTGGTGCATCCATTCTTGGGTGCAAGTGGGTGTTCACGGTGAAGCATCGAGCAGATTGTACTGTAGATCGCTACAAGATGAGATTTCTGGCACGTGGGTTCCCCCCAACATATTGGGTGGACTATCATGATACATTCTCTCCAGTGGCAAGGGATCGTACTTTGCATATACTTCTATATGTAGCAGTGACACATGATTGTCCCCTCCATCAGTTTGATGTAAAGAATGCTTTTCTCTATAGTGACGTACAAGAGGAGGTTGACATGTAGCAACCACCTAGTTCGCTGCTGAGGGGGAGTGTCAGAAGGTTTACAGGATTCACAAATCGATCTATGGCCTTAAACAAAGTCCAGGAGCATGGTTCCAGAAGCTTTCGAACTTGATAGAGCAACATGGGTTTGTGAGATCGATTGTCGATCATTCACTCAGTCTCAACTAAGCATGTTGACTACATCTAAAAATGCTTAAGCGCAAGTTGTTTAGTAGAAGTTCTCACTACTTATAACCACTAGCATACTTTGTGATTGTTAGATGTGAGACTATGTCCTGGGTGCTATAATCTTCCCACTTTTATATATGCAATGCCATATGAATCATCACTTATTCCTAGCTATAGTGATGGATGCACGCTCTTAAGTAGTGCTTTCCTCCTTTCTCTTTGATATGGGTGGTTCCACCTCTTGGATAGCATTTTCAACTATTAGAGAGAACCTTCTCTAATACCATTCATAATGCTATTTAATGCTAGAACCATAATGCTATTGGATACCATTGAAGCCATTCTATCTGAGATTCTTTTGAATAAATCATTTCTACTATTTAATGCTAGAACCATATTTGAGTGAGATACATTATTATCTGTAATGACTTGAACTTTCATATTCTGTTCTCCAGGCCATTAATTGGTTGAACCACAATCTTTCAAGTAGCAAGTACAATTTAGGAACGAATCCTCAGGCAAGTGTCTTGACAGCCTGCCAAGGAAACCAAGGAGGACCTTCTACATGTAAGTTGCGTTTTTAACACCAGATATATTTTTAATTTTCTCTCTCATGACCGTTAGACTTTGTGTTAATTTTTGGAACATACCAAAGGCTGTCATTTCCCCTTGTAAAGTTGGATTGTTTTATTTACTATGTTACTTTGCATTATATTCATTAGGTATGTTGGTTGGATCTTCTTTTGTTTTTTGGGCTTCAAAGTTTTGGGTAAGGATTTCCATATAAATTATGTATGCCCCTTTTAGGTGAACTGCAATTTAAATGAGGGTTCCGCTATTTTTCTATGACTGTTAGCCAATGCATTTCTGGAAGCAGGATTCCGTTTTTTCTCACCTAAATCTTTCTAATGGATGATCATAGTAATTTGTCTAAGAAATATCTTGGAATCTTCTACTCGTAAGTTTCTTCCTTGATGAAGAAATATTTTTTAGAATT
The DNA here is from genome assembly GCA_037367405.1 of Ottelia alismoides. Lineage (NCBI taxonomy): Eukaryota > Viridiplantae > Streptophyta > Magnoliopsida > Alismatales > Hydrocharitaceae > Ottelia > Ottelia alismoides. Next base: position 1,022,467 of record JAZKJV010005244.1, on the reverse strand, counting down.
GGCTTCTTGCATTCTCTCGTTTGCTGGTCCTGACTGCTATTCATGTAAATGGACATGAGTTTATCTGGTGTTTAGAGAGTTTTTCTGCTGTTGATGTTTATTTAAAGTGACTGCAAATTATTTAATAATTGCTTCCTTTTCGTTGTCTGATTGTAGCACTGGACTTCAATTCAGGAGCTACTGCAACATTTCTGGTCATCATATCCGATAACTACAGGGTACCTTCAAACCAAGGTAGCATGTTGTTTTTAATTGGATGCGTTCCTTGTGTCTCATTGAGCACGTTATATCATTTGCTACCATGTAACAACCAAGTTGCCTCTCTAATTTTTTATTTTGAAATGAAAAATCAGATGGATTTAGTCTACAAAAAGAAATGCTAGGGTTGCCTTACCATCATTTGTTTTCGAGATTGTATGGTTAGATTCAGATGTGGATGAGTATGTTTGCTTTGTGTAGGAAGCTGCCCATTGAAAGAAGCAAATTTCATCCAAAAGACACTTCCAAATCAAAGGACAAATCTAAAGGTTATGACTTTTGATTTTGTTATAAAGAGTAAAAACTACAATAAAAATGAAACTATAACAAATTAAATATCAAATATTTTGGATTGCATCATAGCATGAGTTTATCATCCACTTTTCATATACAGTCATAGACAATAAACTAGAAGAACTACTCGAAGTAATACCTAGTAATTACCCATATTATGTTCTATCTTAGAACATGAGCCAGCAGAATGCAACATGCTCACTAAAAAACGGCAAAGCCTTATCCCACTGTGACTAGTCGACTACATGGATTCGTGCTCAAATCTATATTGAAAGATTCGACTATTTTTCACGATGGTTGTTGATTGCCTAACGCAACCTCCAGAAGGAGGGATAAGAATATAACATGTTCACTATACAAGTGTGATTATGAGTGTTAGAGTATATGCATCGTATGTAAGATGGGTAAATGGATCCTTCCAAGATCCATTTACCACATCCAAGAGTTTAGCCCCACATCTGTCAGTGGTGGGACTTGGAGGGTCTGTGGAGGCTATATAAGATGCCCCAGACCTCCAAAATAAGATAAGAAAGTGCAATGCATACATCAGCCCTTTGAGGCGTTCTCCCGTAGTTTCATCATGCTCTTTAGGGAGTAGGATACCACATTAAATCTCGTGTTCTTCAGTGTTTTATTTCTATCTCTAATATTCGCTCCTGCATTCTTTATTTTCCAACATGGTATCAGAGCTGCTTCGATTCTCAAGAATTTTATGTTCTTGATTTATTCGAGATTCGATTCATAGAGAAGATCCAATTCATGCTTGTTCTGGGAAGATTTATATCTTAAGATTATTACTCTTTATTAATCAAGTTCGTGATCAAGATCAGGATTCCATTCTATGGTTTCTCTGTTGAAAACCTAATCCAAGAAGGTGTTTTCTCCAGTCCAGTCGCGATTCCTAGGAAGGGTACTCGATCTTCAGCAGTAAGGAGCTCCAAAGGGCTTCGAAGCCCTATTTGTTGCATCTCCTAGCAGCGGTCGGACGCTAGTTCCCAAGAAAGGAACTCCACGGCTCCAGCGGCCTGTCCAAGCAACATCTCCAGCCGCTTCGGGCCTCACACGACTCTGATCATCATTCTCCAGTGCAGGTGGGGCTCCCTTCCATCCTCGCCCCACAGAACTTGCCTCCTTCAGAAGTAGTTCCATCGCAATGCGCAAAAGTTCCTTTTTATTTCCAGGTCCATGCAAAGCCATTAGGGCTCCAAGAGTCGCGATCGAAGACATCCAGGAAACTTCACAACAAAAAAATCAGGAAGTGGCCCTTTCCTCTCCCTGCCGCCCACAGGAACCCCCGGTCATGCAGGCCTCTATGTAAGGATGTCAATCTGGGTCTACCCATTGGGTACCCGACCCGAACCCGCCCCATTTAAGGACCCGAAACCCGCACCCATTTACTTTTGGACGGGTTTGAGTTTTGAATTGACTACCCATGCGGGTATGGGTATGGGTTTGGGATTGCCATGTGGGTACCCGAATCCGAACACGCCCCAAACCCGAATAAAAAATATATAAAAAGATAGATGTGTGTGTTGCATTTTAATCAAAATAGATCCAAATCCATTTTATATCTAATATGCATCGATCTACATGTATAAATATTCAACTCAATTTTCTCCTCTCCATCTATTTATTCATATTCAACTAACTTTTTGTATCTTTAATAAAAACAAACTTTCACACAAAAGAGTTAAACACTTAACATATATAAAACATTTACTATTACCTATGTATTGTACAATTTTATGAATCACCATATTACACGATCTCACTCTATTTCGTCTATCTGTGAAAATCTTGCATACATTTATAAACAACTTAATATTTACCATGTTGAAGATATGGGTACCCATTGGGTACACGGGTATCCGACGGGTAGATGGGTACTCACTAGAAATTACCTGTTTAATAAATGGGCGGGTATGGGTAGTGATATTATAATTTGGGAATAGTAATACCCGCCCCAAACCCGACCCGCTGACATTCCTACCTCTATGCGGCATACAGTGCACCCCTTTAACGATCGAAGACCCTCCGTCTCCAACGATCGTGCACCTCTCGGCAGCATCGAGAAGCAGCATCTCCCTCTTATGGTGCATCTCGTTGCAAACCATCACTGTGCACCTTCGAACAGTACGATCCTCCAACCTCCAAGAGACCGGCGATGTTGCTCCTCTATCTTGTTCAAAAGGGCGGCAACACCCTCTGCAGAAAGAGCCCCTTCGGGGGTGGCGACACTTCTTTAGGAGGCTCCCTCAGGCGGAGGCCATCCAGGCGACGGTGTGAAGAGATGGGTTCCCAATTTAGGTAGTCGCGCAAAGGAAAGAAGGGGGCTCAATGGTCCCTTTTATTTAAAAAAAGGGCAAATTATAATTTGGGTCCTCATTTATGGGTCCGATCTCAGAATGGGTCCCAATCTTTAAATTGTAACGATTCGGGTCCCAGGACCATTTAGGAAATGGAAATTTTGGAGTTCATGACAAATGTGCCCTTGTTGGGAAGGGAATGGGGGTTGGATTCCAACTTTTAAACAAGGGCATACTCATCATTATCCCCAAAAAATTCCTTACATTAATGGCACTGGGACATGAATCGTTACAATTTAAAGATCGGGATCCATTATGGGATCGCACCCATAGATGGGGACCCAAATTGTAATTTACCTTCAAAAATGCTGCAAATTCCAGGCTCAAGTGGGCTTTGGCTATTGTAAGAGCTCGTGTGGGCCAAAAGAGAAAAAAGGGTGAGTCGTCAGTTAAAAAAGGGGAGGATGATTTTTTAAAGAGAGAGAGAGAGAGGTTGCATATTTAGACTCACTCGGGCCAAGAGATTTTGTTTAAAAAAATCTTTTGAGAAAAGGTGCGTACAAAAAAACCATATGTGATAAAAAAAGAGTCGATTATTAAAAAAAGAGGGAAAATAACCGGGAAAAATGATTTAAAAAGGGAGAGAGAAGCTGAAAAAAATCAAAATCGGCTAAGTGATTCATTATTGTTTCTTGTTCTCCCTATTTCATGTACCTTCTCCCAACTTGGTCGACGTCATTGTTTTCCGGCCAGTAGAGAGAAAGGGGGAGTATTGTGTAGAGTCACGAGTCTGTTCCAGATTCAGATATCAGATTCTAGACGAGCCAGATGTTCAGACTCTATAGTTCAGTTTCAGACTATGCGGATTGGTTTGGAGCAAGGTTTTAAAAAACGTGAGGCGTATCGAGGCGTTTTCCCAGTATTGCCTCGAGGCGTAAGCCTCGAGGCGTATTGAGGCGTAAGCCTCACTTGTGGAAGAAATGTTTTCATAAAACATCATAATTAACCATAATTACAATTTCCAAGTTCTGGAAATTTTAATAGTTATGGGTAAATACATAACTCCGTGACATTTCAAGGCTAGCATCATGGTTTAAACATCGAAGTTGTTATATAACACTCTTTTTTGGACTCTAAATCAGTAAGGAGTCAAGTAAATATGAATATGCAAGCACAATAATAGCTAACTCTCTGCAAAATTTAAAGTCTTGAATAAAATTTACTAGAGGGGCTAGATGTAACACAAGATGCATACTAAGAGTAGAGGCATTAGATTTAATATCTCAAGATCCAAATTTTTGTTCATGTTGATATAGTGCATAACAAAGTAAAAATAAGCTCAATACTTTAATAAACTGAAAAAAATGCATTTTAGTGAATTGTGAGCTTATGGACTTGAACATACTTGTCTATGAAAGATGAAAAGCCCACAATCAAAAAGAAAAGAAAAAAAATGCAGAAAAAATTCAAAAAATCAGCACACAAATGAGGCTACGCCTCGAGGCGCGCCTCATAAGCCTCGAGGCTTAAGCCTCACTGAGGCTGCATGAGGCTATAGCCTCGAGGCGTTTTTCCTAGAAAAACGCCTCGAGGCGTACGCCTCAGCGCCTCGAGGCGCGTTTTTAAAAACAATGGTTTGGAGTCCAAGTTCGAGGCACTCCATCTTTCAGTGACCCATTTTCTTCGAGTTCTCCAGAGAGAGACTCATTTTCAGAGGCACATATGTGCGATCTTTTTTATGTGGTCCACATCTTTTGTTATTTTAATTAGAATTTTCATAATGATCCATAGGGACTCTAGAGTAGAAATCCCATTCTCTGATCCAGTATAGTAGAGATCCAATTCTCCGACGAGGAGACTTTTCAAGCTCCATTCTCCAGTAACTGTGACCTCCGACGGGATGTCTCCATGGCTTTTTCTGTTCGGCCCTTTCAGAGATGGAGCAGTTGTCCACGTGTTGTGCTGGGCTAGAGTACTCCGACGAGGTGACTCATTTCCAATTGCAGTGACTCTGACAGGCGCAATACAGTGCACGTGCTCTCCCATGAGGAGATTCAATTGACTCACACTTCAGCCCATTTGTCCCTCCTCACCTGCACGATATGAGAAGCGGCGTCCTCGATAGCAGCCGACAGTTGTGCACGTTTGAGTTGATATTGTCTGCAGTGTCTTGTCTTGTGAGTTTGAGATTTCTTTCTCTTTGTCCAAGCTGAGCATTGCATGCTCCAGCTTGAGGGGGAGTGTTGTAGTATATGCGTCATATGTAAGATGGGTAAATGGGTCCTTAAATGATCCATTTACCGCATCCAAGAGTTTAGTCCCCACATCTACCAGTGGTGGGACTTGGAGAGTCTTTGGAGGCTATATAAGAAGTCTCATTCCTCTTGTATTAGATGAGAAAGTGCAAACTGTGCAATGCATACATCGCCTCTTTGAGGCGTTCTCCCGTGGTTTCATCTCGTTCTTTAGGAAGTAGGGTTCTACATCAAATCTCTTGTTCTTTAATGTTTTATTTTTATCTCTGGTATTTGTTTCCGCATTCTTTATTTTCTAACAAGGAATAAGCTGAGGTATCAGTACCAGAACAAAGGCTAATGTCTAATGATACCAATGGGGGAGGATTGGAGTATATGTGTCATATGTAAGATGGGTAAATGGGTCCTTCCATGATCCATTTACCACATCCAAGAGTTCAGTCCCCACATCTATCGGTGGTGGGACTTGGAGGGTCTTTGGAGGCTATATAAGAAGTCTCATACCTCTTGTATCAGATGAGAAAGTGCAATGCATACATCATCCCTCTGAGGCGTTCTCTCATGGTTTCATCCAGCTCCGTAGGGAGTAGGGTTATACGTTAAATCTCTTGTTCTTCAATGTTTTATTTCTATCTCTGATATTTGTTTCTGCATTCTTTATTTTCTAACAAGGAGTAAGTTGTGGTATCGGTACCGGAGCAAAGGCTAATGTCTAATGATACCAATGATTGAGGCCATCTCAAGATTTGTTTATGTTTGGGTATATGTGTCATATGTATAGTTGGGTAAATGGATCCCTCCAAGATTCATTTACCACTCACATCTACCAATGGTGGGACTTGGAGGAACTGTGGAGGCTATATAAGAAGCTCCATACCTCCTTTATCAGATGAGAAAATCAGTGGACACATCAACCCTTTGAGGCGTTCTCACGTGGTTTCATCCCGCTCCTCAGGAAGGAGGGTTCCATGTAAAATACATGTCTCAGTTTATCAATTCACATCTGCATTCCTCATTTTCTAACATGATATCAAAGCAAGTTCGATTTTTGAGGTTTTAGTTCTTGGATATTATCATGTTCGTCAAGAGTTATAGGGTTTCACGAAACCTTAATTCTGTGAGGTTTTCTTTCTTTAAAAAATGAGTCGGTTCTATGGGAGATTTTTATCAAGTCCGATTACTATTGTCAGACCTAGATTTGTTCATTGTTTGTCAAATCTATTCTATATTCAGCAGATCGAGGTCTATGGTTTCTTCTGAATCTCCCATGTTCTGTGATGATTCTTCATCCACAAGCTTCTAGGGTTCTTGACGAAACCCTAATATAGTTGCATCTTCCATCGGTGCAAACTCCAAGCAGAGCCAACCCCCGTGCTCCTCTCCAGCCCTCCTCTGGTCGCGCAAACCCTAGGCCACCTTGCACAGATCTTGTCGGCAATTCACCTCTGTTGCATCTTCTACGAGGTGAAAATCGTGCACATAAGACCCCAGGCACGGAGACCATACCCGTTCAGGAGCCTCTTTAGAACCCTCTTGCTCCACCATCGACATACCTATCCCGAGTCAGGATCCTCCTTGCGCAGGCGGCGCACTCCATGCATTATGAGGCGACGTATGTTCATGTCCAGGCAAAAAAAGGCTAAAGCAGCTACTCTTCGTGTGTATACATCTAGTTCTTGAGCGATGGGTTCTTGGGTGATGGGCTCTCCAACCCTCCGCAACCTCCAATCCAGGTCCAGCGACAACTCGTGGTGGCAGACTCGCCCAGCTGCGTGGTGCTGCCTTCTCGTGTCGGTTACCACTCCTTCGGGATCAGGCCTCCACGATGCTCCACCAGGTGGAGGTCCCTCCCCAGGAGGTGGATCCCACCGCCCACCTCCCTCTTCTCCTGCAGGCAGTGGCGACAGGAGAAACCCCCATCGGGATTGAGTCTCTCGAAGAGAGAGGGTTCCCAAATAAAACCCCAAGTGGGTTGCGTTTTAAAAAAAATATTTTTCCTTTTTCATTGTAAGGCCCATGTATATAGAAAGAAAAGAGAAAAAAAAGAGCCACAATTGCTATGTTTTGGGGGGCCAATTAGGCTCATTTTTAAAAAATGTGTTTGTTTTCAAAAAAGGCAAGTACAAAAGAAATGTCGTACGAGAAAAAACGTTTTGCAAAAAAAGAAGACAAGCCAAAAAACGGCTTATTTTTTAAAACAAGGTGTGACGGCTATTAAAAAAATGAAATGATATAGTCAAGAAAAAAATTATTTAAAAAAATTAAAGGAAAAGCCAAAAAAATGTGGATGATTTATGTTAATCGTGTTTTCTTCATTTTCATATCTTCTCCCAACTTTGTCGATGTCATTGTTTTCCGACAAGTATGGGAGAAAGAGGGAGTATTGTATAGAGTTCTACGGGCCAGATTGTCAGATTTTTCAAATTCCAGAATCAGATGTCAGATTTCCCAGGACAGATTTTACAAATTCTACAGATATTCAAACTCGACATTCAGATTTTGAGTCTACAGTTTGATTCAGACAATATATGCGTTCGTCAGTATGTTGTTCCCGAATTTTGTTTTTGGTCTCAGGGTTTTCATGTGATCCATAGGGACTCCAGAGTAGAAATTACGTTCCCTATGCCATGTAGGCTAGGGTTTTTATGTGGTTTCATAAGGGACTCCAGAGTAGAGATCCCATTCTCTAGGCCAGTATGGGAGAGATTCAGTTCTCCGATGAGGAGACTTTTCATACTTCATTCTTCAGCGATTGTGGACTTCGACGAGGATATCGCCACAGCTTTTTCTGTTCGGCCATTCAGAGATGGAGCAGTTGTCCACATGACGTGGCACGTCAGAGTTCTCCAGGTGAAGACTCATTTTCAGCTGTAGTGACTCTGACAGGCGCAGTACAGAGCACATGCTCTCCGACGATGAGATTCAGTTTGTCTCACACTACAGCTCGTTTGTTCCTTCTCACCTGCACGACATGAGAAGCAACGTCCTCGACAACAATCGACGATTTGTATGCATTGAGTTGGTGTCTTGTAGTGTAAGTTTGAAATTTCTTTCTGTTTGTCCAAGTTGAGCATTGCATGCTCCAGCTTGGGGGGATTGTTGGAGTATATGCATCATATGTATATATGGGTAAATGGATCCCTCCAAGATCCATTTACCACATCCAGTGTTTCGTCCCACATCTACCAATGGTGGGACTTGGAGGGATTGTAGAGGTTATATAAGAAGCCCCAGACCTCTTGTATCATATGAGAAAGTCAATAGACAAATCAACCCTTTGAGGCGTTGTCCCGCGGTTTCATCCCGCTCCTTAGGGAGTAGGGTTCCACAGTAAAATTCATGTGTCAATATTTTATTCTTTTTAGTTTTTCTCTGCTATGTTTATCAATTTGCTTCTGCATTCCTCATTTTCTAAGAGTTTATATGCTACTTGGCTCTGAGTAGCTTTCATATTAAAACAAGCATGTTTGATAAGAGGGCGTCCATGGTAGTATAATTGTTAATTAAAGTCGTGCCATTCTGATTGGTAGACCAGATCTTGTGGTAGATATCGGCCCAACAAAAATCGCTGACCTCTGGTAGTATTCTTCTGAATGCCAGCTTGGATATCCTTTGCATTTTGCCTATATAATAAATTTACTGCAATCTTATGTTCAATACTTTGATAACTCATTACCAGTTAGCTGCCCCGCTCCCAGTTCATGAGATAACTCATTACCATGCAAAAAAAATGAAATTCAACCTCTTTATTTCTTATTATGGAGAGGTAATATATGATTACATAAACATATGGTCTAAAATATGAAGGGGATCGATAAGATACTGAATATCTTATAAAATACCGTAATGATCTTTAAGATCTTTAGAGGATATTTTTAATATTGTAGGAGATTGTGCATATTAACAATAGCTATGAAAGATAGAAGGTTTGTCAACTATTGAACTTGTTAGCTATATGTATGTTCATTCAGTAACTGTTCTTTTATTCCCCGAAGTACTGAAAGATATAGGATCGTACAGATAAAGTAACAAAAGGTCATTCTGGAAATTATTGTTCTTTTATTCCCCAAAGAATTACGCATCCTTGTCTGAAAATACTGAACTCGTTTGCGATATATTTATGTGTTCATTCAGTAACTGTTTGAATGCTCTTTCTGTATGGGTGATGCATCTCCACTTGTTTATGAACATCAAAAGTGAATGTTTTTCTGGTGGGCTGTGGTTAAAGTACTTGGGCTTCTGGGATTTTGCAGGTCACGAGATTAAAAGATGCTATGAGCCAGATTTATCTGAAGTTAGAGGTGACTTAATTCACGAAAACTTGTTTTTTTTATTTTCTGAAAAGTAAATTACACAGAAGTCTTGAACTATATACCCGACTTCAATGTCATACCTGAACTTTGCGAAGACGGCCATCTAAAGATTCAGTAAAAAGGCATGAGAAGTTGGAATAAGAGCCTTGTAGGAGAGGTCTGGGAAGACCAAATAATTTTTGGAAGGAAAATAATTTTTGGAAGGAGACTTATGATTCATGAATGATGATAGCATTGTTATGTTCAGAAGAACTCGAGATGAAAACACATTAGACACTATTTTTAAGATAGCGCTCATAGTATATAGTGTTTGATGTGTGCTTTCATTCGGTCTTCTTCTGAACATGAATTATCCCCCCTCACCCCATCTTCAGATTTGTGATTAAATATTTCTGAGAAAATTCCTCTTCATATTTGTGATTAAATATTTCTGAGAAAATTCCCTATATGGATATTTCTAAAACTTTGGAAATTGTTCTTTCATGGTGGTATAAATACATGAAGGGGAGTATGTTCTTGATTGGTCTTTAACCGGTGAAGGGTTTTTCGCATGTTCACTTATATTCTTCAATGAGCTTTGTTGGCTGGATTGGTGTTGTTTTCTTCCATTTTTAGAAGGTGCTTCACATTGATGTAAGAGTCCTGGAAGGTAGTTTGTGCTCACCAGAAGAACCTTTAAAGATGATTTTCAAAAGCGCGGTTCTCGTGCCAATGATTATTTTGAAACCAAAGAAGTTGGAGTCCTTCTAAACTGAATGGAGAGTAGCTTGCAGGATCTTTCAGAGCAGTTGAGATCAAAGAGGGTGCCTCTTCCGTTGTCGGGGCTGATTGATCTCGTGAAACACTTTCCTGCAAACGTATCAGAAGCATCTTTTTGCAACATTTGAACTTCCTAGAAGCTACTTTTTGCAGTGTCAAAACCTGCAAATTGACTTGTTAGTCTGCAAGTCAATTTGCGCTCTAGTTTCACCAATTACTTCGGCTAACTCGTAGATCGAACATGGCTGAGCCGTACATCTGATTTGTTGTTCTAGAGAAACCGCCTTCGACCTTCTCCGGAGCGCTTGTGTGCATATAAAGATCCGATTTGTGCCGTAGTGTTGAGAAATAGTCTGTCTACAAATAGACCAGTGCCCATGTTATATATTGGCATCTAATTTGGGAGTTTCGCATCACTTTATCCTTACAACATTTCACCTGATTTTATCTTTTTTTCCACATTATTCATCTTATTCTACCACCTTTTTTCATATTAACACAGGTAGTCGTTAACCATCAATTTGTTTATGTTTATCTTACAGGAAATAAAAAAATGCGTACCATCTGATTTCAGGCATCAAGTGTCCCTTCTCGTTCAGATGATGCATCAGGTGATACTACTGAACTATGATACAACAGTTTTCATGTTATTTAATTTTCCGATAGTCTGCGATGTCGAAATATTATTTAGTTCTTATAATCTTGTTTAAGCTGTTCATTCCATAATACTAGAGCTAGTCTGTGAATGATTCTCCAGGTACACGAGTCCGCTCTTACTGCTCGTTCGGTTTTGCAGGCTTTAGATGCAGCTCTGCAACACTACGAATCCGAGCAACTGAAGACCACCAAGACCGGGTCAAGACCGAATGGCTTTGTTCGGACATGATTCACTTAACGTTATACATGTATTGTACATTCCATTGAATTTTGGCGTTACCCAGCCCACAGCACACTATAGAAGCATATCAAGTGAGATATAGGTCTTGACTTCGAGGTTTATCATCCGGCCATCTGCAGTATTCTTTAGCGAGTCCTCTGGCATATGGTTTAATACCGTCCAGACTCGGTTTTTTATACGCCCCCGAAGTCGCAGTAGTAAAAGGACAGTGCATATGTAGTTATATACTCGACATAGTTATTTTATTCGCATGACCTATCATTCTATTGTGTGTGTATTGCTCTACATGAGTGCATTCTCCATAGTCCGTGGTATAAAATGGCGTCCCGAGTGAGCGGATGAAGATTGAAGTTGCGAGGTTATAGATCATTGGAGATTTGACTGTGGTTATATTTGTGAATGGTTCTGTGGTTGAGTCTTTCACTATCTCAGTTTCAATACTTGTTCCTTATTGGTATTTACTTGGTGAAACTGAAATGATGAAATAATGATGATGCTCTCTTAACACGATATGTTAAAAAAATTTGTTTTAATGCATCAACTTACTCTTTGTTTACGTAGTCGACAGCCAGCGTAAAAAATAGTCGAATCTTTCAACATGGATTTGAGCAAGAATCTATATAGTCGACCTTACTTATAGTGGGTGATGGCTTCACCTTTTTTATAATGCATCAATTTACTCTTCGAATTCAAATTTGTTTGTACTTGGAAATATGAGTAATTAAGCAAAAAAAATACATGCACGAAGGTGGATTCATATTGATGCCTCGTATGGTGGTATAAGGTGTGATCGCATTATTAACTTAAATTTTAGTTCTTTATTAACTTAATTTTAGTTCTTAGATTCATGTAATCAATTGAGGTAAGATAGGTCATGATTTGATACCATTTGGAAAATCGAATGGAGTTGGGTGGTTAAGATTACTTCAGCAATATAGATTTGCTATCGTATCCATTTTAAACTGATTTTGATACATATATGAATATTACTTTGATTTTTTTAAAATATCATTTGTTTTCATATATGGGTAAAATGGGATTGCCCTTGGGGAGAGCTTACTTGTCTTCCCTTGCCCTATTTTTTATTTTTTTGAAAAAAAAAATATTATGTCATTCTAAGTTTTATACGAAATAGAGATTCTTTTAGCCTCCATCCAAACAGGGTTGATTTCAATAATTCTGCAATTATTTAGAAATGATTGTTTAGATGAATGTTCTAGGAGTTTGTTTTGCATGAAACTTCATGACAGCATAGAGATATAGTGATGAAATTTTGTGGATTCATTTTTCACAAAAAAATAAAAAATGGGAAAAATAATGCGGAGATGCTAAGTTAGCTATCTTGAAGGAAAGCTGCATTTTACACTTTTGATATTATTGTATATTAATTTTTTATTACATGTAACATTATTTTACACCTTTCATTATACGTATAATGACTCAATTGTTTTGGAAATAATTGATATAATTATATATTTTCGAACCCTCTTTAGTCGATGATTGTTCTTGTTAATAGTTACGTGTGTTTGATACTTTTTCCATCAACAAATTGTCTGTTGGATAATTTCCTTATCACTAAATCATTTGGATCATGTCGTCCAGAATGCATGCTCCCATGCTCTCACAGGTTTTGGCTCTCATAGCATCACTCGTGTGTGCGTGTGTGCGCATGCGCGTGTGTCTGCGTGCTTGTGTGTGTGTACGCGCGTGCGTGTGTGGAAAAGGGAGCCTACACCCATGTGTAGGTAACTTTCCTACACCCACCTCTTTTCCCTCAAATTTTTTTTATTTTTTTAAGATAATTCCTTAGGGAATTTAGATCACAATATATCACCATGTCATTCAAATTTCAGTTTATTTCGAGACTTCTAACTTATCCATCATGACAGTCAAATTTTAACGGACTGAGATTTGTTGAAATCAACTCCTTCCGATGGAGCTACTATGAATGCATGTTTTACATGAAATTTGAAACACGTATTTCATTTAATATTCTAAGTAAATCCACCAAAGATCCTTTTAAAAAAATCAAAAAAAATTAGGAAACAAGAGATGGGTGTAGGAAAGTTACGAACACGTGGGTGTAAGCTCCCCAATCCCATATACATACATATATAGGGGGCTTATCCAATGGGCCCTGTGCCCATTTGAGATGAGATGAGCCCACTCATATTTTACCAATATTTTCCATCATTTTGAGTTCAATGCTTATTTATTTACTGTTGTTATATCATATTCTTACTATTAGTAACTATTTTCATATAAAGAAAATCTTAGATTCACAAGAAATGATCATTAGTAAGAATAAAAATGAGACTAGTAATACAAATAATAATACAAACATTTGTATTACTTTAAGGGTTTTTTTTGTGAAAGTAGTTACTAGTAGTAAGAATATGATATAACACTTGTAAACAAATACCTATTAAGCTCAAAAAGGTAGGAAATAATGGTAAAAAATGAGTGGGCTCATCTCATCTCAAATGGGCACAGGGCTTTCGTGAAAATAGTTACTAGTAGTAAGAATATGATATAACACTTGTAAACAAATACCTATTAAGCTCAAAAAGGTAGGAAATAATGGTAAAAAATGAGTGGGCTCATCTCATCTCAAATGGGCACAGGGCTCATTGGATAATTTTCATATATATATATATATATATATATATATATATATATATATATATATATATATATATATAGAGAGAGAGAGAGAGAGAGAGAAGGGATCCTACACCCGGTACCTACACCTGGGTCATTTTTTCATGTTTTTTTTATTTTTTTTTTGAAATGAAACTTTGGGTAATTAGATCACTATATATCACCATGGTGTCATTCCAATTTCAACTTAATTTGAGACTTCTATCAACTCCATCAAGATCATCAAATTTTACCGGTATAGAATTGCTGAAAATGACCCATTCTAGATGAACATGTTAGGAATGTTTGTTTTGCATGGAACTTGAAACACATATTCCCCTTAATATATTAAGTAAATTCTCCAATGACTTTTTTCAAAAAAAACAAAAAATAATGAGAAAAATGTGGGGTGCAGTGAGTTATCTACACCCTCGGGTGCAGGCTCCCGGCTCCTATATATATATAGAGAGAGAGAGAGAGGAGTGATCCAATGAGAGCAAAAAGATGTGAGAGCATGAGAGGAATGATTCTGGACCACATGATTCTGTTTTCTCTCTCCTGGTCTTCTCTCTCCTGGGTGAATCATGTGGTCCAGAATCTCTCCTCTCATGCTCTCACAACTTTTTGCTCTCATAGGATCACTCCTATATATATATATATATATATAGGGAAATTATCCAATGAGCCCTGTGCCCATTTGAGATGAGATGAGCCCACTCATTTTTTACCATTATTTCCTATCTTTTTGAGCTTAATAGATATTTGTTTACAAGTGTTATATCATATTCTTACTAGTAGTAACTATTTTTAGGAAAAACCCTTAAATTCATACAAAATGATTTTATTATTATTTGTATTACTAGTCTCATTTTTAATCTTACTAATGACCATTTCTTGTGAATCTAAGATTTTCTTTATATGAAAATAGTTACTAATAGTAAGAATATGATATAACAACTGTTAATAAATAAGAATTGAACTCAAAATGATGGAAAATATTGATAAAATATGAGTGGGCTCATCTCATCCCAAATGAGCACAGGGCCCATTGGATAAGCCCCCTATATATATATATATATATATATATATATATATAGAGAGAGAGAGAGAGGGGGGGCGATCCTATGAGATGGGATTTTGGTGAGATGGTGAGATGGGGCATTCTGGACCACAAGTTCCAACCAGGAGAGAGAAAGGCAAGAGAGAGAATACAGAAACTTGTGGTCCAGAATGTCTCATCTCACCATCTCACAAAATCTCATCTCATAGGATCGCCCCTATATATATATATATATATGGGTTATATGGGGCTGCCACCTGGGAGTAGCCAACTTGGCTACTCCCACCTTATTTTTCCCTCATTTTTTTATTTCTTTAGAAAATTAAAATTTCTAAATTCATCATTATATCCCTCTAACATCCTATTAAAATTTCGTCAGAAACAGAGACTCCTACGGCCTTCATAAACCGCAAAAATCGCCCCTTTAATAGTGCAGAATTAGCACTTGGAATTGTCATAGCAGTCGGGCCAATTTGGGCTCATCAAAAAGACCATCTTATTTATATGTTTCAAATAAGAATGAGATGGTCGAAATTTATATTTTTTTACTTGGCAAGAAACCAAGGTCGAACTCAGGGACACGAGCATTTCTCTAATTATCCGGATTTTACTCTATTTAATTAAGTGTTGAAGTTAAAGGACAAATAGGTCAAGGCAAGCAAGGAAGGACAAGACAATGCATTAAAAATAAACATGCATTTTTTATCAGTTTTTATTATGCAAGTAAATGCAATGATATGCAATGAAAATATGCCCTCAATCAAAGTAATGAGACAACTACACAAGGAATCAATTTCAGATTTTATTGAGATGATCAACTTGATTTGAACAAGGGATAAGTTAAGAAATAAAAGACACATGGCTATAAAATAATACATCAAGATTACTGTGTCCAAAATGAAAATTGAGTATGCCATTAGAAAGTTCATCAAGCAAGCTTTAAAATGAAACTGAAATCACCTCAATCGGAGATATGAGGCTCAAGATATGCATGAAAGAAAGCAAGGGCATAATTGAAAGAAAACATGAAAAGATAACTACAAACAGGTCCCTTGGAAGGACTAAAATGCAATAAAAGTTAAGAACGAGGCCTTCCCTATATTAACCTCACGCGCGGGGGTATATTTGCAATTATTTAAACCCGTAAGGGTATGAGTGCAAATAACCCCAGGCGCGCAGGTGCTTCACGTACTCCAGGGACCTATTTGCAAATTGGAGAAGTTCAGAGGGCATCTCTGCAAATTACCCAGATATGCACGTGCTTAGCACGTGCCATCAAGGCTCGGAAGAAGGTTCGGGCTCGACAGAGGCTCGGTGTAGCTTCGGCTTGGTTCGGGTGTCGGATCAGGCTCGGTCTACGGCTCGGCGAAGGCTCGGTGATCCAAGCCTCTAGGTTCGGATGGGAGGTTCGGTGCAAGCTCTCAGAATGCCACGTGGCCGAATGATGGACATTGGATCGTGATGATCCAAGGGCTACTGAAGAAGGCGCTCCGTGCGACGTGGCTGCTTCATAACCGTTGGATGAACTCTGGGAGGGAGCATCCAACGGTTGCTGTATTTCTTCCTCTGCCGAAGATTGGCGGCGGGATTGGGCCTCCGGCGAAGGCTCCCGAGCTCCGTCGTCATCTAGCTTGCTGAAGAAGATCCCCAGAGCTCAGTGGACGTTGAGCGATTTAGCTGGAGCTCAGAGGAACCTTCCAAACATCCTGGAAGTGTCTGATCACATCTGAAAGGGTGGAGGCGGAGCTGCGCAAAAGATCTCCGGCGAAGTTCCCGACCATTGACCTGCATCGTTAGTACACATAGCCGACGCGAGAAGGCGTGTGTGCGTGGATGAAGTGAGGCGAGATGGGAGCTCTGGTGGCCGAAGTAGACGGGAGCTCGAAGCTCCTCCGCCGTGGGTGGCGGAGGAGGTGGGTTGAGGTGGTCTGGGGCTGCGAAGGAGGAAGAAGGCGGTCCGAGACGAGCGCGTGAACGGGGAGTGTGAGTCGAAGCTTGGGGAGTCCTCACCGGAGGTCGAGGACAATCGTAGAGACCTAGATAATTACGTAAAATAAGAATGAAAATCAGAGAAGAGGTCGGAGAGCTTACCTGAGAGATGGCGGAGGAAGTGGCCTTTGCTTGAGCTCCGAGAGGAGCTCGAGGTCTTCGCACGTGCTGGGCGGCCGTCCCAGCGAGCTCGGCGGGGCCTTAGCCACCGCAGCTCCGCCTCGATCAGCGTAGGGTCGACACCGGGGAGGAAGGGTCGTTGTTGCTCAATCGCGCTGCCTCCCCCTGTCACAGGGAGGCAGAGGAGGGATGGGCCCTCTCCCGCGTAAAGGTAGACAGCTGGAACGGGAGGAGATGGTGGTGTATTTGAAGGTTGAAGGTGGCCGGTTATGGTGGTGGTCGACGTGGGTTTTGAGGCGAAGACGGGGCGACTGAGAGGATGTCGTGGGTCGTGGAGTGATGCGCGGGGAAGAAGGAAGATGGGGGAACGTCATGGGGTAGTTGGCGAGTGGAAGTGGTGGCTGGTGAGGGCGAGGAAATGGAAAGGGGAAGCAGTCTTCGCGAACTGGAGACGTGGGGTGAGTGGGTCGCGGGAGGTTGACGATGAAGATTGACCGTTGGATCCGAAGATCCAACGGTGAGAGATTCGATGCTAAGGTGCGAGTAGGATGTGATATGTGGTGATGCGATCAACGGGCCTTGAAGTCGTCACGTGTCGGGCTAAGCGCGATGCGGTAGCGATTGATGGAGATGACATCAAGGAAGTAATCGGACGGTCGATAATCAAAGCGGTAGTGGACGGCGGTGATCAAAGGGATAAGGACGAGATCCGAAGGTGTACGACGCTCCACGTGGCGCAAGGAGGATCAGGCGGCTACGGGCAGCTGTGATGAGAAGTAGATGTCGATCGGAGGGCTGAGGAGCGTCCAAGGAAGGAGCGTCCGAGATGGAAAATCAGGAGCGCGATCGAAGGGCGCTAAAGGCGCCACGTGGCAGGCTCAGATCAAAGCGCTTATGGACGGATCAGATTAGAGGCAGGGGAGATCTGATGGCTGGGAAAATGAGCGCGCGTGGAAAAGTCAAGGCCGTTGGATTATGGAGATGATCCAACGGCTGTAGCTGCGAGCGAATAAGACAAAGGGGGCGGGGCCACGTGGCACTCCCAGAACGGGCCACGTGGCCCAATCAGATTATTCCGAAAGTAAAATTGATTTTTGAGGGTTATAATGGCCGAATTTGAGAAAACTCAAAACATGAAAGTTGTAGATCTTTATAAGATCTACAAGTTTCATGTTGACCAAAACTGGAGATGAGATCGAACAAAGACCCGAAATATTTTTGAGGGAATTTTCAAGGTTAAAAATACCACAAATTTTTGTTTTGCCATTTTTTGTGGTTTTTAATTTATTAAGGACTCTGATAATTACAGGACATTAACTGGGTTTTATTGACACATGATTAAGCAAGGGGGTTAATAATGGGAAATTATGATGATTAAATCGAGTTTCATCAGGCCTCCATCCAAACAAGGTCGACTTAAAAAATTGTACGACCGTTAAAAAAATGACGTCTGGATGGAAGGCCTATGAGTCTCTGTTTCTGACGAAATTTTAATAGAATGTTAGAGGGATATAGTGATGAATATACAAATTTTTATTTTCCAAAGAAATAGAAAAATGAGGGGAAAATAGGGGTGGAAGGAGCCAAGTTGGCTACTCTCAAGGGCAGCCCCATTTTACCCTATATATATATATACACACATATAGAGAGAAAGAGAGAGATGAGTGATCCTATGAGAGCAAAACGTTGTGAGAGCATGAGAGGAATAATTATGGACCACATGATTATGTTTTCTCTCTCCTGATCTTCTCTCTCCTAGGTGTGTGTGTGTGTGTGTATATATATAGAGAGAGAGGGGGGGGTAAATGGGGTTGCTCCCTGTGAGTAGCCAACAGGCTGCTCCCACCCCCATTTTCTCTCAATTTTTATTTTTTTGGAAAATAAAAATTTGTATATTCATCACTATATCCCTTTAACATTCTATTAAAATTTCGTCAGAAACTCCTACGGCCTCCATCCAAAAATGGTCGATTTAAAAAATCTTGCGACCATTAAAAAAAATGTCTGGATGGAAGGCTTAGAGTCTCTGTTTCTGACGAAATTTTAATACAATGTTGGAGGGATATAGTGATGAATATACAAATTTTTATTTTCCAAAAAAATAAAAAAATGGGGTGGGGGGGAATAGGGATGGGAGCAACCCCGTTGGCTACTCCCAGGGAGCATATTCCTTTTTCCCATATATATATATATATATGAGAAAAATGGGGATGCTCCCTGGGAGTAGCCAACGGGGCTACTCCCCACCCCTATTTTTCGTCCATTTTTTTATTTTTTGGAAAAGAAAATTTTGAATATTCACCACTATATCCCTCTAACATTCTATTAAAATTTCGTCAGAAACAGAGGACTCCTAGGCCCTCCATCCAGATGCCATTTTTTTAACGATCGCAGGATTTTTTAAATCGACCATGTTTGGATGGAGGCCGTAGGAGTCTCTGTTTCTGACAAAATTTTAATAGAATGTTAGAGGGATTTAATGAGGAATATACTAATTTTTATTTTCCAAAAAATAAAAAAATTTGGAGGAAAATGGGGGTCGGAGCAGCCCCATTTTCCTCTCTCTCTCTCTCTCTATATATATATACACCCACCTCATTTTCGCAAATTTTTTTTATTTTTTTTGAAAAATATCATCATGTATAGTCATCCCTATATCCCTCGTATGTCATTCGAATTTCATCAGAAACAGACTATTGCGTTGCGCGCGCGTGGCGTGGTGAACGCGCGCGTGCGAGTGCGCGAGTGTGAGTGATCCTGTGAGATCAAAAGGTTGTGAGAGCATGAGAGGAGTGATTTAGTACAGCTACTAAAAATTTGAATAGGTAGATGATATATATACCAAATTCACATTTTGATATCAGATTTTTCTCATGTTAGGTGTGGTTTACTACATGGATTTTTTGTAGATCACTGGTATAAAAACAAATCATTCTCAAAGCACCTTTTTACCTAGTAATCAAACCCCCTTTATCCTATGATAAACAACATCTGCATAAATTGATAAACAGCATCCGCATAAATCGACGCTAAAATGACGTAATTTATTGATAAAGGATATGATTTACACTTGACATGGAGCCATATTAAGATCCTCTTACAAACTGAGAGAAGTATCTCTGCAGAAAAAAAATCTTATATTAGTTTAAAATTAAACCAAAAACTAGCTTAAGATTTATCTGCAATATATATCATAAAAAGAAAATGATATACATGAAGATAACTTGTATCCATCATCAAACCTGATCGACTGTTCTGAAAAGAATACGTACATCTCCTTGTATTGTAAATTTAAACAATCTGATCACTCAGCTGTCCTCTTCTGCAAATGCTTCAAGCATCGTCTTGAAAGCTTTTTCTGAACCCGCAGTCACTCGTTGAAATATTCGTGTTCGTCCAAACAAGCTTGCTTTGCTTTTCATTACCATTCCGTATAAATGACAGCTTCTAAAGATGTTTCTGAGGTCAGTTTCAAGAGTTTGGCTTTAAAGAAATCAAGATATTTAATTAACCTGTTTAATCAAGCTATTTAAATTGTAAATTGTATTCAGCAAAGAATAACCTGTCTGGCTCTCTTGTCTACAGGAGTCCATAAAGAAGCTATCGTGGGTGATGCCGTCTTCCCTGTAGACGACTTTCTCGATCTTCTGGCTTGTTGTTTCCCTCGCAGTGGTGTTTTTGTTCGGCTACCTCCTTCGTACCTGAAAGTGTCTATAAATGATGGGCTTAGAGTTTTCGCGTTTATCTTCCTGCTTCCCGGAGTCGTTGCACAGTTTAAACAGGTAATTGCAAGTCAGGGATTGACTGGGAACTCTTGCCTTCTCTTTCATCCTGTTAATGAAATCTATTGTAGAAGGTATACCCCTCCTTGATTGAGATGCTCGGGTATCCGTTGCTGAAGATTTCTCGCTGTACTTTTCGGTTTTTTTCCCTTCACCTGGGAATGTTGGAAATTCTCTTTCAATTTCACACACTGGAAGAGATGGCTTCCATTTGAAATCTGGAGGATCCCATTGGGAGTATGAGCCTGAAAGTTCATGAACATTATCTTCGAGAATGTTTTTACGGTTTTTTTCCTGAAGGCTGTCCATCAGTGTAGTGGTTCACATCTAAAGATGTCATGAAGGATGATCGGCTTGCATGGTGGGGTCCTAATCTGCTGAGACTGGCATGATCCCCAGACGCTACTTGTCGTTTCCTTGAGAAACTTGGAGTCTGAGATATGCCCATGAGATCGTCATCCGGTGTAGAAAATCGTGATCAATCACTTCCCCATTAAAATCTTTGTGTAAGTTTATCTTTTCTGGTTGAAAGAGGTAGTCCGAAGTGGAAATGTTAAAACTCGATTTTCTGGAAGGGTAGTCAGCATTGAATGCAGTGTACTGCTTTTGACCCTTCCTGTAGTCTCCTGGAAGTTAAGATGATCCCTTTGAGCATTAAATCTATGCAACTTAGAAGGGATGTCATTGTTTAGCAATGATCTTGGTGGTTGAATTGGCATCAAATCGTCGGCCTCCAAATCAATGACATTGTTCATCTCATATTTCGGCCTTTTATTCTGCAAGTGTATTCTTCCGCTGTTGATTTCTGAGTCGATAGATGAACAGTCCGTCATTACAGATTTGGAATCTCCATGTTCTCCATATTTGCAGAGGGTACTAAACAAAACCATGCTTTCATCAGGTATGTGGTATTTCCCAATAGCTCGAACTCTGCGCTCGTGTGACCATTCAAGAAAATCCACAAGCATGCCACCAGATTGTAATATTGCATGAGCTGAAAGTGAATTTATCGAAGGAAATCTTGTGAGAAAAGACTCTGCAAGGGTTTCGGATTCCGGCATGGGTGGATAAAGACTACCAACTGAATTCCGTGCACGCTTGATGCAATTCAGAATAATTTCATCAGTGATTTCTGGTGAGTAAGAGTACAATAACTGCACATGCATGTCCAGACTAGCTGCAGCTGCGTAGATAGTGTCAGAAGAATCCATAACAGCTGCCAGGAAGCTGTTTTCTCCCTCAAAAAACCTGGAAAGACATGGAAACAAATTAAATCAACAATGAATATAACTTCCTACTAATGTTATTCTAAGGGCATTAATTGTGAAATAAACTACGTTTTCGTCCTAAGCATACCAGTATGCAGCTACTGAAAGCATAACTTAATGCCATTAAAACATCAGTCGCAACATTCTCGGTGAACATAGATATGCTGGCATTTCCACTAGCTTTCTGTCCACTTTTACCAAGACTCTGTGCATCATACCATACAAGACAGATAGCTGCACTGAAGACAAGGTCCACAGGAAGATCAATATCACGTTCAGCAACTTGCACGCCATCTTTCTCCAATGCAAGTATCTTTTGGTATGAGCTTCTTCTTGAAGTAAGCATTTCTTTTTTAGAAGTTTGTGTGTTGACAACAACTACTGTATCTGGAAAGGAATTTGAGCCAGAGATTGTGACTTTTGCATTCGTCAAACTGGGCATGCTCATTGCATGTTCAGTTTTATCGCACTTCACTCCAATCTTTTTAGATTTAGAAGCAGTTGTATCATCAGAAGTGTCGTCATCAGGAACAAAGTCGAGTAGTTGAAGAACACTGTGGTTATCCATGGTTCCCTTTACAGTTGCACCGAATTGAGGAGTCCCCTAGACATGAAAACAATGCAATTCTGTATTTGACTAAATCTAAACAAAATAGCAGAAAAATTACCATCTTAATAAATTACAGCTATGGAAAACTATCTAATTTAGGAAATCAGTTGACTATTTTATTGCACCTTGAGCAGTCTAAAAAGTAACACCAACAAAGATGAACGAAGATTGCAAAGATTTTGACCACAATGGCTTCCCAACACACGTTTTTAGACTTTTGGAGAAAAAGGCTCGTTAACAAATGAAGTTTATCTATAAATAATCCTCAATTACTGTAGAAAATGGTTTTTTTAAGGAATAGAGGTCCTATGGTCTCTTGTATCGTGAAGACCAATGGGACAATCATGTAGACAATCAAGAAACAGAGAGACTACAAAGAGTTCCTATAACTACTAAAATTCCAACACTTTCCCTCAAGCTAGAGCATATAGATCCATGATACTTATCTTGGAACTATGTTTCTCAAAGACAATGCAGGGAAGCGACTAGGTAGAAATGTCGACAGTTTGCTCCGTAGAAGAAACAAGAGAAGTAAAACTGTTTGAGATAAATAGTGTTGCATGATTGTCACATCTCAATTGTATTGGGAGACACCTCCACAAGAAGACCGGCCGCAACTGACTTGACCACATGACCTCTACAGTAGCCTACTAGATACTTATATCGGTCTTTTTGCTTTGCCGCATAAGCAGATTCTCTCCAATGATCACACAAAGGCTGGTGGTAGAATTGCTGTTGTTGAGAAGTCAACATAGTCAACATCCGCATAAACTCAAAGCATCTTACTTAAAAATGGCAAAGCCTTCTCCCACTATAAGAAGGCTCGGCTACATGGATCTTTACTCAAATCCATGTTGAAAAGATTCGACTATTTTTTACAATGGATATCGATTACCTAACTCAACCCCTACAAGGGGGAATTTGCACCCTGGTTTTTTGGGTGTAGGCACAGTGCACTACCACCATACTCAAGCTTCTTACTTATCAGAAAAAAAATCATTTCCTGGTATAGCCATAAGAAACCTAAGTATCATCATAGCAACATAACAACATAGCTTCTTAGGTGTATATAAGTTGGATTGATTCCGCTCACCGTAGTAGAGTGATGCTTTAGTGACTGATGGTAATAATGAATACTTCCTAACAAGCTCTCTCTTACAAATTGTATCACGTCCTATGGGTCATCATCAGAAAGTCCAACATTGAGATTCATGGTAACAATGGTTGGAAGCGATCCAATAGAATTGAGATTCATGGTAACAATGGTTGGAAGAGATCCAATAGAATTGAGATTCATGGTAACAATGGTTGGAAGAGATCCAACAGCCATGTTTCCCATAAGGGGACAGTAACATATTTCCGCTCACACATAAAATGGACACAAGGAAAGAATAATCTGGTTTAGGGTTTAGGGTTTAGGTTTTTTTTAGTAAGCCTGGTTTTCGCAGCCCAGGTAGCTGCCTTTATTCCATCAAACAGAAGATTACAAAAGGTGCCCTTCAAGGGGGAGATACAAAAGATACATAGCTACTAAACTAAGAAAGGCAAAAAAAAGACAACAGAATGATCCTTTAGCATAGTTGCTCGGGGTCTTTTTCCTCGGATTCATCATCAGATATTATAATCACCCCTTCAACTTTCTTCCAGACATGGTGCCTTCTACTGCTTCTTCGTGGAGTCACAGAAGATCCATGGCCTTGAATAGATGTCTTAGAACGGAAAGGTTTCACTTTATCTTCTATGTTCATCCTTTTTCTTTTGCCCAATATTCTCGGCCCAGAAACCAAAGATTAGAGAATATCATCTTTCTCCATTTCACAAAGAAACCAAAAGGATTCCAAAATAAAGGAATCTGAGGGTTAATACACCAAACCAGCACATAGTTCCTTAGGATAATTTCACCTTCAGCATCCAGAAAACAGCAATTAAGAAGTATTGTTGCATGGCTGAGATCCTTCAAAATTCTCATTCTTGATTCAAATCTCCAGTCCATCAGTGTGATTTCATTATTCGAGTCATAAAAGGCATCCAAATTTCTAAAAACTGGCAGGCCCTCTATGAAAAAGTGCATATTCACATACCCTTTAAGATCATAGTCATACAGAACTGCTTTAATATTAGGAACAGGGGAAGACGTAGATTCTTTCAACAAAGCAGAATCCAGAATATTCCTTATATCCAAGAAAGAGAACTTAAGAATGAATCTGCAGTTGCTTTTCTCATCAAAATCAATCAGAAGATCCCATAAGCTTTGATACATAAGAATCGAGATAAGCAGATTCTCTTCCATATCTTCCACTTCATTCCAGTCAATTACATCTTTCAGATGATCTTTTCCAGCTTGAATCCAGTTCTTCCAATCCAGCTCAATGTAGTTCATGAAATGGCTGATTAACCTTCCCAACAAGGTTAAGAAAAGAGAAGAGAAGAAGGGGGGTATTACGGCTACAAATATGCTTTGTCATCCATATTTCTAATCTTGATTCAAGCACCTCCATAGTTTAGGGTTTAGGTTTTGGGGTTTAGGGTTTAGGGTTCTGCTTCACATAGTAGATGGTTATGTATAGAGTGCAAATGTGGACATAAATATGGAAAAGAGGTCATTCCTCATTAACATGGTAGAAATAGAATGTATTATGCATATATGTTTGCCTTTTTACAAGAATTAAGAAACATATAGATTATTTATATTAGTTAGATGATTCACAATGGCTTCTTTCTTAGTTTTTTATTAGTTATTAATGAAGACACCACATTTAGGTACAAAAGATTAAGACAAATGAACCAACCACAAACTAAGTAGTAAACTAAATAAGGTTAAACTAGTTACATGTTTGCCTAACCTAGCCTTCAAAAAAATTATTGTTTACTCTTCACATGAAATTAGTAAAATAACTAGAGCTTCTTTTAAGCAGAAACTAGTTGTGTCAATCAAAAGGCCTCTTGAGCTTTTGCATCTGGACCTCTTTGGACCTATCATGAGCAAGAGTATGCTTGGATTGCAGTTTTGTTTTGTAATCATCAATGATTTCTTGCAATTTACTTCCATGTCGTTTTTACGATCTAAGGATCAAGCTTTCGTAGAATTCATTGGTCAAAAAAGGGACTGTTTGTTTTGGTCTAAGTTGGCCATGTTTCAAATAAATTCTTTTGAAAAAGGTACGTACAAAAAAATCATACGCGGAAAAAAAAGAGAAAAGCCGAAAAAATGATGATTAACGGCTTATTTAAAAAAAAGAGGGAGAAACGGCTATTAAAAAATTGGAATAGTCGAGAAAATGATAAAAAAATGTACTAAGCCTTCTCTCACTATAAGTAGGGTCGGCTACATGGATTTTTGCTCAAACCCATGTTGAAAGATTCGAAAATTTTTTACGTTGGATGTCGACTACCTAACGCAACCCTGCAAGAGTGGGATTTGAACCCTTATCTTTTGTGTGATAGACACATTGTACTACCACTAGACAATTAAGTAGGTACAAGTCGAGAAAATGATGGTTTTAAAAAAATGTTTAAGAAAGCCGAGAGAGAAAAAATGATTATCGACTTTTGTGGTTGGATTTTTCCCCCATTCTCTTGTCTTCTCCCAACTTTATTGATGCCATTGTTTTCCGACAAGTATGGGGGAAAGGGGGAGCATTATGTAGAGTTCTATGACCATGATGATTTCAGTTCAGATTCAGATTCTCCAGTCAGGGGCGGGCCAGATTTTCTATACTCTGAGTTCAGTTTCAGACTCTGTGGATTGGTTCAGAGTCTAGGTTCGAAGCACTCCATATTTGAATGATTCTCTGAGTTCTCCAGCGAGAGACTCCTTTTCAAACATGCATATATGCAATCTTTTTTATGTGGTCCCCGTCTTTTGTTTTTTTGTCAGAGTTTTCATGTGTTCCATATGGACTCCAGAGTAGAGTTCCCATTCTGTATGCCATGTGGGCTAAGATTTTCATGTGGTTTCATAGGGACTCCAGAGTAGAGATCCCATTCTCTGAGCCAATATGGAAAAACTTAATTTTCCGACAAGGAGACTTTTCAGACTCCATTTGAGTTTGATAGTAGTGCCTTGTGCCATAATATTTGTGGTCAAGGGTTTTGTCTTGGTAGTATAAGGTGCCATGGTGGTCTTAAAATAGAAAGAAGATCATGTGATCAACTAAAGATGCATGTAAGAGCTAAAAATTGCCCTAGAACTCATGTTTTCCCTTAAAGAAGGGCTAAAAACCCTCAATGGACAGCAAATCTGAATTCTTGGCAGCGGTCCATAATGAGTTTTGGATCTCCAAAGAGTCCTACGGTACTGATGGAGGGTAGTTGTGAGGCTGACGACCTTCGTAGGAGGCCCTGAAAGCGCGAGGTAGCGCTAGCGAGGGGGTTGTGTGCCCCCTGACGACACTGATAGGTGCTGGAGATGCTCCTTTGGGGTCGAGCTACTGCACTGGAGGCGAGTGGAGGGCCTTGCGCAGGGCCCTAATTTAGGGAAGAGGGCCTAAGCAAGATTTTGCGAGGCTTGAAGGTGGTGATGGGGATTTTAGGTCACCGGTCTAGGATGCTTTGATACCATGTGGAGAAGAGAGACAAATGGGATATGTATTACATAGGGCTAAGGTCTCTTATATAGAGAGAAAACCCTAGAGAGTATAAGAGAAAAAATACATAAATACCCCTGAAGGGTTATGGAACATGAAGGGTTAAAGGTTACGAAACCCGAAGGGTTAAGGGTTACGGAACCCGAAAAGTTACAAACATAATTGTAATATAATAATTCTAACAAAAAGTAAATGATCAAACAACATTTTGGGGGAAAAAACATGAACATAAGGTGATCAGTCATCGAGCATTATTGATCAACCTGGAAATTTTATCGATCATAAAGATTCCTAGAAAAGACAGGAGTAAAAGGTGATTGATTGTTATGTATCCTAGAATAATCAAGAACATAAGGTGACTGTTCATCTCGGTGAAGTGATCTATCACATGTAGATGGACAGCGAGTAGCATTGATTGATCCATGTTGATATTCTGATTGATCAAGGGATGTTCAGGTAGATCTGGAATCCTTTGGAAAAGATACAGCAAAATGATTCTCTGTTTGGGTTTCTCCATGGAAAAGATGATCTTCAACAAATGGGAGATCTCGACATACGAGGGAAGATATTGAACAACTCAACCCAAAAAATGTGGAAACCCTCAAAATATACCAACGAAAAGCTTTCTAAGACATCTAGCCCTTGATCTAATTGGCTTTAGTACCATGTGGGGAAAAAACAAGAACATAGAGGCACATATGAATTTACATGGAAATCCTCTAATTCTAGGGAGGCTAGGAAAAGGTGGGGTGGGTATAGTATTTATATGGGCAGGGTTAAACAGATCCATAAACATCCTTTGACATTACCTAATGATAGATCAACAACCATTTAGCACTAGCATTGTCTTCATCGTAAAGTTCAGGGACTTGACATACCCATTGTTTCTTATAAGTGATCCTTGATTTAGGGAAGACTTTGGATATTTAGTATCCGACATACAACATACCAATATACCATATTCAGGCTTGTCGATAATGTAACCAACATGCCCAGAAACAGAGGCAATATCAGGGGGGATAATTGTAAGGTAGCTATGTACCTTTCAGCATCAACAAACTCTGCAATGCCTTCTCTAGTTAGATCAATAATCTGATCCACCGTACATTTTAATATCGCCAGCTTGGACCCATATATTGTTAGAATACTTCGATGTTTATTCCATAGAGCCCTCGGGTCTCTTATATAGGGAGAGAGCCCTTGGGTAAATTACATGAGAGGTACATAAAGAAACAGAAATAATAAATAACATTAACGACACACAACTATCTCTACACTCCCCCTCAAGATGGAGCATAGATATCTATCATGCTCAGCTTGGAAGAACATCTCTGGAAAGGTCCTCTGAGCAATGGCTTTGTGAATATATCTGCTGTCTGGTCCTCGGAGCTGACGTGAGACGTGGAGATGAAGCCCTTCTGAATCATGTCCCTAGTGTAATGGCAATCCACCTCTATGTGTTTTGTTCTCTCATGGAAGGCTGGATTGTTGGCAATGAACAACGCTGCCTGATTGTCACATTGCAGGTTCATAGGCAACGGAACTTCAACATTCAGATCTTCTAGGACTGCTTTAACCCACATCATTTCAGTGCTTGCCTGTGCCATGGCCCTGTACTCGGATTCGGCACTGGATCTCGCCACAACAGTCTGCTTCTTGCTTTTCCAGGAGACTAAGGAGCTTCCTATGAAGATAGCAAACCCAGAAGTAGACTTACGATCCCGTGGACATCCTGCATAATCCGCATCTGCGCAGGCTGAAATCGCCAAATCCGTGCCTTTCTTGAACAGCAACCCTGTGCCTGGTGAAGACTTCAGATATCTCAATATCATGTACAATGCATCCATATGTACTTGCCTCGGCTGCTCCACAAATTGACTCACCCGGTTTACTGCAAGTGCAATATCCGGTCGAGTTATAGTGATGTATAAGAGCTTGCCCACCATTTCTCTGTACCTTCTCTTGTCCACCTCCTCAGTGTCATCATCGTACAGCTTCATACTCGGATCCATTGGTGTACTTGAAGGTCTGCATTCAGTCATTCTTGTTTCAGCCAGCAAATCTGTGACATATTTTCTTTGAGTCATCACCATTCCTTGTGCATTTCTTGCAAATTCTATCCCCAGAAAATACCGTATAGTGCCTAGATCCTTTGTAATGAACTGACTGCCCAACATAGACTTGGTTATCTCAACCCCTTGTGCATCATCTCCAGTAACCAATATGTCATCAACATATACCATAACAACGATGGTACCTCTAGGAGTCTTCCGGACGAACAGTGAGTGATCCGCATTTGATCTTCTGAAACCTTGTTGTTCAATAAGCTGGGAGAGCTTCTGGAACCATGCACGAGGACTCTGCTTAAGGCCATAAATAGCCTTATGAAGTCTGCATACCTTCTGAGTCTCCCCCTCAGCAGCAAACCCTGGTGGCTGCTGCATGTAGACTTCCTCCTGTAGATCACCATACAAGAAAGCATTCTTAACATCAAGCTGGAATATGGGCCAGCCACGTACCACAGCAACCGATAGAAGAATGCGAAGGGTAGAATGTCGCGCCACTGGTGAAAACGTGTCCAGATAATCTACCCCATATGTCTATGTAAACCCTCGTGCTACAAGCCTTGCCTTGTATCTGTCAAGACGACCATCTGCATGATATTTGACTGTAAAAACCCACTTGCAGCTCACCACAGACGCACCTGGAGGAATAGGGACTAGAGACCAGGTCCCTCGGGATTGTAAGGCACGCATCTCCTCTTCCATTGCTAAACGCCAGCATTCAGTCTTCATGGCATCCTGATATGTCCGTGGTATCTCAACTGATGATACAGCAGCGGCAAACTTCTGGAAATCCCCAGTGAGACGATGAAAGGAAACATGAGAGGCTAGGGGATATGAGACACACTGTCTTCGCTGTTTCCTATGAGCAATAGGCCGGTCCAAGTCATCCAAAACAGTGCTGACCGGTTGGTCCTTCTCCTGTGGTACAAGCTCCTGCACATGTGCATTATTTAACCCATTACTAATGTCAGAACATACCTGAGGCGTGCTGGATGGTTGAGATGTAGCTTGAGCAGGGCCCGTGCGTCTCGTGTAGAACTTAGGAAAAGGAACAACTGGGGGTGGTGGTGGTGGTGGTGGCGGGGTTGGTGGTGGTTGTGTTATTTGAGACGCTGGAGTAGAGGACGGACCCAGGCTTGGAGGTGGTGGAACATAGACTTGGGAGTCTGATGATGTGGAGGGGACCAATCTGTCACCTGCAGGGGAGAAGTACATGACAGGTTCAAAGAATGTAACATCTGCACTCACATAGTATTTGTTATTGACAGGATCATAGCAGCGGTACCCCTTCTGTGTCCTGGAGTAGCCCACGAAAACACACTTGATAGCCCTAGGGGATAGCTTATCAAGTCCCGGAGATAAGCGGTGAACAAAAGCGACAGTGCCAAAAACCCTAGGTGTCAATGTAAACAAGTCTCTGTCCGGAAAGAGAACAGAGATTGGAGACTTTTCCCCAAGAACAGTTGTAGGCATTCGATTGACCAAATAACACGCAGTAAGTATAGCATCACCCCAAAAGGTTAATGGAGCACAACTCTGAATAAGTAAAGTGCGAGCAATGTCAAGGAAATGTCGATGTTTTCGTTCGGCAACTCCATTTTGTTGAGAAGTGTAGGGACATGTGGTTTGGTGGACAATGCCTTTAGATGAAAGAAAGCTGGCAAGAGAGCGAGTGCAGAACTCCAATGCATTGTCAGTACGCACATACTTAACAGTAGATGAAAAAACATTCTGAACTTCATTAATTAGATTTTGAATAACATTTCCTTCTTCAGATTTATTCTTGAGAAGAAAAGTCCACGACACTCTGGAAAAATCATCAACCACAACTAGATAGAACATGTGCCCCTGGTGATCCGGGACACGACTTGGACCCCAAATATCTATATGGAATAATTCAAACGGGGAGCTACTGCTCCGACTCTGACGACCGGGGAAGCTAGACCGATGGTGCTTCCCCAACTGACATGCTTCCCATCGAAAAGAAGAACTCGGAGATATCTGAGGCAGGAGGTGACGCATCTTCTGCAGCGGTAGATGACCGAACCGAAGATGCCAGGTGTATGGAGAAACAGAGGCCTGGGTATGCAAGGAGACACCAGCGTAGGAGCTACGAACGAGACGATAAAGGCCATTTTGCTCAGAACCACAGCCAATCACCCTGCCCGTCAGTATGTCCTGAAAAATAACAGACGATGGGTCAAAAATAGCACGACAGTGCAAATCACGTGTAATCTGACTAATAGATAAAAGGTTCATCGAGAATTCTGGAGCATGTAGCACATTCTGTAGGTGCATAGAGGGTAGCAAAGCTGTCTCCCCCTGACCGATGATAGGAGACTGAGTGCCATCCGCAATGAGTACAGAGCGACATGGCTGAACAGCCCTGTATGACTGCAGAATATCTCTCTCACGGCAAAGATGATGGGTTGCTCCAGAGTCGACAATCCATCCTGTGAGATCATGACTATGAAATGGGGCTGAAGGGCTACCTGAGGCACTGGCTGAGGCCGATGTACTGGCTGACGCCGAAGCCGCAACATCAGAAACATCTGCACCCTCTGATGAAGAAGATTGTGGCATGATATCCCGAAGTCGTGCCACCAACTCCTCGAACCTGTGATCTGAAGTAGACGCAGGTGGACCCTGAACATGATCAGCTACTCGTGCAGATGGAGGAAAACCATGCTTGGAATAGCATGTATCCTCTGAATGACCAGTGCGGCGACAATATGAGCACGTAGAGCGTATGCGGCCTCCACGGCCACGTCCACCACTTCCCCTGCCACGAAACAAGGACGAACTACCACATCCCCTGGAGACTGCCATTGCTGACGGAGTCGCAGTCGCTATATTGGATGGAACAGGTACACGACTGAGCCGCCTGTATACATCTTCTATTGGTGGGATGATGGCATCTGCCAGTATCTGAGCATGTGTTGCCTCGTACTCCGGATCTAGGGCAGCGAGTAATACGCCAACCATAGTGGCGTTGCGGAACGTCTTCTGCTGTTCCGGCGTGGCTGTAAGAGGGATGGTGCTGTAGAGCTTCTCGAACATGCCACGAAGCGACGTGTACAGGGAATGAAGGGGCTTCCCGTTCTGCTTCGTGGTAAATATATCATGCTGCAACTGGAGCATCTTCGTCTCATTACGGACCTGAGAGTACGTCATAGCCAAAATATCCCACATCGCCTTAGCGGTGGGCTGGTGAAGGACGTCATTCGCTATCTCCATCGTGAGCGTACCTGAGAGCCATACCTTGGCGTACGCATCATCAGCCTCCCATGAGGCATAGATCCCTGTCTTCTCCGGTGGTTCATCCTCGGTAAGAATATGCTTCTTACCGCACGACTTCATGAGACTGAGGAACTGCGTCGCCCACAGTTCGTAGTTGGTCCCGTCCATCTTGACGATTGGTGCCGAACCTTTGAAGGCACCTATGGCGGGCATATCGATCTTCTGATCTGACATAGTACCGGAGAAGAATAACTACTGATAGACCAAGAAAATTGTCTACCAAGACCTTGTAGGATTCAAGTGCATAGGTAGACGATTATGCACTTGAATCAAACATGATGCCGAGTCCGAAGAACGCGGTACCCCTGCAGCGAGTAGAGGCTTTGAGAGCCTCTACTTTGACACGAATGACTGCTGGAAGAGGACGGCGGCGGCTGGACAGCAAGTGGAGCCCTACGGCAGGGGCTCGGCGGCGGTGGTAGGGGCTAGCGGCGGTGGTTGGGGCTGGCAGCAGGGATCCGGCGGTGGGTGGAGGAGCCCGACAGGGGCTGGCAGCGGTGGAGGAACTCGGCGAAGGAGGCGGGGGCGTGAGAGTTGGGCCCGGAGGGGGTTGGGCGCCGAAACCCTAGAGAGGGGGGGGCGGCGGTGGAAAACCCTAGGTTAGGGTCATGGCTCTGATACCATGTTAGAATACTTCGATGTTTATTCCATAGAGCCCTCGGGTCTCTTATATAGGGAGAGAGCCCTTGGGTAAATTACATGAGAGGTACATAAAGAAACAGAAATAATAAATAACATTAACGACACACAACTATCTCTACATATATTGTCTCAGAAAAGCCGATAATATAGTATCTCTAAAACACACCATGTATAACCTTTTGTAGCCCAAATTCTTTGTAACAAACTGAAACTGGTTGCCAATCATACACATGTTCAGAGGATGCTTCTAGCAAAAATAAAGATGTCTAAGGCATATATTGTAGAGATAGTTGTTCGTCTTCTATGTTATTTATTATTTCAGTTTCTTTATGTATCTCTCATGTAATTTACCCAAGGGCTCTCTCCCTATATAAGAGACCCGAGGGCTCTATGGAATAAATCATCTCAGTACTCTTTTACCCTAACATGGTATCAGAGCCATAACCCTAATCTAGGGTTTCTCTCCACCGCCCCCCCCCCTCTCCCCCCCCCCCGCCGACTCTCTCCTACCGCCGCCGTCCCCAGGGCGCCGCCCAGGGCTCCGCCGCCGCCTCCAGGTTGCCGCCCAGCCCCAGTCCGCCGCCGAACAGTCCCGGGACCCCTCCTCGTCCCGCACGCGCGCCGCCGGAGCTCCCCCACCTTCCGCCCCGGCTCCCTCCAGCCGCCTCCGGGGGCTGTCTACACCGTCCAGCCCTCTCCCAGCCCCCGACCAGTCCCTGTCCAGCCGCCATCTTCCTTGGTAGAGGCTTCCGGAGCCTCTACTTGTTGCCGGGTGTCGCTACTTCACTCGGTCTCGGATAGAAGATGGATTCAAGTGCATAACGTCTACATGTGCACTTGAATCCTTAATGTCTTGGTAGACAACCTCTTCTTCGTCTATCAATAGTCGTTCTTCTCCGGCATTATGTCCGAACAAAAGCTCGATATGCCTGCCATAGGTGCATTCAAAGGTTCTGCACCGATCGTCAAAATGGACGGGACAAACTACGAACTGTGGGCGATGCAGTTCCTCAGTCTCATGAAGTCGTGTGGTAAGAAGCATATTCTTACCGAGGATGAACCACCGGAGAAGACAGGAGTCTATGCCTCATGGGAGGCTGATGATGCGTACGCCAAGGTTTGGCTCTCAGGTACGCTCACGACAGAGATAGCGAATGATGTCCTTCACCAGCCCACCGCCAAGGCGATGTGGGATATTTTGGCCATGATGTATTCTCAGGTCCGCAACGAGACGAAGATGCTCCAGTTGCAGCATGATATATTTACCACGAAGCAGAATGGGAGGCCTCTTCATTCGCTATACACGTCGCTTCGTGGGATGTTCGAGAAGCTCTATAGCACCATTCCGCTCACAGCCATGCCGGAACAACAGAAGACGTTCCGCAATGCCACTATGGTTGGCGTTTTACTTGTTGCCTTAGACCCGGAGTACGAGGCCGCACGCTCTCAGATCCTAGCAGATGCCACTATCCCGCCGATGGAAGAGGTATACAGGAGGCTCAGTCGTGTACCTGTTCAATCTACTAAGCGATTGCATCTCCGTCTGCAATGGCAGTTTCCAGGGGACGTGGTGGTTCGTCCTCGTCTCGTGGCAGAGGAAGTGGTGGACGTGGTCGCGGAGGTCGCATACGTTCCACGTGCTCATTCTGTCGCCGTACCGGTCATTCAGATGATAGATGCTATTCCAAGCATGGTTTTCCTCCCTCTGCACGAGTAGCTGATCATGTTCAGGGTCCACCAGCATCTACTCCAGATCACAGGTTCGAAGAGTTGGTGGCACGACTTCGTGATATTATGCCACAATCATCATCAGAAGGTGCAGACGTCTCTGATGTTGCGGCTTCGGCGTCAGCTAGTACATCTGCCTCAGCCAGTGCCTCAGGTAGTCCTTCAGTCTCATTTCATAGTCATGACCTCACAGGATGGATTGTCGACTCTGGAGCTACCCATCATCTATGCCGTGACAAAGATATTCTGCAGTCCTACAGAGCTGTTCAGCCAGGTCGCTCTGTACTCATTGTTGATGGCACTCATTCTCCTATCATCGGTCAGGGGGAGACGGATTTGCTTCCCTCCATGCACTTAGAGAATGTGCTACATGCTCCAGAATTTTCTATGAACCTTTTATCTATTAGCCAGATTACACGTGATTTGCACTGTCGTGCTATTTTTGATCCATCGTCTGTTATTTTTCAGGACATACTAACGGGCAGGGTGATTGGATGTGGTTCTGAGCACAATGGCCTCTATCGTCTTGTTCGTAACTCTTACGCTGGCGTCTCCTTGCATTCCCAGGCCTCCGTTTCTCCGTACACCTGGCATCTCCGGTTCGGTCATCTGCCGCTACAGAAGATGCGTCACCTCCTGCCTCAGATCTCTCCGAGTTCCTCTTTTCGTTGTGAAGCATGTCAGTTAGGGAAGCACCATCGGTCTAGCTTCCCCAGTCGTCAGAGTCGGAGCAGTAGCTCCCCGTTTGAATTATTTTACATAGATATTTGGGGTCCAAGTCGTGTCCCGGATCATCAGGGGCACAGGTTCTATTTAGTTGTGGTTGATGATTTCTCTAGAGTGTCGTGGACTTTTCTTCTTAAAAATAAATCTGAAGCAGGAAATGTTCTTCAAAATCTAATTAATGAAGTCCAGAATGTTTTTTCATCTACCGTTAAGTATGTGCGTACTGACAACGCATTGGAGTTCTGCACTCGCTCCCTTGCTAGCTTCCTTTCATCTAAAGGCATTGTTCACCAAACCACATGTGCCTACACCTCTCAACAAAATGGGGTTGCCGAACGAAAACATCGACACTTTCTTGATATTGCTCGCACATTACTGATCCAGAGTTGCGCTCCACTAACTTTTTGGGGGGATGCTATACTTACAGCGTGCTATCTGGTCAATCGAATGCCTACAATTGTTCTTGGGGAAAAGTCTCCAATCTCTGTTCTTCTTCCTGACAGAGACTTGTTTACACCGACACCTCGGGTTTTTGGAACTGTTGCTTTTGTTCACCGCTTCTCTCCAGGGCTTGATAAGCTATCCCCAAGGGCTATCAAGTGTGTTTTTGTGGGTTACTCCAGGACACAGAAAGGTTACCGTTGCTATGATCCTGTCCATGACAAGTACTATGTGAGTGCAGATGTTACATTTTTCGAACCTGTCATGTACTTCTCCCCTGCAGGTGACAGATTGGTTCCCTCCACATCATCAGATTCCAATGTCTATGTTCCACTACCTCCAAGCCTGGGTCCATCTTCTACTCCACCAACACCAACATCGCCACCACCACCACCACCCCCGCCACCACCCCCAGTTGTCCCTTTCAGTAAGTTCTACACGAGACGGACAGGCCCTGCTCAGACTACGTGTCAACCATCCAGCACGCCTAAGGTATGTTCTGATGTTAACACTAATGATGGGTTAAATAATGCGCCTGTGCAGGAGCCTTCACCACAGGAGGAGGACAACCCGGTCAGCACTATTTTGGATGACTTGGACCGGCCTATTGCTCATAGGAAGCAGCGAAGACAGTGTGCCTTATATCCCCTGGCCTCTTATGTCTCCTTTCATCGTCTCACTGGGGATTTCCAGAAGTTTGCCGCTGCTGTATCGTCAGTAGAGATTCCACGCACATATCAGGATGCCATGAAGACTGAATGCTGGCGTCTAGCAATGGAAGAGGAGATGCGTGCCTTGCAATCTAGAGGGACTTGGTCTCTTGTTCCTATTCCTCCAGGTGCATCTGTGGTGAGTTGCAAGTGGGTATTTACGGTCAAATATCATGCAGATGGTCGTCTTGACAGATACAAGGCCAGGCTCGTAGCAAGAGGCTTTACACAGACATATGGGGTAGATTATTTGGACACCTTTTCACCGGTGGCGAGACACTCTACCCTTCGCATCCTTCTATCGGTTGCAGTGGTACGTGACTGGACCATATTCCAGCTTGATGTTAAGAATGCTTTCTTGTATGGTGATCTCCAGGAGGAAGTTTACATGCAGCAGCCACCCGGGTTTGCTGCTGAGGGGGAGACTCAGAAGGTGTGCAGACTTCATAAGGCTATCTATGGCCTTAAACAGAGTCCTCGAGCATGGTTCCAGAAGCTCTCCCAGCTCATTGAACGACAAGGGTTCAGAAGATCAAATGCGGACCACTCATTGTTCGTCCGGAAGACCCCTAGAGGTACCATTGTTGTTATGGTATATGTTGATGACATATTGGTTACTGGAGATGATGCACAGGGGGGTGAGATAACCAAGTCTATGTTGGGCAGCCAGTTCATTACAAAGGATCTAGGCACAATACGATATTTTCTGGGGATAGAATTTGCAAGAAATGCACAAGGAATGGTGATGACTCAAAGAAAATATGTCACAGATTTGCTAGATGAAACAGGAATGACTGGATGCAGACCTTCAAGTACACCTATGGACCCGAGTATGAAGTTGTACGATGATGATACTGAGGAGGTGGATAAGAGAAGGTACAGAGATGGTGGGTAAACTCTTATACATCACTATAACTCGACCGGATATTGCTCTTGCAGTAAACCGGGTGAGTCAATTCGTGGAGCAGCCGAGGCAAGTACATATGGATGCCTTGTACATGATATTGAGATATCTGAAGTCTTCCCCAGGCACAAGGTTGCTATTCAAGAAAGGTACAGATCTGTCCATTTCAGCCTGTGCAGATGCAGATTATGCAGGATGTCCACGGGATCGTAAGTCTACTTCTGGATTTGCTATCTTCATAGGTAGCTCTTTAGTTTCTTGGAAAAGCAAGAAGCAGACTGTTGTGGCTAGATCCAGTGCCGAATCCGAGTACAGAGCCATGGCACAGGCAAGCACAGAAATGATGTGGGTTAAAGCAGTCTTAGAAGATCTGAATGTTGATGTTCCTTTGCCTATGAACCTTCAATGTGATAATCAGGCAGCATTATTTATTGCCAACAATCCAGCCTTCCATGAAAGAACAAAACACATCGAGGTGGATTGTCATTACACTAGGGACATGATTCAGAAGGGCTTCATCTCCACGTCTCACGTCAGTTCAGAGGACCAAACAGCGGACATATTCACTAAGCCTTTACTCAGAGGACCTTTCCAGAAATGTTCTTCCAAGCTGAGCATGATAGATATCTATGCTCCATCTTGAGGGGGAGTGTAGAGATAGTTGTTCGTCTTCTATGTTATTTATTATTTCAGTTTCTTTATGTATCTCTCATGTAATTTACCCAAGGGCTCTCTCCCTATATAAGAGACCCGAGGGCTCTATGGAATAAATCATCTCAGTACTCTTTTACCCTAACATATATATTCTAGGTTGGATAAGCTTGGATTCTCGTACTCATTCTCATCCTGAACTCCTTCCCCAGGCAGACAACTCCTGGATCTAGAAAGATAGAAAGGGGCCAGTCCACAACAACCATATGGGAGAAAATCCGGATACAGTAAGAATAGTATCCTAAGTAGATGTTGCAAATCAGAGAAGCATACATAAACGAGATCAATCAAGAAAGCACGGAGACACGCGGATTTACAAGATTCACCAGTAACTGTACTACGTCCTGGGCGGCGACGATTGGTTTTCACTATGTGGAGAAAGAAGAAAAGTACAAAAGATACAGAGAGCCCAAACCCTAGGGAGTTTCTCTACTACTCTCCTATAGATGGATCCATAAAATAAATGAATCTATATATCCGAATACAAATAGAACCACTTACAAAAAAATTTGTTGGGGGCATTGCCCCCATGCCCTGCAGGGGGGAGTGCACCTGCGCCACTCCTAGACCCACCACCCCATCCCAGACTCGTTGACCGGACAGCGAGACCTCTGTCTTGTTGGGATATGGTATGGCAAGAGGAGGTGCATATGGGTATTTCAATCTGAGCCAGATGGTTAGGATTCAAAGTGTTGCGATATTTGTATTAGTTATTTCCTCTGTCCTGTTTATGTTATTTACCCATAGAGCTTTTCTCCTATATAAGAGAGCTCTAGGGCTGAGAATAAATTATCTTTTCATTCTCTAATTCCACATGGTATCAAAGCGACAGTCCTAGACCGGAGCCTGTGCCCTAAATCCGTGCCCCCACCAAAAGCCTCGCCGCCGTCGCCGACGGTCCAGAGCCCTAGCGCAGCCGCCGTCGTGCTCCTTCCCCCTCGCGCTCCTCTCGCGCTCGCCTGCGCTCTCTCGCCTGCAGTCCCGCGCGCGGCTGTGTCCCTTGGCGTCGACAGCAGGGTCCCTTCGTGCGACTGTGTCCCTATCACGCGCATCTGTTGCGTGCTTGGTTGTGCCCTAGCGCGCACATCTTGTGTCCCACGCGCTCTCTCGAGTAAGGTTACAGCCTAGGTCTTCAGAGACACTTTAGTGATATGGAAGGGATTGTGGTATGAGTCTACGCCCACAATCGCCTTCACATATGTCCGCGTAGACATTCTTGTCAACAACGTGTAACCCCGGTCTATAGAAAGTTGGTGTTGTCATGTCGGACAACAAGACAGATTTTTCATCCTTGGGTGCCTTCAAAGGTCCAGCACCCACGGTGAAGATGAATGGAACGAACTATGAATTGTGGGCCATGCAGTTCATGAGTTTGATGCAATGCAATGCCAAGAAGCACATCCTCACACAAGAGGAACCTGTTGATAAGACTAGGGTTAAAGCCTCATGGGAGGCAGACGATGCCTATGCACGTGTGTGGTTATCCGGCACGGTGTCCATGGATATAACCAATGACATCCTGAATCAGTCCACAGCAAAGGATACGTGGGATATACTTGATGCTGCATATTCTCCTGCAAAGAACGAGTCGAGGATTCTACAGCTTCAGCACGACATCTTTACTTCGAAGCAGAATGGTCGTCCTCTTCATACCATGTATACCTCTTTAAGGGGTATGCTTGAGAAGTTACATAGTTATATTCCATTGACAGCTACACCAGAACAACTCAAAGCATATAGGGACTCAGTGATGACAGGAGTATTTCTAGCAGCACTTAATCATGAGTATGATGCAGCCAGAGCACAGATTCTTACAGAGGCCACCATACCTCCTATGGAGGAAGCATATCGTAGGTTAAGCAAGCTCTCCATATCTCCTGGTGGATCTCAGACATCCTCTGCCATGGCAGCATCCCGTGGTAGGGGAGGATCTTCACAGTTTCGAGGCTGAGGTGGCTGTGGCAGGGGAGGGGGTAGTCGACCCCCTTAGGCAGCCATGTACTTACTGTCGCAGAACAGATCATACTGAGGAAACATGTTATTTCAAGCATGGGTTTCCTACTACTACAGCTCGTGCTGCCGAACAGACTCAGCAAGAAGGGAGCTCTTCTCATGGATCTGATCAGAGGTTTGATGATCTGGTGGCGCGACTTAGAGAGATTATGCCGAGTCATGAATCAGCGGGTTCTTCAGGATCTTCAGAGGTAGCTGCATCAGCCTCAGCATCCGCTTCAGGTATAGCATATGCTTTTACTAGTTGCTACAAGGCAGATTTATCAGAGTGGATCATGGATTCAGAAGCATCTCACCATCTATATGGTGACCGAAGTCAGTTGAAGTTCTTTCGTCCATCTCAGAAAGAACGATCAGTGGTGATAGCTGATGGGACACAATCTCCCATTACTGGTCAGGGGGAGGTACATTTGATTTGACCCCTGCATTACGGCTCCAGAATGTCCTTTATGCTCCTAAATTTTCAATGAACTTACTTTCAATTAGTCAAATCACTAAAGATCTACATTTTCGTACCATATTTGATACATCTGCTCTTGTGTTTCAGGGCATTCTCACGGGCAAGGTGATTGGAACTGGCCGTGAGCAAGGGGGTCTCTACAGACTGGTTCATTCTCCTTATGTTAGTGCTGCTTCTCTTCATGTTGGATCTGTTTCTCCTTACACATGGCATCTCCGGTTTGGTCATCTTCCTCTGCAGAAGACGGTTCATGTTCTTCCTCATATTTCTCCTCGTTCCACCTTTCAATGTGAGGCCTGGCAGCTTAGGAAACATCATCGGTCTTCTTTCCAGAGTCGTAAGGGTCTGAGTAGTCATGGTCTGTTTGAGTTGCTTCATTTTGATATTTGGGGTCTGAGTCATGTCCCAGATCTTTAGGGACACAAATTTTATCTAGTTGCAGTAGATGAGTTTTCCATATTGTTTTGCGTTTTTCTTCCTAAACATAAGTCCGATGCCGGTCCTGTCATTCAGTCCTTTATTAATGAAATAAAGAATATTTTCTCTGCTAAA
The DNA here is from genome assembly GCA_037367405.1 of Ottelia alismoides. Taxonomy (NCBI): domain Eukaryota; kingdom Viridiplantae; phylum Streptophyta; class Magnoliopsida; order Alismatales; family Hydrocharitaceae; genus Ottelia; species Ottelia alismoides. The sequence goes on along the minus strand of JAZKJV010005244.1, from coordinate 981,076 downwards.
GTTAAGTACATTCGGTCTGATAATGCTCTAGAATTTTGTAGTACTCAACTTTCTCAATTTCTTAAGTCTCATGGGATTGTTCATCAGACGTCATGTGCATATACCTCCCAACAGAATATAGTGGCTGAAAGAAAGCATCGCTACCTTTTGGATGTGACTAGAACTCTCTTGATTCAGAGTCGTGCTCCTCATTCCTATTGGGGAGATGCGGTTCTAACTGCATGTTATCTAGTCAATCGTATGCCTTCATCAATGTTAGGGGAAAAGATTCCGTTCTTGATTGTGTTTTCCAAGACGAATCTTTTCTCCCTTACACCACGAGTTTTTGGGTCGGTCGCATTTGTCCATCAGTTCTCTCCTGGTCTTGACAAGCTCTCTCCCGGAGCTGTTAAATGTGTGTTATTGGGGTATTCCAAAACCCAAAAGGGATATCGTTGCTTTGATCCGGTTCGGCGACGGTACTAAGTCAGTGCTGATGCCACCTTCTTTGATTCCATTATGTATTTTTCTCCCACAGGTGACAGACTTACTCCTTCAGAAAATGGAGAAGAGATCTACATGTCTCCTCCTCCGTCATTACCGTGCTCTCCTCCATTACCACCACCATCTTCTCCAGCATCACCTACATCAGCACCACCACCACCACCGTCACCTATGTTCTTTCCTCAAGTCTACCAGAGACGACCCCCCCCCCCTGCTCCTACGCCTCTTCCATCATCTGGCACGCATGAGGTATGTACTGAGCATTTGAGTTCTTCTAATGGCATGGGTGATTTGCATGTTCAGAATGAGGTACATGACAGCGATGATATCACTACTCCTCATGTTGATGATTTAGATGTCCCTATTGCTCTTCGGCGGCAGAAATGTGCCAGGACAATGAATCCTAAATACGGGTTGGACTTTGGTTCTCATGTTTCCTTGGAACGTCTGTCCAAGGATTTTCAGCACTTCGTTGTCGGCCTGTCAGCTATAGAGATACCAAGCTCTTATCAGGAGGCACTACAAAGCAGTCAATGGCGCTTAGCGATGGAAGAAGAAATGGCAGCATTACGGTCGTGTGGTATGTGGAGTGTGGTCCATCCTCCACCAGGTCCGTCCATGGTTGGCTGCAAGTAGGTCTTTACTGTGAAGCATCGACCTGATGGTACAGTTGACAGATACACGGCAAGGTTGGTTGCTCGTGGGTTCACTCAGACATATGGAGTGGACTATCAGGACATGTTTTCACCAGTGGCATGTCACTCTACCCTACGGATTCTTGTTACTATTGCCATGGTACGCGATTGGCCTCTTTTTCAGTTGGATGTCAAGAATGCCTTCTTGTATGGTGATTTGCAGGAGGAGGTCTACATGCAGCAGCCACCTGGGTTTGCTGCTGAGGGGGAGTCTAGTATGGTATGCCGTCTTCATAAGGCTATGTATGGCCTTAAGCAGAGTCCGAGGGCTTGGTTTCAGAAGCTCTCAGATTTGATTGAACAGAAGGGATTTGTTAGATCTACTGAAGATCATACTCTCTTTATAAAGAGAAGCCACCAAGTTTGTGTGGTCGTCTTGGTGTACGTGGATGACAATGTTATCACTGGCAGTGATGAACATGGCATTCAAGCAGCGAAGGATTTTCTTGGACAGCAGTTTGTCACCAAGGACCTGGGGACGCTCCGCTACTTTCTTGGATTGGAATTTGCACGAAATCGGCAAGGTATGGTTATGACACAGAGAAAGTATGTTACTGATATGTTATCTGAGACAGGTATGACAGGATATAGACCAGCTACTACTCCTATGGATCGTAATGTGAAGCTTTATGACGATGGGTCTGATGAGGTAGACAAGAGACGAGACAGAGAACTGGTGGGGAAGCTATTATATGTTACTATTACCGGGCCTGATATATTGTTTGTTGTGAGTAGGGTGAGTCAGTTCATGGAGCAACCCAGGCAGGCGCACATGGATGCAGTTTTTATGATCCTGAGATATCTGAAGTCATCTCCAGGTGCAGGTCTTCTGTTTAGAAGAGATACTTCTCTCTCAGTTACAGGATGTGCGGATGCAGATTATGCTGGGTGTCCTAGTGACAGAAAGTCAACTTCAGGCTTTATTGTGTTCGTTGGCACTTCACCAGTATCATGGAAGAGTAAGAAACAAACGGTGGTTGCTCGATCTAGTGCGGAATCAGAATATAGGGCAATGGCCCAAGGTAGTACTGAGATAATGTGGGTTAAATCAGTCCTAACGGATTTAACTATTGATGTACCTCTACCTATGCATCTTAAATGTGATAATCAGGCAGCTTTGTTTATAACTAATAATCCAGCCTTTCATGAAAGAACAAAGCACATTGAAGTGGATTGCCACTATACTCGAGATCTGATCCAGAAGGGGCTCATTTCAACGTCGCAGGTATCATCAGGAGATCAAGTCGTGGATATGTTTACAAAGGCTCTTGCTAAGGGTCCTTTTCACAATTGTTGTTCCAAGCTGAGCATGATAGATAGATATGCTCCAGCTTGAGGGGGAGTGTTGCGATTTGTATTAGTTATTTCCTCTGTTTTGTTTATGTTATTTACCCATAGAGCTTTTCTCCTATATAAGAGAGCTCTAGGGCTGAGAATAAATTATCTTTTCATTCTCTACTTCCACATAAAGCATATCAACAAATCAGATAAGCTTCAAAATAAGACAATTAATTATGATCCAGTTTATTTGGATCTTAGTTGGGACATAATCTAAGATATATATTTGGACATGAAAAATCCATGCAGTTCAACATACTTAATATGGGAAAATGCTGTTTTTTTGGGTTCGCTGATGGCTTTCCAAAGAACAAAAACTAGCAAAGAAATGAGAAATCTACATCGTTGCACCAAATGTCCAAAGTAACTGCAGTATTTACATAATATACAACAACAAAGTCTTTTCCAACATTAAGATCTACATGATGCAGAAAATAAATTCGAAAGGATAATGCGGCGAAATTACAGAAAATACCCTCTAATTTGCATGTTAGAATACAAGGCCAGGAATTTCCTGCATTGAAACAAATACTGAAAAAATCCAGGAATATCCAGGAAGTTAAGATTCTAACCATATCATCTGCCAATCTTCTATCATGGTGCTGTGATACATCAAAGCCTTCTGAAAGGGCCTTGCCAGAGCCCCGATCGTCAAGTGTGGTTTTAAGAAAGAAAAGTTTTGGCAAGTTAGCTTCCTTCGTAGAAAAATTGGAGATGGTAGAGGACTCCTGTAGAGCTCCATATTCTATGATAATAGAGAACTTGGAGAAAGGAAATGAATCAAATAGGTTCCTTCAATCCAACAATAAATGAACCATTAGAACACATCTTACTATCAAAGCTTTCAACTAATCGAATATAATGGGTATCTATACTAAGCACATGTGCACTATTTCTCAGGAATGGAAAGAATGCTTAAAATAATGTCAAATATTTTTGTAGTCAAAAAGGGGGGAGCCGAGGTGTCCGCCCCAAACTATATTAAAAATTGCCGGATATTTGGAAATCAATATATGCACAAAGCTGATTGGCTCGATGTGTCTTAATTGCCATTACATAGCTGTGCACCTACGTATGCACATATATGCATAGATATGCAAGCATGTGTATATGCGTGTGAAGATTTACATCAAACTGACTTAAAATGGTCTAATGGTTGAACATGAAGACGGGCACCCTAAGAAGCATTCTCAAACAGAAATGCAAGATGGTGATACATCTACAAGTGCATGTATGCATACGTATTTGCATTTCCTTGGGTAAAAATCATGATGTAGAAGCTTCTATTTCTATATGGATCGTAATCGGTTTATTGAATCTAAAGTCATGCAGCAGTTCTTTCGATAACAATAACTCCTCGGGATGATAAACAAGCACTTCTACTCTATGTACTTGTCATTTATGATCAGTTCTCTCAAACATTTTGTTAATTTTTCTCCCTTATTGGTTGGGTATGGCAAAATATTTAAATGTCTCTTAAGCAGCAAGCTTCCAAAACTGAGGTCCTGCATTCTTGGTGCAGACCAAGAGCATGAAAGAGTGTTTGCAGAATTGGGGGATGGTCAGATAACTATAACTGCCAGAACTAGACCCGTGACCAGATTATAATTCTTTAAGATTATTACATTGTAGCCAATCGTGGATTTTTTATGGGGTCAATCATGAATGTATTCAGAAGATTCGAGAGGTGAGGAAGACAATGAGAGGATGCCTATATTTAAACAAAAATTAGGTTTTGCATAGAAAGGAAAACAATTAGCAAGGCGGAAAGTATTATGATAGTAAAAAAGGAAATAATTTCAAAAGATCAAAAGTACAAGATATTCGGCGTGGATAGCCGGTACTCTGTAGTATACTCTGGCTTTCAAAAAAAAGGTATCCAACATGGCATTCAAAACTTACGTGTATGATACAAGTAAGCAGTCTGAATTCTGAAGAGCCTCTAGTATTTCCTTCATAAACTCGTTTTCATGTAGTATATTCATGTGAGGAAGAGTTGCCTTAATTGGCCTTGCTTCATTATATGATATCTTCATGGAAGAAAGCTTCCTTCTCAATGGCAACCAAAAGGCACTATTTGCTACAATTAATATCTTTCTCCCATTTCGACCAGGATTCACCTTGAGAATGTTCTCGATGACAGATAAACATGGATGAGATTCGACTTCATTTTTGGCATTCATCCATGCATCTCCTAACAAAGAGGCGATATTTCTAAGTTTACCTCTTAGATATTCGATTCTTTGGCATATATTGCTTAAATAAAGATAAGCAGAAAGGATGCCAAATGCACAAAGAAAATATGATAAGTTTCGTATTCCATATAATGCAATATCATCATCTCGAAAAATCAAATCAGGGTCATTACGAATTTTTTCCTTAATTGATTCAACTAGGCTCTTCCTTGAGGGAAGTTCACTGCTACCATTAGGAAATAATATGTTGTTTCCTCTCATAACCTTATCATTTAACAAAATACCACGGTAATCTTTATAAATGCTATCAAGTAAAACAAGGAAATGATCTGGTAGATCAACATGATAGACTTCAACATCCCACTTCTTAAAATTCACTTCAGCAGTAGCGGTCAATATCGGATCCTTGTAGGAAGAGGCAGCTCCAACATAAGCTTTCTCTTTATTTGAATCTTCCAGTGAAGTTCCCCGTCTAGCATTGATGAAATAATTAAGATCACTGGATTGGGACATAGACTGAAACAAAGAAGATACTTTCTTGTTACTAATTTTAGTTGATTCAGATGCATTCCTGGCTCCTGAGTTTTCATTTCCAGCAATCTGACTAGAAGCAATGTCACTAAAGAGATAAGTACCATCCGAGTTGGAATCAGTTGCCTTCTCGCTCTGTAACATAGTTGACCCAACCGGCATATCTTCCAAGAAATCATGATCGATAGCACTGGGTACTTCTCCATGACATCCGATATCAATGTCTACCCCATAGGTGCAAATTTCCAGCAGTGCATTCATCAAAACATAACAACTTCCATGACCGCAATTATTGTCCAATGAGAGATGCCAATCCAAATAAATACCATCGCATGCAGATATAGGATGAGGACTCAAATTCTTTAATACAGTCTCAGTCAAAAAACTCAGAGATATTTTCTCATTATCGTATGTAAAAACAGGTGTGGGTAATGATATGAACGTTTCATCTCCAAGTGCAAGCTCTGAACTGACAATGTCAGCGTAAAGCTCCCCAGCAGATAAAATGCCGTCCTTGAATACCTCAAGTTGTACTTGAGTGCTGGTCGCCTGTAAGGTTCCAAATATTTCATAAAAAGTAGAATGAGACAAGTCAAGAATCTGTGTTTCCTGTAAGTGAATTGAACATGGATATGAAGTTAAATTTTCAGCTGATGGTAGTGGATAGATTGCAGAACTCTTATCCACAAGGATATTGTCCTCCAAATTTATGAGATCCATCTCCAAGAGAGACCTTAGACAGATTGATTTGCTCTCTATATGCTCATTAGGCACAAGACATGCTAAGTTTTCGAAATCATTGTTACTCATTGGCATGACAGACTTCTGAAAGTTGACGAGAGTTTCATCATCTTGGTCTTTAGAACAGTTTCCCATAAGAGGCACTACGGAATCAAATACTTCTTTCGTTGATAACGAAGTACCAACGTGCAATCCAACCTCACTGACTTCAAAAAGGAGTAATTTTCTGGAATTCATAGAAGTCCGATCTGCCATGCCAGCAACTGCTCCAGAACAATGGTTACCTCCATCCAAGTCAACTTCCAAAGGAATGTCTTCAATAACACAAAGTGATTTCACGATTTCACGAGGGTATGGAATATCACTCCCGGTCTCCGCAGTAGAAGTATCCTGAAAAAAAATAGATATTCGAAGTTCAACTTCTATATATACGATAACACGAATGAAAGCCCAAAATAAGATTTCTCTAACTTGCTTTATGGACAGCAAGAAATGCTGATGCAGAAATGATAATTAGGAATTTTAAATTAGTTGGGACAGTGGGAGATCCGTCATAATCACCCATAGATTTCAATATATGTTGAAGTAAAATTCAGGAGGCTGCCCTCAAATGTGTCCCTTGAGTTTTGCTCTATTTCACCTTGCACAGGGATATTTATAATGCCATCCAAAAGGGATTGGCGGCGCAGCTTGTTGCCCGTCTCCCAACAGTTTCTTTGTAATCTTGATTATTCATATCAATCATTTGACAAGAAGATGTCAGTTTTCTTGGCATTTCTCTCATGGAGTAATCATATGAGGTATTTATAATATAACATTGTCCTAAAGCAGCATTGCTCAAAGGTTTTGAAACCACACTCATCAAGAACCTGTTCTCCACCATATTCCTGAGTCCAATCATATCTACCTCCACCTCACTCGCCGGAAAAAAATATGTTGTCTAGTAACGTTATCTCTCAGCAGCGTGAAAGAATTCATTGTTATGCAAAAAGAAAGCGAGAATTGATGTTCCTTCTTAGATATATAACAGACCATAGGAATCTCGTCCACTGAGATCCGCATCCCCTTGCAAGCAAGGTCTTCCACGCCAGAACTCCCATCGCATCTCTGCACACGAATCCACATTAAACTCACAATTAATCACAACAACATTGTGCCTCCCCAAGAGCTCGAATCACAATTACCAGATGAAAGGCCGTCTCCACCACCTCAAATTCCAGAATGCCGCACTCCCCTCTCGTGCCGCTGTCCACGAGACCTCCACATACCTGATCACCTTTCAAACACCATCAGAATCTCCTCTATGCGCAAAACGATCAACTACCATGGTACCTCCGAATCTCCATTTGCGATGCTGTACGATCCTGAGCCTTCGCGAGCATCCGCTTCCTTTAGCATAATTCAATAAACTTAAATTCGATTTGAACAGCCTAGGGGACACACATACGCAACCATCAGTGCACTGAATTCTCCGATTTGTCATACCTCTCCGATCTCGATCGGATCATAGGGTGGAATTGCTTGGGGGACAGTGTCGGCAAGGAAGAGGTCGAGGGCTTTCTCGATCGGGAAGTGGTCGACCGCAGGCGAGAGGTGGGGATCGGGGAGGAGATCGAAGGCATAGGGGGGCGGCGGGGCAGTCGGCGGAGGGAGATCGGGAGCGGGGAGTGGGGGGAAGGGGAAGCATCGGGCGGAGGATGGGAGGGAGGAGAAGTAGTCGTTTGCGAGGTAGCGAGATCGCATCGCGTGTGAGGCTTTTGAAAGGAGTGTGGGAGACGTTGAGGTGAAGTGGGGAAGCCGAAGGGAAGGTGGAGTGGGAGGTGAGCGGGATTTTCCCGCCCTTCTGAGGTAAAGAGAGAAAGTGTTTTTTATGGAAATATTATACTTGTGCCCTTTTGAGTTTTTCAAGTAACACTTACAGCCCTGAATATTCAATGTCCTGGCAGTATTGTACTTGTGCCCATACATCAAACTAGTAGAAGACTAGGGGCTCGTTTGGTAACCGGGTCACCCCCGGGGTAACCCGGTTTACCTCCCTCTTTTCATGGAATGGAATTTTATCACAAATCATAGTGACATCACATCACATTCTTTCCAACCCCCTCCAACCTCATAATCATCCCAAACAGCTACTATTCTAATCAGGTTACCCCAATCCAACTCAACCAACCCAAACCCAGCAACCAAACATACCCTAGAAGGGCAATGCTACGAATTTGGAGCGTAATTGCAAAAAAATAGGGGCGTAAGTGTTATTCAAAAAACCGGAAGCACCCAAGTGTAAAATACCTTTTTGTGTATATTTGAATGAATTTACCTAAAGATTTCGAAATTGGTGATGAATTTAGAAAAAATTATGACATTTTGCTAAATCGATTTGGTAAGAGATTCCATTTATGCAAAATTTGGAAAAGAAACCTCTTCTGTTCAATATATTAACCCGTTCTAAAACTGTTTTCTTATGTTTGAAATTGGACGAACACCTTTCTGGAGACCATGTTTATTAAAATAATGGTAAAATACATAAAAAGTTCAAAGTAAGTGTTTAGATAATAAAAAGGATGAATCGCCATATAGACACCCAATTACAAAGACCAGGAATCCCATAAGGATCATGACGCGCTCTATAACATTATTTACATGTAGTTTTTCATCATGGAAAATCAACATATTGATCCTAGGGTGCGTTTGGTTAGGGGTATGGGTTGGGTTGGGGCAACCCTGTCAGGGAGGGTTGGTAAGGTGGATAGTCCAGTTGTAATAGTAGGTGTTTGGATAAGAAGAGGGTTGGGTTAGAGTTGGATGTGACAGGATGTGATGTATTGATGGATTGGAGTGGGGTGCTTTATGATTGATTTATGATTGTATATGATTGCAAATAAAAAAAGAATTCTTGAATTTGTGTGAGTGTGATTTTAGTCGCATGGAGTGGCGTATTTGCAAATTTTATCCTAGAAAATATTGTATTACGATAGTGGGAAAAGCTTCAAATTGACGAGCTTAATTATTTAGCAGGGGGTTTCCCTGCATAGGATACGGTTACATTTTGTTGGTCAGGCTTTCTTTGCCGCGCATTACAAATTCTATCATTCAACGACGTGTTTGTCGACTAAGTCGTCGTCAACGGTGGAAATTCCTGCATCGTGCAACTGAAGTCGAAGTGTGTCAATCGTTTCCTTCATCGAAGAGGTGCGTCCACTTTCCTCATCCAACTCAGAGTACATGAAACTCAGTTCTACTTCTTTTTCCTCCAGATCCTTCCTGCAAGCGTCCACCGTAGAAGAAAGTTCCCTGTTTATCTTGTTCCCAAAGACGGTCAGCCATGAAGAAAAATTCATCCGCTACTTTCTGCAAAGTCCGAGTAGTACGCGTGTACTTAATCCGTGTGTCGCATCGACCGGTGGAACATATGTAGAATAGGCGTCGACATGGATGTTGCGAGCCCTCCTCGTATCTGAGAATCATCGGATAGCCACATCTGCATTTATCCTCTGCTGGATCCATCTGTTTGCACCTATAATTAGAGACGAAGATGTAATTGAGAGGCATATATTAAATTAAGGAAATATTGAACACATTAGCTGATTGGAATGCGAAGATAGTTATCGAAGACATTCAAGTAGACAACGGTAATTTAGTAGACATCATCAGTACAAACAAATACACGACCAACTGCACTATGATTGCGTCGATCTTCTATTGTTCCACATTGCGATAGCAATTCTATCGCGCAACAGCTGTCCACGCCTAATGTCGTCATGCAGTATGCCTACAACACGATGATGCTCCTCAATGGGCTCCTGAGGCAATACCTCCTCCTCGTCATCATCGGATGTCGAATCTCCCCCATTCAGCTGTATGAAGTTGTATATAATGCACGTAGCCCTAACGACATCTCTTTGTATGTTGAAAGGATATGCAGGCATATCACGAAGGCAACGGAATCTTTTCTTCCAAACACCAAACGTACGCTCCACAACATTGCGGAGACACGCATGGCGATGGTTGTAGAGGTCCTTGTGGTTTTCGTACAAACACCCGCGAGCCCTCCATGCAGGAAGATGATAAAGGGAACCTCTGTATGGAGTTAGGAATGTGTCAGTGTTTGCATAACCGCAATCAACTTCTGGGACGACAAAGGAACCGGTCTCCACAGCATTTCGCAGCACCGTCATATCTGCACAAGAGCCCTCCCACCCTGTGATGACATAAGTAAAACAAAGGTTGAAGTCAACAGCGGCCATAACATTCTACGCCGTAAATAACTTCCTGCATCGATATGCTCCTTGTTCCTGGGGAGCGACCTGAGCTAGAATGTACGTCCCATCAACGACACCTATAACGCCCTGTGGAAACAAGGTCATGTAAGTTACCTACATCGAGCGCGAATATAGAAGCAAAGCATGTAGGTATTTACTTTAAAGTATGGGTAGTATCGTGGATTCGATGTGATTATATCAGGCGTCACAGGGGGTGCCAGTCTTATATATTGTCCTTCCAAGGTTAGTACCTTGGAAATAACATTTCTTATATGCCGCGATATCGTCTCAGCGTTGTGTTGGAAGGCCTCCTGAATTACTCTGTTTGAGTGTGCGTTAGCGAATGCATACAAGAAGATGCAGACCTGCTCCTCGACATCCATGTGTCTAGTCGGTGCTAATCCATGGCCCGTAAGGACACGAGCAAATCGTCTGAGCATATTTGGCTTCATGCGGAAATTTTGATACGCACAATCATCATGACCATCTAGCATCTCCCTTATCCACTGTCCCCCGGTGAGCGGCCTCGTATGCAGAGGCCGGGGGATTTGTCTTCCGTTTGCTTCTCACTCGTCTATCGCGATAGCTCCAACTATCCCCACGCACGCAGCTAGGATTGTGTCGCCAACATCCGCAAAGGGATTGTACGACCGAGTTGACATGCCTACGGAAGTATTAATAGGAATCAATGGCCAAGCATAGGCAATAAAAGGAGAGCATCACACGGCAAAAAAGTTGTCCATAAGAAAGGGATTTTTTAATTAACCCTGCAAACGAAGCATTAGACCTGCAAAATGAAATGAGCCGCAAAAGAAGCAAATGGAGACCAATATAAGTAGATGGTACGTGCACTTTACAATGGCTTCTTTTGAAGCCTCTATAACAATCCATGTATAAAGCATTTCGCATTATTTTCAATTCACATTATTTGCAATTCACATGCGAAGGCAATTGTTTGCAATTCAGTTGCAAAGGCAATTGTTTGCAACCCCTGTATAAAGCAATTCACCTGCAATGTCAATGTATAAAGCAATCCCTGTATAAAGCATTTTGCATTATTTGCAATTTACATGCAAAGGCAATTGTTAATAACCCTATTATGGGTTATTACTCATCCCTGTCCATGAAGTGTCAATATGGACCGATATATGAAGCACTTCGCATTAATTCTCTATGACCTGCAGCAGAGATGGTTAGTTCAAATACTCACATGTAATAGAAAGTTAATTACTCAAAGTTTTAAACTACGACTGACGAAGCGATAATGTTGTAGGAGTTCCTACGAGTACTGCTAAATGTCAAATTGGAAAAAAAGTTCTTAGACAATTTAAATGGAAATGCGGTTAACTTAGATCTTCAACGTGAAAGAATCCTGTCGATCCACGACTTCAGCTTCTCCGGATCAGGGCGGGCGATCATGAACGCATTCCTTCCCACAGGTGTATCCAACCTCTCAGCAATTTTGTCTATTTCATCGACAGCAAGATCTGGCCGCATGAGACCTATTTCCGTGTAAGCGGCAAGAGCTACATCTTCTGGACCGTTCTTGCTCGCATTCAACTTCTCAGATAATGAAGAAAGGAAGTCGTTAAGCACCTCCTGCCCACATGCAGTCCGCGACGGTCCGCTCTTTGTTTTCTTGCTCATGGCGCGTCCACCGGTCGAGTTTCTCTTTCGGGACGGAGTTGGGGTCACATCCTCGCTAGCTTCGAACTCATCCCCCGGTTCTTGCATACATTCGTCGAGGTTCTCGTCGAAGTTTAACTCTCTCTGGCTTGGAGGGGAAAAGGAGGTCGACGCGCCAAACCCAGGAGTATCCCTTGGCGGTCTAGACGAGATTGCGTGCACGCCTGTTGCAATCTCTTTACTTAGGAAGCGCTGAATGTCTCCAAAGTACAGGAAAGGCTTGTTGCGGTACTTGCGATACCTATCGGGCAGCTGAGAAAAATGCAATTTATATTAGTTGCCACTAAAATAAAATGCAAACTCGGAGAATATGGACTTGTAGCTTACCTCAAACCAAGTCGATTCAGACGGAGGAATCGGTTTGTTGTAAATCCCATCCCAGCCCCATCCTGACTTGTTGCGCAGATATATGTACGCTGCGTAGTCTTTCTTGAGATTTTTCCACCTATACAACAGTTGAGCCTTCGTATAGTGGAGACAGGCCACATGATTGAATCTTGTCATAATCATCTGCCATCCAGGCACTGTGAATGTGCTTCCTACCCAAGAGGTTTCATGTTCCAGCATCGCATCAATGAATATCTGATCTAAACCTGGGTTCCAGTGGGCATTCTCGGTAGCGACATTCCCCGGGCATTTGTATTGCTTCTGATGCAACTCTTTCCCCTTGTGGGAATCTCCCCGCCATCGCGCTTAATTTTATCCACAACCACTTGAGTCATAGACTATCTTACAATATAAAAATCAAGCTTTCAAGCGAAAAACAAGACGGTATTCACACATGAACCCACCTTCGAAATGAAGCATATTACATACAGTAAATTGAAACGAAATTCACACAATACGTGGTTATGGAGATGGGAGAAATGAACACCCCACCTGTTGTATGGATGAGGAGCTCATAAAAAACAGACCAGTCCATAGTATACTATGATGAATTAGCACAATTTCTGTAACATGGGAGATAACTAATTCCTTATCAGTTATGCTAGTGCTGCAATAACTTAAACATGACGAATATTCCCACCATTACAAAATAGTAACATGGATTTCAGTCAGGGTATATAAAGGATGAAATTGGATTCTGTCTGCGATGTTATACAAACGAAGCACGCAATATAATATCACGATCACATTATTTGACTCAACAATCTCAAATGGTCGTCCATTATCTACCTTGTCCAACACCACACGAGAAGAACCTCTCTTTTGTTTAACGTAGGTGTTGGGGTACATGTCCATTTAAAACAGATATGGAAGATAAACAAAAACAGGACACATTGTTACTTGAAATGTGCACGGATGACGGAGTGGAGGTATTTGTAAGGACCATCACAAGTAAAAACAAAAGTGAAATAACTGTGTATATTTAACGACAGAGGTGAAGGGTTTTGATAAAACGAATACGTGGGTACTGGATTCCATGAACTAATTGTCGAATACATGGGTACTGGATTCCACTATCTGTGTATAAGTAAGCCATTCTCAAATAACGAAGAAATCAACTTGGGATTTAACTATGTATAGGCAGCTCCACTCGGTAATATATTTAACAACGAGACTCTCGGGCTGTGTACTTATGTTCAACCATAAGAACAAATATATCAGGAAGAATAGGAATGCTGTGTACTTATGTTCCTTCATCAATCCTAAACAGGGCTGTGTACTTATGTTCAAATCACAGAAGAACACTCACAGAAGAATGTGAATCCTAAATAGGACAAATATATGAGGAAGAATACACAACTTCTGGAACGAATGGCTTCGAGCTTACATGTTATATGGAGTCCTAATACGTTCTAAATTCATCTTCTGGAACAGTTGTTCCTTCTCAGAGAAAGCAACATGTTATACTTTATTGCTAAAGAGTACACAACCAGATAAAAGACACAGGCTCACATGTTATACTAATGCGGAGGGGAAGACATATGAAAGCCGGTGACATGAACAGACGAACTATGCGGCCATCGCAGACGAAATGAAGAAGCCCTTCCATAACAAGAACATGGCAACGAAGAAGGGTTTGCACGACATACCTGCCTACTATTCTCGTGATCGCCCGAACCACTGGCTCTACCAACTCCACCGCCGGTGACACGCCAGCCGCTGCCAACGCCGAAATCAGTATTTCCCCCAATTTATAGGGCCACAGATCGTCCACAACTTGCGGGGGTCTCCTCCTCCCGCCCCTCAGTGGTAGAGGGGATACCGAGGGAGCAGTAGACTCACATGAGGACGGACCTTCCTCCATTGAGTGCCGATGGGATGGAAGCGTGGAGAGTTGCGAGGGAGGCTGCAATAGTGGATGGCTGCATCACGGATTTGTCTGCAGAGGACTTCGACTTGTCTTCTCGACGGTGAAGAAATGCCTGAAAAAGCTGCCGAGAGATGCGCGGTGCTGGAGGAAAGGGAGAGGCATGGCCGGACTTTGGGGGAGAAAGCGTCGGGCGTTGGCTTCGAGAAGAAGCTTTCTGTCTGCATTCGATGGGATGGAGCCAGTGCCCAGCATTAACTCGCCTCAGAATTCACGTGCTGCAACCCACCAAAACATGAGACTACACGGTCTCACGCTAGGGGTTGGGAGGGGGTGACCCCCATCGACACGGTCTCGCGCGAGGGGTTAGAGTTCGTTTGGTTGCAGGGTTGGGTTGGGGTACTATTCACAGGGGTACCTCCCTCCTCACAGTTTACTATTCACCCATCCCAACCCAACCCAACGCAACCCTGCCCAACCCTCCAACCAAACGAACTCCTAGAGCCCCTAATGGCAATTGCATAGTCTAACACGACCATGTCTAGATCCATCATCACTCACATCTCCTAGGATAAATCGCAGTCAAGCTTCTAATAAAGTTAGGTCTTAGCATGTTCGGATTTTGTATCACGATAAATTTTAAAAAAAAGGATCCCAATTGTGTCTCAATTCTTGATAAGGGGCTCGTTTTTTATATGTAAACTTTAACTTTTAGGACTCATTTGGTTCAAGGGTTAATGAGGGTTGGGTTGGATTACCTGATGTTTGGTGATGTAGGTGTCCAGGTTGGACACGGGCTCGGTCGGGATCCACAACTTGGGATTTGAACGAAAGGCATGTATTAAGTAAGGGAGGGGATGCTGTAACTTTACCTTTTGGCGGGCGAAAAAGCCCTAATTCCAGGGCCTGGAGGTGCGCACAGAAGCCATCGCCCCTCAAGCTAGGTGCGGTTGTCAGACATGTCGGTCACCTTCGTCAACAAAGAGATGTTGACGATTTAGGTCTTCATCCTACGCCCTTCATCAGCCTCAAAGCCAATCGTGACAAGTCAATGGAAAGCCTATAAAGCCTGTTGGAGCTGTGGTCTTCACCTGCTCCACGCAACCAACAATCACCATCTTCATCAAATCCGTATACGACAAGGATACGGGGGCACACATCCTCGCGTGAGTCTGTCGCTCCCTCCCACTCCCTTATGCCATTGAAGGGAGGAAGGAGAATATCGAAGACAGAGGAGGAAATCTTCGTCTGTAAATTGCGTGCTACGGTGATTTGTGCTTTGCAGGCTCTAGTCCACACCGGTATCTCCATCGAAGTGAAGGACCTGCGGACAATCTAGGCGAGCCTGAGGCTGCTACTTGGAAGGTATGCCATCTATGCTGGAGCTTCTCCTCGGTTATGAGCAGCTTTATTGCAAAGTTCAAGTTTGTCGTACCAATAAACAAGCAAATCAGTCATGTTTATAGGTAGATGGTTGGTATATGGTATACGTTGTCGCAGGTGATGCGAGTTGTGGATTTTGCTTATAGCTTTTGGTCCTCCTTGGATCAACATTAGATTGCAGTTCATCAAATTTTGTATTATTCCTCAGTAGGGCGAAGGTGATACTTGGTCGGTATTCCAGAAGTGCTCTTCCCTGATTTGGACGGGGTTTATGATATAACAATGTCAATCAATGATGGTCATATCGCATTCTTATGTAGACGATGCATATGCATTAACAGTGTTTTTTTGCGTTAAGAAAAAATATACATGTGCCACCATTCAAAGTCACATTTGCCTTTCTTATTAAACATCGATGAGGATATTTTGCTCGTAAATCAGATTGGAAAATTATAATGCTGTCAGAATCAGATCTGGTGTAATATCATGTTGACGAGGGATGGTTGACTTTGTTTGATTTCATTGGTCTTGAAACAACCCTTATAACCATTCCCTTGAGCAGTTGTTGCTGTCCCCCACATGTTCTGCCCTGCGTCTAAATAGACAGTAACTACAAATGATCCTCCCACACGTCTTGCATCAACTCGTGTGAACTACTTGTGGCTTGCATTCCCCTTTGGATGTTAGTCAATCATTGTTGATCAAACCGCATTGTTCATGGTGCATAAGTATTGTTCGTCCTAGATTTGGAGGGATTTCTGTCGTGTTTATGAATAGCCATGAATTGTAAACGATTCTCCCATGAATGTTCAAACAACTTCTTCGAAAAAACCTTGCCTTGTAGTCCCCTTCGGATGTTCTTTCACTTTAGAAGAGAGTAGTTGATATCCTGTAAATTCAACCATATAGATTGACCCATACACTTGTGCAGAATTACAATCTAAGATTACTTAAAACTTGGTTATTCAAAAATCTGAATCCAATGCAACTATCCTATATTAGTCCAAGTTGGAATATAATAATATTCTGAGGTTCATTAGACATATTTCCATGTTTTTTTGGATGGTATTATTGTGATATGTCTTACAATTTCATGTCTTTGATTACAAATCGGAGGTTCGTTGGACATATTCTATTGCCTTATGGGGATGAATTACCATGATATGTCCTGCATTTCATGTTTTTAATTAAAATCCTGATGTCATTGCAGTGGCATTGTCCTCGTACAAAAGGTGCGTAGTTTTTTCCTTTCTAATATTTGAGAATGCATCTTGTGTTGATAACTTCAAGTGAGATGTCTGGTTGGCGGCCTTTTGGAGAGGGAGTGCTAGAGGTACCGATTGATGACCCTACAAACTAGGCTTCAAGCCATGTTGTCCACTGAAACACATTAGACAAGTTTTTCGTTGATGCAATGTTAGAGCACGAGACATCTTGGGTTGGTAACACCTCCACAGTCACTGGATGGCACTCGATTGTGAGGACTTTCAACAAAATAAGCGGGGTTTGCTATACGAAGCTACAACTTCAACATCGATGGGAAAATTTTAAAAAGGACTATAGTGCATATCTTTATCTCCGAAACAAGTCGGGATGGGGATGTGATAGCATATACAACAAGCCAATTCCTCCGTCAAATGAGGCTTGCTTTGAGGTAATGTCTGCTTTACTAGATATCTCTTTTCACTCTCATGTTACTCAGTCTCATAAATGTGCTTGTGATAGCTGGTAGATAAATACCGCAAATATCGCAACAAGCCATTCATGTACTTCGGAGACACGGAGAGGTTTCTGAAAGGGGACATTGCCATCAGAGTGCATGCAACATCCTCTCGACCCAGTAGGGGCAAGCAACCAATGGATGCCTCTAGTTCTTGAGCTACGTATAGCCAAAGGAGGCTAAATTTCTATGAGTATCTTGATGAATGTCTGCTTGAATCACTGGAGGAGGAATACAATAGCAGTAAAGTGGCTCCTACACCCTCATCTCAGAAGAGGAATAGAGGTAGCGGGCGTCCAAGTACCGAGCGGTCAAAGAGTGGATGGTCGAGAACTGCAGCTGACCAAGAGTTGTTAGAGAACTTTCTGACCACATTATCTGCAGAATTCAGTGAGAATAGACATGATGTTGATTGGTTGGAAAATACAGCTTGCAAGGAAATAAGCACCATGCGATCGGACCCTGACATCAAGGAGTTTGAAAGGATTGCAGAGAAGTTGTCAACAACAAGTGGCTACCATGTGAAAGGGGATCCAGTTAAGATAAACGCATGGATCGAAAGGACTATCCAACCGTGACGATTTGCATTCTAATTTTACGTACTTCATGCGGACCATGGTAGAACAATTTCTTGACACTACTTCCTTCACTTATTTCCTTAGAGCAGTTTCATGACATTACTTATTCTATTTCATATCTATAGGACAATATCAAGACGGTACTTGTTTTATTTTATACCTATCTATGTTGCTTTCATATTCATTAATTACTTACACACGCACAATAAGAACATTTACTAAATACGATTTTGGTTGCCGGATATGCGACTATTTAGGCCTCTGTTGCTCTTGGCAACATGTTATTCATTTTTGTTTGTGTATATATGATGGAAGATTTCGTTAATTCCATTATTGGAAACCGGCATGGGATTTTGTTTAACATAGTCTTGTTGTAGGATATGGTTATATGTTGGCCATTTGAACATGCAGGGAAATTTACCGCTTTAAATGATACATCTTTCATAGGGAATGCATCTTCTTGATTACATATGGGTGCTTTCACATAACTTTCCCATTTGGTGCTCGATTGGCCTATTGGAAAAAAAACATTGTTATAGAACTTGGTATGACAGTACATAAATTGAGTGTAGTCCTTTCATAGGGATGGTGTTGCGTAGCTACAATCCATTTGATGATGTTAGGGATCAGGTCTACATATCATGCTTGGGAATAGTTGGTGCAATGAAAATAGAAGAGTGGGAAGCATGAGGCAGACGGA
Source organism: Ottelia alismoides (assembly GCA_037367405.1). NCBI lineage: Eukaryota > Viridiplantae > Streptophyta > Magnoliopsida > Alismatales > Hydrocharitaceae > Ottelia > Ottelia alismoides. The sequence continues at coordinate 962,513 of JAZKJV010005244.1, read as the reverse complement.
TAAGTCGGCCTTTACATACGTGGCCTCTTACTGGTTGAGAATGGGTTAAGGAGATGCTAGACGGTCATGACGATCGAGCTTTCCAAAATTTTCGTATGCGAGTGCCCGTGTTGAGAAGGTTTGTTCGAGTGTTAGCGGAACATGGGTTAACACCAATGAGGCATATGGATATGGATGGACAGGTTTGTATCTTCTTGTATGCGTTCACAAATGATCATTCCAATAGAATAATCCAGGAAGCCTTCCAGCATAGCGCAGAGACTATATCATGTCACATTAAAAATGTTCTCGCAAAGATATTGACTATGGAGGAGGAGTATATAATATTGGCTCCGCTCGTGACTCCTAACAACATCACCTCGGACCCTCGCTACTACCCTTACTTCAAAGTAATCCGTATGTCTAAATATATTGTACTCGAATAGCGCCACCACTTCTCTCATTTCTTTGTCATTGTGACAGGGCTAATAGGTGCTATTGATGGGACATACATTCTCGCGCATGTTAATCCAGAAGAAGAAGGAGCATATCGATGCAGGAAACTATATCCAGCTCAAAATGTTATGCTTGTTGCTGACTCCAATTAATGCTTCGCTTATGTCATTACTGATTGGGAGATTTCTTATGTGGATATAACTGTTCTTCGGGATTCTGTCGAGAGAGGCTCTTTTGTCGTCCCCAATGGCTGCAAGTACTTAGTAGACCATGGTTACGCAAATACAGACACATTAATCGCTCTGTATGGAGGCTCCCTATATCATCTTCCTGCTTGACGGGCACGTGGATGTTTGTACGAAAATCACAAGGACTTATTCAATCATCGCCATACTTGTTTACGCAATGTTGTGGAGCGCAACTTCAGTGTATGGAAGAATAGATTCCACTGCTTGCGACATATGTCGTCTTACTCCTTCAACATTCAAAGGGATATCGTCAAAGCCACCTGCATCATTCGCAACTTCATACTGCTTAACGGAGGGGATTCATTATCTGATGACAATGGAGAGGACGCCTTACCTGATGAGGGCGATGAAGATCATCATCGTGTAGTTGGCATCCTTTGTGATGATATTCGGAGAGGAGAGGAACTGAGAGATAGAAATTCTCTTGCAATGTGGAGTAATAGACGTAGGAGACAGTCGTAGAACTCCTCCGTCAATTTTTATTCTCATGTGATTGTTTCATAACCTCCTAGCCTCAGTTATTGTTGAAATGTTTCATCGCTTAACTTATGCATCTCCCAAAAATTGTGTCATGTCATGCTATCCATACCTCAGACGTAAATGTGTGCCTTTCTAATAATTCTGCATTTTAAATTGTAGGAAAATAAACATGCAACTAGGATCCGGTGAGATTGCTCTTCTATGTCTACTCAAGGAATCGATGCGGTCATCGACAACCGTATGCATGGGCACCAAGAACAGTGGAAAATCTCGCAGGTGAGTTTTTCTTCATAGTACAACAATTGTGCAAAACATAAGCTAAAAATAAAGAACTATGTCGGAAACTTGAGAATGCCATGAAACAATTACAAGAAAAGGACAACGAACTTGGATGCCTCTACTCAGAGCTGGATGATACATGGGGGCACGATATCTTCTTTGAACGACATGGTTGAGTCACTTCATTTGCAAGTGCGAAATGCAGGAATTGAGGCAATGGAAGACCATATGATTGATAAGCACGTGATATAAGGGCAGTATTTTGAGTTTTCATCTTACTATGTCAGAAGTAATTTGGGGGGGGGGGGGGGTCGATGGTGGGGGTGGGGTGGGGATGAATGTAACTTAATGCAAAGTATGAACAGATGTTGTTTCATGGAAATCATATTTCTTTCGCAGTCAGGTACATCGTAAAAGATAGAAGATGCCATGTTTACAAATACATGTTTGTCGTACAAGTATTTTCTCCTTCACAATTTCGTGAGATTTTGTAATTTAAGGTGGTTATAATGTAAAATATCATATACAAAAATAGTTAAAGAAATTCGTAACCACTATTTAATTACGGTAGTCATTGTATATTCACCAATACAAAGTTGTTGAATAAATAATGACATTATTATTGTAAATTCTCAAATGTATTCCTTTAATAGTAGCCCAATCATTATCCATATAACTACAGTCGTATAGCTACAATCAATCATAACATCAACTCATGTCACATCCAACTCCGATCCAACCCACACGTCAATCAAACACTTACTATTCAAATCATGTTATCCATTGTCCCATCCCTCTCAAGGATGGGTTACTCCAACCAGCTTCACCCCAACAACCAAATGAGCCCTTAAGGGTAAACGTCGACATAAAAAGGCTGGGAAAGCTTACAGAAACCTCCATTTGAGACAAAAAAATAATATTGTACTCTTCTTAATAATTGAATTTTCCCGACTCTGACCATAGGAGAAAAAAAGTTCAATTACGCATACATGTATAAGTAAGCTTTTTGGGGTGGAGGCAATGTGGTTGTGTGTACACTAATATGATGTGTGCATTTTCTTATTGTCAAAATTTGAAGTAGTAGGTAATTTAAGAATTCCATTAGGCAAGAAATAAGATAACTTCAAGGTACTTAAATTTGTCTGTGTATGTGTGTGCATAACTCCTTGGTGTCGTACTTAATGTCTTCCATCCTCATTTTCTTATTCTCTTCATTCTTAACTTATCCTCTGTAATATAACTTCCAGTGTAAAAAAATAAAAATAACTAGAAGTTTATATTTTGTGCGCACATCGAAATCGAAGTAGGCACTATTGTATTAATTGATATGATCACGTTTAAATTAGTAAACATGTAAAATTACATGGGGAAACTAAATTGGCTTCAAGCAGGGAAGTCAATTAGTTGGCAGAAAGTTGGAATTCCAAATTTGAAATAAGAGGGAGTTTGAGTGGGATTTTTAGTACTACATAGAGTAGTTCTAAAAACTTTCTGAACTTATATATGAATACTCACTCCAAGCTCTTGCAACAATAGTAAAGAGGGGTAATGGAGGATGACATGCACACGCACTCCACTTCACTCAATTTCCAGCTCGGGCTCGGAAGAGTCAATTCAGATCATAATACTTCTGTTACAGGTTTTAATAAATAGTCAGATTAATTAATCCAATAGATTAATTTGAAATGTGAATGTTGTGGAAATTTTAAATGACCCTCCATATTCGAACGGTTTCGAGATCTGAAGAGACATCCTCTTTAGTGGAAAATTGTGGATCTAGAAAGGTCATGGCAACGTCTACAAAATGAGCCATGGATGTGATTCTTCTTATCCATGCACTCTGTTTTCTCTATTCTTCCACCATGAAGTATTGCTCCTTCTCTTCTCTCAGTGGTTGTTCTATAAGGTGCTATCAAGGATGACTACGTTAGAGCATGCCAACGACGGTCATGACACCGTCGTATATTGGGAGCAGATCATCAGATACCTCATGCACATGTATTGCCGATACAATTTCTTCTCTAAGGCCAAAATCCATTTGAATAGATGCTTCAACAGAGAATGATATGATCTTTTCGCTACGTGTTTGTTGTAATTTATGTATTGCTTTGATCTATCCAGATCTTGTCTTAATATATTGTATCTAATGCTTGATCGGTTCTTGTTCAAGCAAATGTGCACTCGCCACTTTTTCGATCAAATTAATAAGCATTTTCCTTGTATTTTTCTTTGAAATGATGAATCTTATCTATTAGGAATTGAATGGGAGGAGAAAGAAATTAGATCTCCGATTCTGAAGTAGGAAGAACAAAAAAATAAAACAAACAAGGGAAAAAGAAATGAAAATGAACCTATAGCAACTTTGTGCTACCATTAACTATCTAATAATATTCGGGTTGTTTATGGCTACAAGAATCTTAGAGAAAGTATTGGGAAGTCACCAAGGTTTTGCTCCAGCAAGGGATTCTTGGTGTTACAGTAGGTGGAAATTGGATTCTTCTTCAGAGGAGGCGGCATGAGATGTTATATAGCGATGACAGGAGGGGTTGTCTCTGACTTATGATTGTGCGCAAATCAATGGAGATCGCTCTAATTGGTTGGCTTACCGTGGATCACGGATATCTAATCAACAAACTTCATGGAGAAATTGAGACGATGTGAAGATAGGTCCACTACAAGAAAGTTTAGAACGGGCGACGATCATTTGCCGTCGCCATTGACAGAGTGACCGTCCCCTTTGATCAAAGGGGACGGTCAAAAGACCGTCTCCATAGCTTGCGTCCCATTTGCTATAAGCGACGGTAGTTGACACCGTCCCCTATAATCATACATAGGGGACGGTAGTTGACACCGTCCCCTATAATCATACATAGGGGACGGTAGTTGACACCGTCCCCTATAATCATACATAGGGGACGGTAGTTGACACCGTCCCCTATAATCATCCATAGGGGACGGTCATGACCGTCCCTCTTAGGTAGAGCAATGGGGACGGTCGGCTCTGTAACCATCCCCAAAAGTTTGAGTAGCGAAGACGGTTAGGACCGTCTCTTATGATAACAAAGGGGACGGTCGTGATGACCGTCCCCTTTTGTCCTCTGCTAACAAAAAAAATCATTACCAATTTTCATTACCCTTGATTTGCTCTTCAATTTACCCTGCAAAGAGTGATACTAAACATTGAGTACATGTTGCAATAATTATATCTTCATCACAAACGGTATGATTAACAAATAAAATAACATTCATATCTACAAGAAATGTTTGAAATGACGAATACGTTACAAGATTCAAATAAAACTTTGCTTTGATAGTAGTTTTAAATACCTCCAAATCATGAAGAATGGCATCTTTTATTGATTGCTCCACTAAACGCCAGTCTGTAATGTGGAGAGGAACCCTGGCTCTGCACACCTGCCCCAAGAATGGCATCTTCTATTCAGAAGAGTGTTGTTTACCAAAGATAGTTTTATTGTAATGTTTACACTATCCCTTATCTCCTTCCATTTTTCCTCTTTCTTCTTCTTCGGCTCCTTTTTTATGGTATGGGAACTTTCTTTCCTACTCGTATGATCCTGTCGCGAACTATCGCCGATCTTCAAGACTTTAGAGGAACACACACTATATGAGTTCTATTCTCTAATTTGATTCTAATAGTTGAGGTGAAAAGAAATATGGTTGATCCATAAATATAAGTTAGAATAAAGTTTTGTCTTGTATATAGACCATCCTAAACAGTTTATGGTAATTGAGCATTCCATGTACAAAGAATGCTGATGTCCATGCTTTGTCATCCTTATTCCATCGATTAACCCCTGATATCTCGGACACACTTGGATCAAAAGAACTTAAACGTCCCTCTTATGTTAAAATGTTTGATATCAAACATCTATAAAAGTATGCAAAATACTCTTACTGGTTGCTCGTGGAAAGTTGAGCTGAGCTGTTAGTATTTTTCATGAATGACTGAAAACAAGAACAAACTTGTATTCTAGAGAGCCTGTGACAATCAAATTTAGCATTTGAAGGGTAAATTAGAGCTTCCAAATGATGCCCAATAGTCAGGCAAATATGCCATGTTGATGAGTTCACAACATTATTTGGTTGCATCTAGTTATCACCAAATGATGCTCAATATTAATTTTCTGTATATATATATATATGTGCAAAGATTTTGTAAAAAAATACTCTAAGAGGATACTATAAGAGAAATAAACATGCCATACATCTTCTCTATCTTAATCTTATAGATATGGGGAAAAACACTCATACATATTTCAATGAGCAAAATGAAGAACAATGAACGTAAAGGAGTGTTGATAATCACCAGAAACTAAGATGGAAGAGGCCTGCAACCACGAGAGGCTTCGGGGCAGCGAAGGGGACGACGGGCAGCGGGGGGGGGGGGGGGGGGGTGAGGAATAAGGGGAAATGGGAAAGAAAGCAAGTCGAAGGGACCATCGGAGACGGTCGTTTTGACCGTCCCCTTTGGTGAGAATCAGGGACGGTCACTAAAAACCGTCCCCTTCGGCCCCCTATGTCAGTCGCGACGCCAACAGAAGCCCAATGGGGACGGTCCAAACCGTCCCCAAAGCCCCCCCGGGGGGTGAAAGCAGACCAGTGCCTTGGTGAGGGCATCGGGGACGGTCAATAAAGACCGTCCCCTCTGGTTAGGGCATTGGGGACGGTCAATGGTGACCATCCCCTTTGGCCCAAATGGGTCGATCGCAATGCCAACAGAAGCGTAATGGGGACGGTCAGAACCGTCCCCAAAGGCCCTCCGGCGGGTGAAAATAGGCCAGTGGCTTGGTCAGGTCATAGGGGACGGTCACAATTGACCGTCCCCTCTGGTCCACCACCCATATCCCTGGACCGGTCGCTACACCAACAAAAGCGCATTGGGGACGGTCAGAACCGTCCCCAAAGGCTCCCCTGATGGGTGAAAATAGACCAGTGGCTTGGTCAGGGCATAGGGGACGGTCACTAACGACCGTCCTTATTACTTTATTATAAAAGGAGACGATAGCCCAAAGACCGTCTCCTAGTATCGGGGTATTGGGGACGGTTCTTGTATGCCCATCCCCAAAAAGTGTCAATAGGGACGGTCATCGTGGAACCGTCGCCGGTTGTCATCCCAAAAAGCCTAAATTCTTGTAGTGGTCGTGCAGGAAAAAATTGGAGAAGAAGGTCATCGAACCAGTCTGTAATAATGATCAAATGTAAGAGGTACTATTGATCGGGGGTCAACGGTTCCTTGCACTTGATTGGGCCACATCACATGTTACAAGACAACATGGAACTACAAAATGAAAATAATACAAGATAAAATAAAAAATGATTTTATTTTTAAAAAACCAAAACATAAAATGTTTTTTTATTTTATAAACTATTTTCTAATGATTTTTTTATTTTTATCAACTTATTTGATACATAATATTATTTTCATACCATTGTGCATGTATTTCTACTTAGGTTATTGAGTATTTATATCTTTGTTTTGTTATTTTTATACATTATACCATATTTAAATAATTTATTTACTTACAACATATATAATATGTATTTACATATTTATTTGGATTTTTTATTCTTTTATGTCTATGTAACAAAAAATAGATTTACATATCATATAGGTTCATTATACTTGTATATTGGGGTCTCTTAATTTCTTAAATAAAAAATATAAGGACAACGTGAATACATAGAATAAAGTATGTTGGCTACTTGTATAAACAGACTAGTATCCCAATTAGTCGGCTTTTGTATCTTAATCTATTTTACATGAAACCACCTCTCTTTTAGATATAGTTAACATTGAAATACAATGGAGGTGAGTTTCGTCCATTTTGAGTTCATATGAGGAAGATATTTATCAATGAATTTTTCTTTGTGGCTTTTTCAATCGAGTGTAACGGATGTCAGGTGCACGATTTATTTTTGCCAGTAACTTAATTATTTTCTATACATTATTATGTACATATTTGGTGTTGAACACAATTTTATATGAAGTATGTATGATGAATAAAACAATACAAGTGTGGGATATGTATACAATGCATTGTACTTAGTTTTTTAGGGTTTTTTGGTATGTTTGTACATTATTTCACCCTATATCTCTCCTACTTTACTCATGGTCGACCTAGTCAATACCTGACTTGGTCTCGGGCTTCAGGGTTGGTCAATGTCATAAATACTTCCCTTTTTTGTTATTTTATTATGGGTTTAAATACGAGTATTTGTACACCATTTGCAATTTAATGTTATGATTATGGAAGTTGGTGATATTTACATGTATTTTACTATGAGGTTTAAGGCAATATAAAAGAATGAAGGTGAATGAACGGGAGTAACATCACACCCGATACTTAGCTTTGCTAGTCACTAGCAAACACTTATTATGAAAATAAGTTTTGAACAAAGAAATAAAGAAGAGAAAAATATAGAACTTAGAATAATTATGTTTTTTAAACTTATATTCATAAAATCAAAAATGATGCATAGCCAGACCTTTGTATTGTTAGTTTGGTGGAACCTCATTGGGAATAGGATTTAAAACTTAACAACCCTAAAAAAATCAAACGGTCTGGTTGTTTAAAAGAGATAGACAATTTCCGTGGTGTCGATCGAACAAATTTATACAAAAAGATCTGTTTGTTTGTTTTAATTATACTCCGAAACTAATGTGTGTAGCTGTAAGTATGGGAGTGTCAAACTTAGGGAGGCAAATTGTGGAGATTAGGGTAATATAATAGAGTAGCTAAAGTATATGGTTTTCCTATTTTTAATTGAATTTTAAGAATTTTTTATGATTTTAGTTGATTTTATGGATCTGGTATTATTTTTATGTGTTTTATACACCTATTAGTAAAGTAGTATGGATATTGATTTTGTATTTTTAATTTGATTTTAGTTTTTGTAGTTTATGTTTTATATTTATTTTACTATTTATGTAACGACCCACATGCAATTAAGAGGAATAAAAAAAGAAGATAATTAAATAAGAGGGACGGTTATGATGGGGCTAATTCAACCCATTCTCATGTGAGAAAATTTCCCTTTTTGGAATGGGATTTATCTCTCATTCATTGAGAGAGAGAAAGAGGAAGAAGCTAAAGAGAGAGAAATGTGAGAAGAGTGTGACGAGTGAAACAAAAATAAGAAAGAGAAAGGGAAATAATGAAAAGAGGAGAGCAAACGAATAAGAAGAGAGAGAGAGAAATAAACGAATATACATGGCCAATTCAACCCCCTATTTTCGTGCATACCATCACTATTTTTGGAAGTTTCGTGCGTGGGAAGAGAGGTATGACGATGCTAACATTCCATTGAGAGACAGAGAAGAGAGGAGAGAGAGAGAGGCCCAATGAACATCGTCTCCGAATCCGGCAATGCATGTCCTCCTTGTTGATGTCGAGTTTTTTTGATACGACGGGATCAGAGGAGTGTCGATGTTGTCTATGATAGTTCGGATATGTGGAATCGAGGTGTATTCGTAGACAGACTTTTCTATCATCGAGGTATGTGTCGAACACATAGGCTTTATACGATATCATGTCATGATGAAGATTATGATTTACATATGACTGCATGTATTATTGATGAGAATTTTATATCAAGTTATCTTATCGGTTAGATACACAAGTAAAGGAATAAATATAATATTGTATATCCCTCTTCAAGACCTAAGAAATTGTATGTGTCGAACATGTAGGAATGAGATGCGATAAATTCAAGTAATCGTTCTCTCCGTAATCATGTCGATTTGTTATTATTTATTTCATTATACAAGTTACAACAATACATTTTCTTACTTGGATTTGTTAACGGAAAACATCGAGGGATTTACATGATCTTGAAAATGTTTATACGAGTGTTTTTTCTCAAGCATTGATGGATATTCAATGGGGATTGGAAAATGTACCTATCACGAAGGCATATGCACTATAATTTCACTTCTCGTTTAAATGATTTTTCTACGGTTAATCTTTATCTTGTGTGAGTTTAGTCGTATACTATATGCTATTTGATAGGATGAATTTTGTTGGGTTATATGACGCAGATGCAAACTTCAACGAGGCTACCATTATATAATGGGTATAGATGCTTACAATACGAGTAGTCCACAATGCAAACCTAGATTCTCTCTATCAATGAATATAATAATTAGGTATGCTCATTAATTTCTAAATCTATACGCATCCATAATGGTGCCAGAATTATGATAACGTGCACCACCAATATTGCACTACTATTATAGGAAAGATATAAAATGCATTGTACACACACCTAATATGACTATTATTGATGATATGAAATCATGTTAGAAGAGCCAATAGTTGATTAGTGTACTGGCAGTTCTCAGTTGCATGTGTTAATCACGTGCGAACCCCTCTATTGATGTACGTTATATCGTTTTTTATAAAATACAGAATCCGTTAATGGGTTATGCAATTGGAAATCATGATGTTATCTTTCGTTACTGTGAATGATACAAGATTGGTTACTTAACTAATTATATACTAATTTATATAAAAGGCTGGGACTGGACATTGTGTACTGTGATTGTAATTGCGTGATTAGTTGCAAATAAATTCTAGCAACCAATGATCAAATCTATTATGACAATATGAAATACTGAATAACGGTGTTATATCAATCATGCATTTTGTACAATGAAGACCTATTTGTTTAGTGGAGCCGAAAGGTTCACATGAACCATTGTCGTATGAAGAAGGAAATTGTATTTAAAGAATTAAAATTTCATAAGCATGATAATGGCACTTAAACGATGAGCGGAGCTAAGTGCTACATCTATGGTGGGAGCCACCTCTAGAGTCCGTTTATCGAGAGCCTAAAGGGCAACACCTTCCGGGGGTGTCGGGTTCAGTAGAACCTAGTGGAAAGTCCACCTATTGACTCAGCGCTGATGTCATCACGTTCTATGTAATGATTGAGTGACCGCTTGTGCCAGCGGTAAAAGCCACCAAAGCCACCAATAAATTATGAGATAAGACAAATTTATCATGAATAAGCTAAGTGCTTATGAGGAAGCCAAGTGCTTATTTGGAAGTTAAGTGTATAAGTGCATTTATGTGAAATGGCAAGTGTCTATGTGTAATTACGTGAACTACTGAGAGTATATTTGTATCCATGTGAAATCTTAAGTGCATATGCGTAATTATATAAAATGCCGAGTGTATAAGTGCATTTATGTGAAATGGCAAGTGTCTATGTGTAATTACGTGAACTACTAAGAGTATATTTGTATCCATGTGAAATCTTAAGTGCATATGCGTAATTATATAAAATGCCGAGTGTATAAGTGCAATTATATGAAATACCAAGTGCATATGTGCGATTATGTGAATGTTAAGTGTATATGTGTAGTCATGTAAAATGTTAAGCGTAAATATGCATTCATGTCAATTGTTGAGTGTCGGTGTACAATTAGATGAAATGCTAAGTACCTACATGTGATTAGGTTATTGTTATGGGCATACGTGCAACAATGTTAATGTTAAGGACATAAGTGCAAATATGATTAAACCCTAAGGTCATATATGAAAGTATGATATGAGATGCATGTACATAAAAAGAACATTCTTTGCGTGCGTACCTATGTTTATGAGTGATCCATATGATGCTATTGTATGATAACGGTCAAGTATTTTATTAATTAACATAAGGATATTTTGTGAATAAATATGCCATGGTACTACTTTCGTGTATGATAGGTTATATGAAAAGCATATGATATGATGTTGGAAATGCGAACAATACCAATCTCTTTGCTAGGATACAATAAGGGCTTACATGTGAAAACTCATAGCAATAGGTGTATGGGTGTAACACACAATTCCATATATGTAACCATCTTTATGTAATTGTTGATATTGTAAATTTGGGCAAGAGAAACATAGTGAAATCCATGCATATTATGTTATGATTAAGATCGTATTCACTGAACGAATCCGTGGATAACTTATACTGTGAATATTATTCCAGGTTGGGGAATATAGAAGATTTTCAAAGATTCATTGTGGAAAATATTTATCCAGCTAATGATTCGTGCATGGAGTTATTTGTAATAGCATAAGGAGACTTGATTTTTCGCTAGCTGGCTTGACCTTTTCTCGACACATACTGAGCGTTAAGCTCATACCATGTATTTTTGTGTTTTTATTGCAGGTCAGTGTAAAGATAAATTTAGTGGCAGTTGGAAGTTATTGCAAGGCCTGAAGGAAGGATATCATTGTGCCCACTGGAACGAAAGATCTTGGATATGTATTAGAGATGTATAACTTTTTATGGATGAAGGAATGTTAAGATGGTTCCTTCCATTACATGTGATATCATTGATATTTGTGAGTAACACTCGGATTTGACGTGGCATTTGATATGTTTCCGCTGGTCACCGAAGATCCGGGTTGTTACAGGTGGTATCAGAGCAGTAGTTCCTTTGGGCATGAGATATCCGTCATAGATGACGTAGGACTTTTAGTATAGGAAAAAAATAAAGTAGGAGAAGAAATAGGAGAAAGACAATTTAGTATGACCTTTATGTCTTTAGAATATAACATGAGTACTAAAAGACTGACCAATAGGGAGATAGTGCTAGTTCTGGAGACTATTCATGGTCACATGGAGAAGAAAGTGATTTCTGTAGATCATATACACATAATTAGTTTATTTGTGGGGAGACAGAAAACAAGAGTCAGACAAGTATTTTGCTATCAAATTCTCATCAGATGAAAAAAAAACTATTTGGTTTTTTTAAAAGAGAGTTTGTCATGTATGACCTTGGGATTTGGAAGCTATATGAGTTTTGTTTTTATGATCTTATGACCATCATCTGAAAGATATATTGACTTCACTACAGTTTCCCTATCTGCTATTATACCCGTAAAAGAAAATGAGTGATGAGTTGAAATGCAAATTGATGGGACAACGAGATAATGGATTGGTGAGGCTTGATATTTCGTTGGAGTGTTGGAATTACTTATACCCTACTAACTATTGAATAAGGTTGTCATAAAGATAAAATATTTACTTCTTCATAGATGATCAATTGAAATAAGAAGTCGTATTCTCCAATATTGACCTTTAGTTAGAATACCATTACTTTACAATTAAGAGTGTAGACATATCAAGGACTACTAAAAATCCCTAGTGATGCCTTTTTGACCTCTCGAATGTGATAGCAACACTAAGTCGATGAGTAGGGTATTTTCATGTTACCTAGGAAAGCATGTGATGCTTTTGTTATTGTTATCTCAGATATCGTAAACACTATTTGTCAATTTATTGCTATAGCTATTAGTCAATATTGATGTTGTGTGTGATTAAGTTGGACGTTAGAATCTGAGACCACTCAGGTTATCCTTGAGATACTTGATTGTGGTAACTAGATATAATTAATCTTGTTGGCTAAGACTTTAATATTGGTTAAGATTCTTGTTTAATTATAGCCACTACAATACATATGAGTTAATTTAACGAATATTGATTTGGTTATATGTTAGTTGCTAGTAATAGGTACAATCTTTTTTATATTGTCTATTCCAACTTGATTTAGAAATGTCTTTATTTTTATACACCGTAGTTGTGCACATGGATAGACTATTTTCAATGAGTGACAACTCAGAAATTGACCCTTACAGATTCCTTTCAACCTCTCGTGGGATTATTTACTACTGTCTCTTAGGTGAAGATATAAGATATATTGTTATGGATTTGTTTACCTAGAACCTTAGATATTGACGGAGGCAGTTGTTCTATTGTTAGAGAGGCCCTAGATATAAGGACATGACTCTAAAGTAAGAGAACAAGAAAGCGGGTCCCATATGTTGTGAAGAGCAAATAGAAGAATGGAGGAAGGGGGATTTGAGTCAAATATTATGAGATCTTTTTCTGTCTCGTGATCAGTAAATTTCGGGACGAAATTTTTTTTCTACTGGGGTAGATTGTAACGACCCACATGCAATTAAGAGGAATAAAAAAAGAAGATAATTAAATAAGAGGGACGGTTATGATGGGGCTAATTCAACCCATTCTCATGTGAGAAAATTTCCCTTTTTGGAATGGGATTTATCTCTCATTCATTGAGAGAGAGAAAGAGGAAGAAGCTAAAGAGAGAGAAATGTGAGAAGAGTGTGACGAGTGAAACAAAAATAAGAAAGAGAAAGGGAAATAATGAAAAGAGGAGAGCAAACGAATAAGAAGATAGAGAGAGAAATAAACGAATATACATGGCCAATTCAACCCCCTATTTTCGTGCATACCATCACTATTTTTGGAAGTTTCGTGCGTGGGAAGAGAGGTATGACGATGCTAACATTCCATTGAGAGACAGAGAAGAGAGGAGAGAGAGAGAGGCCCAATGAACGTCGTCTCCGAATCCGGCAATGCATGTCCTCCTTGTTGATGTCGAGTTTTTTTGATACGACGGGATCAGAGGAGTGTCGATGTTGTCTATGATAGTTCGGATATGTGGAATCGAGGTGTATTCGTAGACAGACTTTTCTATCATCGAGGTATGTGTCGAACACATAGGCTTTATACGATATCATGTCATGATGAAGATTATGATTTACATATGACTGCATGTATTATTGATGAGAATTTTATATCAAGTTATCTTATCGGTTAGATACACAAGTAAAGGAATAAATATAATATTGTATATCCCTCTTCAAGACCTAAGAAATTGTATGTGTCGAACATGTAGGAATGAGATGCGATAAATTCAAGTAATCGTTCTCTCCGTAATCATGTCGATTTGTTATTATTTATTTCATTATACAAGTTACAACAATACATTTTCTTACTTGGATTTGTTAACGGAAAACATCGAGGGATTTACATGATCTTGAAAATGTTTATACGAGTGTTTTTTCTCAAGCATTGATGGATATTCAATGGGGATTGGAAAATGTACCTATCACGAAGGCATATGCACTATAATTTCACTTCTCGTTTAAATGATTTTTCTACGGTTAATCTTTATCTTGTGTGAGTTTAGTCGTATACTATATGCTATTTGATAGGATGAATTTTGTTGGGTTATATGACGCAGATGCAAACTTCAACGAGGCTACCATTATATAATGGGTATAGATGCTTACAATACGAGTAGTCCACAATGCAAACCTAGATTCTCTCTATCAATGAATATAATAATTAGGTATGCTCATTAATTTCTAAATCTATACACATCCATAATGTTGCCAGAATTATGATAACGTGCACCACCAATATTGCACTACTATTATAGGAAAGATATAAAATGCATTGTACACACACCTAATATGACTATTATTGATGATATGAAATCATGTTAGAAGAGCCAATAGTTGATTAGTGTACTGGCAGTTCTCAGTTGCATGTGTTAATCACGTGCGAACCCCTCTATTGATGTACGTTATATCGTTTTTTATAAAATACAGAATCCGTTAATGGGTTATGCAATTGGAAATCATGATGTTATCTTTCGTTACTGTGAATGATACAAGATTGGTTACTTAACTAATTATATACTAATTTATATAAAAGGCTGGGACTGGACATTGTGTACTGTGATTGTAATTGCGTGATTAGTTGCAAATAAATTCTAGCAACCAATGATCAAATCTATTATGACAATATGAAATACTGAATAACGGTGTTATATCAATCATGCATTTTGTACAATGAAGACCTATTTGTTTAGTGGAGCCGAAAGGTTCACATGAACCATTGTCGTATGAAGAAGGAAATTGTATTTAAAGAATTAAAATTTCCTAAGCATGATAATGGCACTTAAACGATGAGCGGAGCTAAGTGCTACATCTATGGTGGGAGCCACCTCTAGAGTCCGTTTATCGAGAGCCTAAAGGGCAACACCTTCCGGGGGTGTCGGGTTCAGTAGAACCTAGTGGAAAGTCCACCTATTGACTCAGCGCTGATGTCATCACGTTCTATGTAATGATTGAGTGACCGCTTGTGCCAGCGGTAAAAGCCACCAAAGCCACCAATAAATTATGAGATAAGACAAATTTATCATGAATAAGCTAAGTGCTTATGAGGAAGCCAAGTGCTTATTTGGAAGTTAAGTGTATAAGTGCATTTATGTGAAATGGCAAGTGTCTATGTGTAATTACGTGAACTACTAAGAGTATATTTGTATCCATGTGAAATCTTAAGTGCATATGCGTAATTATATAAAATGCCGAGTGTATAAGTGCATTTATGTGAAATGGCAAGTGTCTATGTGTAATTACGTGAACTACTAAGAGTATATTTGTATCCATGTGAAATCTTAAGTGCATATGCGTAATTATATAAAATGCCGAGTGTATAAGTGCAATTATATGAAATACCAAGTGCATATGTGCGATTATGTGAATGTTAAGTGTATATGTGTAGTCATGTAAAATGTTAAGCGTAAATATGCATTCATGTCAATTGTTGAGTGTCGGTGTACAATTAGATGAAATGCTAAGTACCTACATGTGATTAGGTTATTGTTATGGGCATACGTGCAACAATGTTAATGTTAAGGACATAAGTGCAAATATGATTAAACCCTAAGGTCATATATGAAAGTATGATATGAGATGCATGTACATAAAAAGAACATTCTTTGCGTGCATACCTATGTTTATGAGTGATCCATATGATGCTATTGTATGATAACGGTCAAGTATTTTATTAATTAACATAAGGATATTTTGTGAATAAATATGCCATGGTACTACTTTCGTGTATGATAGGTTATATGAAAAGCATATGATATGATGTTGGAAATGCGAACAATACCAATCTCTTTGCTAGGATACAATAAGGGCTTACATGTGAAAACTCATAGCAATAGGTGTATGGGTGTAACACACAATTCCATATATGTAACCATCTTTATGTAATTGTTGATATTGTAAATTTGGGCAAGAGAAACATAGTGAAATCCATGCATATTATGTTATGATTAAGATCGTATTCACTGAACGAATCCGTGGATAACTTATACTGTGAATATTATTCCAGGTTGGGGAATATAGAAGATTTTCAAAGATTCATTGTGGAAAATATTTATCCAGCTAATGATTCGTGCATGGAGTTATTTGTAATAGCATAAGGAGACTTGATTTTTCGCTAGCTGGCTTGACCTTTTCTCGACACATACTGAGCGTTAAGCTCATACCATGTATTTTTGTGTTTTTATTGCAGGTCAGTGTAAAGATAAATTTAGTGGCAGTTGGAAGTTATTGCAAGGCCTGAAGGAAGGATATCATTGTGCCCACTGGAACGAAAGATCTTGGATATGTATTAGAGATGTATAACTTTTTATGGATGAAGGAATGTTAAGATGGTTCCTTCCATTACATGTGATATCATTGATATTTGTGAGTAACACTCGGATTTGACGTGGCATTTGATATGTTTCCGCTGGTCACCGAAGATCCGGGTTGTTACAGGTGGTATCAGAGCAGTAGTTCCTTTGGGCATGAGATATCCGTCATAGATGACGTAGGACTTTTAGTATAGGAAAAAAATAAAGTAGGAGAAGAAATAGGAGAAAGACAATTTAGTATGACCTTTATGTCTTTAGAATATAACATGAGTACTAAAAGACTGACCAATAGGGAGATAGTGCTAGTTCTGGAGACTATTCATGGTCACATGGAGAAGAAAGTGATTTCTGTAGATCATATACACATAATTAGTTTATTTGTGGGGAGACAGAAAACAAGAGTCAGACAAGTATTTTGCTATCAAATTCTCATCAGATGAAAAAAAAACTATTTGGTTTTTTTAAAAGAGAGTTTGTCATGTATGACCTTGGGATTTGGAAGCTATATGAGTTTTGTTTTTATGATCTTATGACCATCATCTGAAAGATATATTGACTTCACTACAGTTTCCCTATCTGCTATTATACCCGTAAAAGAAAATGAGTGATGAGTTGAAATGCAAATTGATGGGACAACGAGATAATGGATTGGTGAGGCTTGATATTTCGTTGGAGTGTTGGAATTACTTATACCCTACTAACTATTGAATAAGGTTGTCATAAAGATAAAATATTTACTTCTTCATAGATGATCAATTGAAATAAGAAGTCGTATTCTCCAATATTGACCTTTAGTTAGAATACCATTACTTTACAATTAAGAGTGTAGACATATCAAGGACTACTAAAAATCCCTAGTGATGCCTTTTTGACCTCTCGAATGTGATAGCAACACTAAGTCGATGAGTAGGGTATTTTCATGTTACCTAGGAAAGCATGTGATGCTTTTGTTATTGTTATCTCAGATATCGTAAACACTATTTGTCAATTTATTGCTATAGCTATTAGTCAATATTGATGTTGTGTGTGATTAAGTTGGACGTTAGAATCTGAGACCACTCAGGTTATCCTTGAGATACTTGATTGTGGTAACTAGATATAATTAATCTTGTTGGCTAAGACTTTAATATTGGTTAAGATTCTTGTTTAATTATAGCCACTACAATACATATGAGTTAATTTAACGAATATTGATTTGGTTATATGTTAGTTGCTAGTAATAGGTACAATCTTTTTTATATTGTCTATTCCAACTTGATTTAGAAATGTCTTTATTTTTATACACCGTAGTTGTGCACATGGATAGACTATTTTCAATGAGTGACAACTCAGAAATTGACCCTTACAGATTCCTTTCAACCTCTCGTGGGATTATTTACTACTGTCTCTTAGGTGAAGATATAAGATATATTGTTATGGATTTGTTTACCTAGAACCTTAGATATTGACGGAGGCAGTTGTTCTATTGTTAGAGAGGCCCTAGATATAAGGACATGACTCTAAAGTAAGAGAACAAGAAAGCGGGTCCCATATGTTGTGAAGAGCAAATAGAAGAATGGAGGAAGGGGGATTTGAGTCAAATATTATGAGATCTTTTTCTGTCTCGTGATCAGTAAATTTCGGGACGAAATTTTTTTTCTACTGGGGTAGATTGTAACGACCCACATGCAATTAAGAGGAATAAAAAAAGAAGATAATTAAATAAGAGGGACGGTTATGATGGGGCTAATTCAACCCATTCTCATGTGAGAAAATTTCCCTTTTTGGAATGGGATTTATCTCTCATTCATTGAGAGAGAGAAAGAGGAAGAAGCTAAAGAGAGAGAAATGTGAGAAGAGTGTGACGAGTGAAACAAAAATAAGAAAGAGAAAGGGAAATAATGAAAAGAGGAGAGCAAACGAATAAGAAGATAGAGAGAGAAATAAACGAATATACATGGCCAATTCAACCCCCTATTTTCGTGCATACCATCACTATTTTTGGAAGTTTCGTGCGTGGGAAGAGAGGTATGACGATGCTAACATTCCATTGAGAGACAGAGAAGAGAGGAGAGAGAGAGAGGCCCAATGAACGTCGTCTCCGAATCCGGCAATGCATGTCCTCCTTGTTGATGTCGAGTTTTTTTGATACGACGGGATCAGAGGAGTGTCGATGTTGTCTATGATAGTTCGGATATGTGGAATCGAGGTGTATTCGTAGACAGACTTTTCTATCATCGAGGTATGTGTCGAACACATAGGCTTTATACGATATCATGTCATGATGAAGATTATGATTTACATATGACTGCATGTATTATTGATGAGAATTTTATATCAAGTTATCTTATCGGTTAGATACACAAGTAAAGGAATAAATATAATATTGTATATCCCTCTTCAAGACCTAAGAAATTGTATGTGTCGAACATGTAGGAATGAGATGCGATAAATTCAAGTAATCGTTCTCTCCGTAATCATGTCGATTTGTTATTATTTATTTCATTATACAAGTTACAACAATACATTTTCTTACTTGGATTTGTTAACGGAAAACATCGAGGGATTTACATGATCTTGAAAATGTTTATACGAGTGTTTTTTCTCAAGCATTGATGGATATTCAATGGGGATTGGAAAATGTACCTATCACGAAGGCATATGCACTATAATTTCACTTCTCGTTTAAATGATTTTTCTACGGTTAATCTTTATCTTGTGTGAGTTTAGTCGTATACTATATGCTATTTGATAGGATGAATTTTGTTGGGTTATATGACGCAGATGCAAACTTCAACGAGGCTACCATTATATAATGGGTATAGATGCTTACAATACGAGTAGTCCACAATGCAAACCTAGATTCTCTCTATCAATGAATATAATAATTAGGTATGCTCATTAATTTCTAAATCTATACGCATCCATAATGTTGCCAGAATTATGATAACGTGCACCACCAATATTGCACTACTATTATAGGAAAGATATAAAATGCATTGTACACACACCTAATATGACTATTATTGATGATATGAAATCATGTTAGAAGAGCCAATAGTTGATTAGTGTACTGGCAGTTCTCAGTTGCATGTGTTAATCACGTGCGAACCCCTCTATTGATGTACGTTATATCGTTTTTTATAAAATACAGAATCCGTTAATGGGTTATGCAATTGGAAATCATGATGTTATCTTTCGTTACTGTGAATGATACAAGATTGGTTACTTAACTAATTATATACTAATTTATATAAAAGGCTGGGACTGGACATTGTGTACTGTGATTGTAATTGCGTGATTAGTTGCAAATAAATTCTAGCAACCAATGATCAAATCTATTATGACAATATGAAATACTGAATAACGGTGTTATATCAATCATGCATTTTGTACAATGAAGACCTATTTGTTTAGTGGAGCCGAAAGGTTCACATGAACCATTGTCGTATGAAGAAGGAAATTGTATTTAAAGAATTAAAATTTCATAAGCATGATAATGGCACTTAAACGATGAGCGGAGCTAAGTGCTACATCTATGGTGGGAGCCACCTCTAGAGTCCGTTTATCGAGAGCCTAAAGGGCAACACCTTCCGGGGGTGTCGGGTTCAGTAGAACCTAGTGGAAAGTCCACCTATTGACTCAGCGCTGATGTCATCACGTTCTATGTAATGATTGAGTGACCGCTTGTGCCAGCGGTAAAAGCCACCAAAGCCACCAATAAATTATGAGATAAGACAAATTTATCATGAATAAGCTAAGTGCTTATGAGGAAGCCAAGTGCTTATTTGGAAGTTAAGTGTATAAGTGCATTTATGTGAAATGGCAAGTGTCTATGTGTAATTACGTGAACTACTAAGAGTATATTTGTATCCATGTGAAATCTTAAGTGCATATGCGTAATTATATAAAATGCCGAGTGTATAAGTGCATTTATGTGAAATGGCAAGTGTCTATGTGTAATTACGTGAACTACTAAGAGTATATTTGTATCCATGTGAAATCTTAAGTGCATATGCGTAATTATATAAAATGCCGAGTGTATAAGTGCAATTATATGAAATACCAAGTGCATATGTGCGATTATGTGAATGTTAAGTGTATATGTGTAGTCATGTAAAATGTTAAGCGTAAATATGCATTCATGTCAATTGTTGAGTGTCGGTGTACAATTAGATGAAATGCTAAGTACCTACATGTGATTAGGTTATTGTTATGGGCATACGTGCAATAATGTTAATGTTAAGGACATAAGTGCAAATATGATTAAACCCTAAGGTCATATATGAAAGTATGATATGAGATGCATGTACATAAAAAGAACATTCTTTGCGTGCATACCTATGTTTATGAGTGATCCATATGATGCTATTGTATGATAACGGTCAAGTATTTTATTAATTAACATAAGGATATTTTGTGAATAAATATGCCATGGTACTACTTTCGTGTATGATAGGTTATATGAAAAGCATATGATATGATGTTGGAAATGCGAACAATACCAATCTCTTTGCTAGGATACAATAAGGGCTTACATGTGAAAACTCATAGCAATAGGTGTATGGGTGTAACACACAATTCCATATATGTAACCATCTTTATGTAATTGTTGATATTGTAAATTTGGGCAAGAGAAACATAGTGAAATCCATGCATATTATGTTATGATTAAGATCGTATTCACTGAACGAATCCGTGGATAACTTATACTGTGAATATTATTCCAGGTTGGGGAATATAGAAGATTTTCAAAGATTCATTGTGGAAAATATTTATCCAGCTAATGATTCGTGCATGGAGTTATTTGTAATAGCATAAGGAGACTTGATTTTTCGCTAGCTGGCTTGACCTTTTCTCGACACATACTGAGCGTTAAGCTCATACCATGTATTTTTGTGTTTTTATTGCAGGTCAGTGTAAAGATAAATTTAGTGGCAGTTGGAAGTTATTGCAAGGCCTGAAGGAAGGATATCATTGTGCCCACTGGAACGAAAGATCTTGGATATGTATTAGAGATGTATAACTTTTTATGGATGAAGGAATGTTAAGATGGTTCCTTCCATTACATGTGATATCATTGATATTTGTGAGTAACACTCGGATTTGACGTGGCATTTGATATGTTTCCGCTGGTCACCGAAGATCCGGGTTGTTACAGGTGGTATCAGAGCAGTAGTTCCTTTGGGCATGAGATATCCGTCATAGATGACGTAGGACTTTTAGTATAGGAAAAAAATAAAGTAGGAGAAGAAATAGGAGAAAGACAATTTAGTATGACCTTTATGTCTTTAGAATATAACATGAGTACTAAAAGACTGACCAATAGGGAGATAGTGCTAGTTCTGGAGACTATTCATGGTCACATGGAGAAGAAAGTGATTTCTGTAGATCATATACACATAATTAGTTTATTTGTGGGGAGACAGAAAACAAGAGTCAGACAAGTATTTTGCTATCAAATTCTCATCAGATGAAAAAAAAACTATTTGGTTTTTTTAAAAGAGAGTTTGTCATGTATGACCTTGGGATTTGGAAGCTATATGAGTTTTGTTTTTATGATCTTATGACCATCATCTGAAAGATATATTGACTTCACTACAGTTTCCCTATCTGCTATTATACCCGTAAAAGAAAATGAGTGATGAGTTGAAATGCAAATTGATGGGACAACGAGATAATGGATTGGTGAGGCTTGATATTTCGTTGGAGTGTTGGAATTACTTATACCCTACTAACTATTGAATAAGGTTGTCATAAAGATAAAATATTTACTTCTTCATAGATGATCAATTGAAATAAGAAGTCGTATTCTCCAATATTGACCTTTAGTTAGAATACCATTACTTTACAATTAAGAGTGTAGACATATCAAGGACTACTAAAAATCCCTAGTGATGCCTTTTTGACCTCTCGAATGTGATAGCAACACTAAGTCGATGAGTAGGGTATTTTCATGTTACCTAGGAAAGCATGTGATGCTTTTGTTATTGTTATCTCAGATATCGTAAACACTATTTGTCAATTTATTGCTATAGCTATTAGTCAATATTGATGTTGTGTGTGATTAAGTTGGACGTTAGAATCTGAGACCACTCAGGTTATCCTTGAGATACTTGATTGTGGTAACTAGATATAATTAATCTTGTTGGCTAAGACTTTAATATTGGTTAAGATTCTTGTTTAATTATAGCCACTACAATACATATGAGTTAATTTAACGAATATTGATTTGGTTATATGTTAGTTGCTAGTAATAGATACAATCTTTTTTATATTGTCTATTCCAACTTGATTTAGAAATGTCTTTATTTTTATACACCGTAGTTGTGCACATGGATAGACTATTTTCAATGAGTGACAACTCAGAAATTGACCCTTACAGATTCCTTTCAACCTCTCGTGGGATTATTTACTACTGTCTCTTAGGTGAAGATATAAGATATATTGTTATGGATTTGTTTACCTAGAACCTTAGATATTGACGGAGGCAGTTGTTCTATTGTTAGAGAGGCCCTAGATATAAGGACATGACTCTAAAGTAAGAGAACAAGAAAGCGGGTCCCATATGTTGTGAAGAGCAAATAGAAGAATGGAGGAAGGGGGATTTGAGTCAAATATTATGAGATCTTTTTCTGTCTCGTGATCAGTAAATTTCGGGACGAAATTTTTTTTCTACTGGGGTAGATTGTAACGACCCACATGCAATTAAGAGGAATAAAAAAAGAAGATAATTAAATAAGAGGGACGGTTATGATGGGGCTAATTCAACCCATTCTCATGTGAGAAAATTTCCCTTTTTGGAATGGGATTTATCTCTCATTCATTGAGAGAGAGAAAGAGGAAGAAGCTAAAGAGAGAGAAATGTGAGAAGAGTGTGACGAGTGAAACAAAAATAAGAAAGAGAAAGGGAAATAATGAAAAGAGGAGAGCAAACGAATAAGAAGATAGAGAGAGAAATAAACGAATATACATGGCCAATTCAACCCCCTATTTTCGTGCATACCATCACTATTTTTGGAAGTTTCGTGCGTGGGAAGAGAGGTATGACGATGCTAACATTCCATTGAGAGACAGAGAAGAGAGGAGAGAGAGAGGCCCAATGAACGTCGTCTCCGAATCCGGCAATGCATGTCCTCCTTGTTGATGTCGAGTTTTTTTGATACGACGGGATCAGAGGAGTGTCGATGTTGTCTATGATAGTTCGGATATGTGGAATCGAGGTGTATTCGTAGACAGACTTTTCTATCATCGAGGTATGTGTCGAACACATAGGCTTTATACGATATCATGTCATGATGAAGATTATGATTTACATATGACTGCATGTATTATTGATGAGAATTTTATATCAAGTTATCTTATCGGTTAGATACACAAGTAAAGGAATAAATATAATATTGTATATCCCTCTTCAAGACCTAAGAAATTGTATGTGTCGAACATGTAGGAATGAGATGCGATAAATTCAAGTAATCGTTCTCTCCGTAATCATGTCGATTTGTTATTATTTATTTCATTATACAAGTTACAACAATACATTTTCTTACTTGGATTTGTTAACGGAAAACATCGAGGGATTTACATGATCTTGAAAATGTTTATACGAGTGTTTTTTCTCAAGCATTGATGGATATTCAATGGGGATTGGAAAATGTACCTATCACGAAGGCATATGCACTATAATTTCACTTCTCGTTTAAATGATTTTTCTACGGTTAATCTTTATCTTGTGTGAGTTTAGTCGTATACTATATGCTATTTGATAGGATGAATTTTGTTGGGTTATATGACGCAGATGCAAACTTCAACGAGGCTACCATTATATAATGGGTATAGATGCTTACAATACGAGTAGTCCACAATGCAAACCTAGATTCTCTCTATCAATGAATATAATAATTAGGTATGCTCATTAATTTCTAAATCTATACGCATCCATAATGTTGCCAGAATTATGATAACGTGCACCACCAATATTGCACTACTATTATAGGAAAGATATAAAATGCATTGTACACACACCTAATATGACTATTATTGATGATATGAAATCATGTTAGAAGAGCCAATAGTTGATTAGTGTACTGGCAGTTCTCAGTTGCATGTGTTAATCACGTGCGAACCCCTCTATTGATGTACGTTATATCGTTTTTTATAAAATACAGAATCCGTTAATGGGTTATGCAATTGGAAATCATGATGTTATCTTTCGTTACTGTGAATGATACAAGATTGGTTACTTAACTAATTATATACTAATTTATATAAAAGGCTGGGACTGGACATTGTGTACTGTGATTGTAATTGCGTGATTAGTTGCAAATAAATTCTAGCAACCAATGATCAAATCTATTATGACAATATGAAATACTGAATAACGGTGTTATATCAATCATGCATTTTGTACAATGAAGACCTATTTGTTTAGTGGAGCCGAAAGGTTCACATGAACCATTGTCGTATGAAGAAGGAAATTGTATTTAAAGAATTAAAATTTCATAAGCATGATAATGGCACTTAAACGATGAGCGGAGCTAAGTGCTACATCTATGGTGGGAGCCACCTCTAGAGTCCGTTTATCGAGAGCCTAAAGGGCAACACCTTCCGGGGGTGTCGGGTTCAGTAGAACCTAGTGGAAAGTCCACCTATTGACTCAGCGCTGATGTCATCACGTTCTATGTAATGATTGAGTGACCGCTTGTGCCAGCGGTAAAAGCCACCAAAGCCACCAATAAATTATGAGATAAGACAAATTTATCATGAATAAGCTAAGTGCTTATGAGGAAGCCAAGTGCTTATTTGGAAGTTAAGTGTATAAGTGCATTTATGTGAAATGGCAAGTGTCTATGTGTAATTACGTGAACTACTAAGAGTATATTTGTATCCATGTGAAATCTTAAGTGCATATGCGTAATTATATAAAATGCCGAGTGTATAAGTGCATTTATGTGAAATGGCAAGTGTCTATGTGTAATTACGTGAACTACTAAGAGTATATTTGTATCCATGTGAAATCTTAAGTGCATATGCGTAATTATATAAAATGCCGAGTGTATAAGTGCAATTATATGAAATACCAAGTGCATATGTGCGATTATGTGAATGTTAAGTGTATATGTGTAGTCATGTAAAATGTTAAGCGTAAATATGCATTCATGTCAATTGTTGAGTGTCGGTGTACAATTAGATGAAATGCTAAGTACCTACATGTGATTAGGTTATTGTTATGGGCATACGTGCAATAATGTTAATGTTAAGGACATAAGTGCAAATATGATTAAACCCTAAGGTCATATATGAAAGTATGATATGAGATGCATGTACATAAAAAGAACATTCTTTGCGTGCATACCTATGTTTATGAGTGATCCATATGATGCTATTGTATGATAACGGTCAAGTATTTTATTAATTAACATAAGGATATTTTGTGAATAAATATGCCATGGTACTACTTTCGTGTATGATAGGTTATATGAAAAGCATATGATATGATGTTGGAAATGCGAACAATACCAATCTCTTTGCTAGGATACAATAAGGGCTTACATGTGAAAACTCATAGCAATAGGTGTATGGGTGTAACACACAATTCCATATATGTAACCATCTTTATGTAATTGTTGATATTGTAAATTTGGGCAAGAGAAACATAGTGAAATCCATGCATATTATGTTATGATTAAGATCGTATTCACTGAACGAATCCGTGGATAACTTATACTGTGAATATTATTCCAGGTTGGGGAATATAGAAGATTTTCAAAGATTCATTGTGGAAAATATTTATCCAGCTAATGATTCGTGCATGGAGTTATTTGTAATAGCATAAGGAGACTTGATTTTTCGCTAGCTGGCTTGACCTTTTCTCGACACATACTGAGCGTTAAGCTCATACCATGTATTTTTGTGTTTTTATTGCAGGTCAGTGTAAAGATAAATTTAGTGGCAGTTGGAAGTTATTGCAAGGCCTGAAGGAAGGATATCATTGTGCCCACTGGAACGAAAGATCTTGGATATGTATTAGAGATGTATAACTTTTTATGGATGAAGGAATGTTAAGATGGTTCCTTCCATTACATGTGATATCATTGATATTTGTGAGTAACACTCGGATTTGACGTGGCATTTGATATGTTTCCGCTGGTCACCGAAGATCCGGGTTGTTACAGGTGGTATCAGAGCAGTAGTTCCTTTGGGCATGAGATATCCGTCATAGATGACGTAGGACTTTTAGTATAGGAAAAAAATAAAGTAGGAGAAGAAATAGGAGAAAGACAATTTAGTATGACCTTTATGTCTTTAGAATATAACATGAGTACTAAAAGACTGACCAATAGGGAGATAGTGCTAGTTCTGGAGACTATTCATGGTCACATGGAGAAGAAAGTGATTTCTGTAGATCATATACACATAATTAGTTTATTTGTGGGGAGACAGAAAACAAGAGTCAGACAAGTATTTTGCTATCAAATTCTCATCAGATGAAAAAAAAACTATTTGGTTTTTTTAAAAGAGAGTTTGTCATGTATGACCTTGGGATTTGGAAGCTATATGAGTTTTGTTTTTATGATCTTATGACCATCATCTGAAAGATATATTGACTTCACTACAGTTTCCCTATCTGCTATTATACCCGTAAAAGAAAATGAGTGATGAGTTGAAATGCAAATTGATGGGACAACGAGATAATGGATTGGTGAGGCTTGATATTTCGTTGGAGTGTTGGAATTACTTATACCCTACTAACTATTGAATAAGGTTGTCATAAAGATAAAATATTTACTTCTTCATAGATGATCAATTGAAATAAGAAGTCGTATTCTCCAATATTGACCTTTAGTTAGAATACCATTACTTTACAATTAAGAGTGTAGACATATCAAGGACTACTAAAAATCCCTAGTGATGCCTTTTTGACCTCTCGAATGTGATAGCAACACTAAGTCGATGAGTAGGGTATTTTCATGTTACCTAGGAAAGCATGTGATGCTTTTGTTATTGTTATCTCAGATATCGTAAACACTATTTGTCAATTTATTGCTATAGCTATTAGTCAATATTGATGTTGTGTGTGATTAAGTTGGACGTTAGAATCTGAGACCACTCAGGTTATCCTTGAGATACTTGATTGTGGTAACTAGATATAATTAATCTTGTTGGCTAAGACTTTAATATTGGTTAAGATTCTTGTTTAATTATAGCCACTACAATACATATGAGTTAATTTAACGAATATTGATTTGGTTATATGTTAGTTGCTAGTAATAGGTACAATCTTTTTTATATTGTCTATTCCAACTTGATTTAGAAATGTCTTTATTTTTATACACCGTAGTTGTGCACATGGATAGACTATTTTCAATGAGTGACAACTCAGAAATTGACCCTTACAGATTCCTTTCAACCTCTCGTGGGATTATTTACTACTGTCTCTTAGGTGAAGATATAAGATATATTGTTATGGATTTGTTTACCTAGAACCTTAGATATTGACGGAGGCAGTTGTTCTATTGTTAGAGAGGCCCTAGATATAAGGACATGACTCTAAAGTAAGAGAACAAGAAAGCGGGTCCCATATGTTGTGAAGAGCAAATAGAAGAATGGAGGAAGGGGGATTTGAGTCAAATATTATGAGATCTTTTTCTGTCTCGTGATCAGTAAATTTCGGGACGAAATTTTTTTTCTACTGGGGCAGATTGTAACGACCCACATGCAATTAAGAGGAATAAAAAAAGAAGATAATTAAATAAGAGGGACGGTTATGATGGGGCTAATTCAACCCATTCTCATGTGAGAAAATTTCCCTTTTTGGAATGGGATTTATCTCTCATTCATTGAGAGAGAGAAAGAGGAAGAAGCTAAAGAGAGAGAAATGTGAGAAGAGTGTGATGAGTGAAACAAAAATAAGAAAGAGAAAGGGAAATAATGAAAAGAGGAGAGCAAACGAATAAGAAGATAGAGAGAGAAATAAACGAATATACATGGCCAATTCAACCCCCTATTTTCGTGCATACCATCACTATTTTTGGAAGTTTCGTGCGTGGGAAGAGAGGTATGACGATGCTAACATTCCATTGAGAGACAGAGAAGAGAGGAGAGAGAGAGAGGCCCAATGAACGTCGTCTCCGAATCCGGCAATGCATGTCCTCCTTGTTGATGTCGAGTTTTTTTGATACGACGGGATCAGAGGAGTGTCGATGTTGTCTATGATAGTTCGGATATGTGGAATCGAGGTGTATTCGTAGACAGACTTTTCTATCATCGAGGTATGTGTCGAACACATAGGCTTTATACGATATCATGTCATGATGAAGATTATGATTTACATATGACTGCATGTATTATTGATGAGAATTTTATATCAAGTTATCTTATCGGTTAGATACACAAGTAAAGGAATAAATATAATATTGTATATCCCTCTTCAAGACCTAAGAAATTGTATGTGTCGAACATGTAGGAATGAGATGCGATAAATTCAAGTAATCGTTCTCTCCGTAATCATGTCGATTTGTTATTATTTATTTCATTATACAAGTTACAACAATACATTTTCTTACTTGGATTTGTTAACGGAAAACATCGAGGGATTTACATGATCTTGAAAATGTTTATACGAGTGTTTTTTCTCAAGCATTGATGGATATTCAATGGGGATTGGAAAATGTACCTATCACGAAGGCAT
This sequence comes from Ottelia alismoides, assembly GCA_037367405.1. Taxonomy (NCBI): domain Eukaryota; kingdom Viridiplantae; phylum Streptophyta; class Magnoliopsida; order Alismatales; family Hydrocharitaceae; genus Ottelia; species Ottelia alismoides. The sequence continues at coordinate 933,073 of JAZKJV010005244.1, read as the reverse complement.
ATGCACTATAATTTCACTTCTCGTTTAAATGATTTTTCTACGGTTAATCTTTATCTTGTGTGAGTTTAGTCGTATACTCTATGCTATTTGATAGGATGAATTTTGTTGGGTTATATGACGCAGATGCAAACTTCAACGAGGCTACCATTATATAATGGGTATAGATGCTTACAATACGAGTAGTCCACAATGCAAACCTAGATTCTCTCTATCAATGAATATAATAATTAGGTATGCTCATTAATTTCTAAATCTATACGCATCCATAATGTTGCCAGAATTATGATAACGTGCACCACCAATATTGCACTACTATTATAGGAAAGATATAAAATGCATTGTACACACACCTAATATGACTATTATTGATGATATGAAATCATGTTAGAAGAGCCAATAGTTGATTAGTGTACTGGCAGTTCTCAGTTGCATGTGTTAATCACGTGCGAACCCCTCTATTGATGTACGTTATATCGTTTTTTATAAAATACAGAATCCGTTAATGGGTTATGCAATTGGAAATCATGATGTTATCTTTCGTTACTGTGAATGATACAAGATTGGTTACTTAACTAATTATATACTAATTTATATAAAAGGCTGGGACTGGACATTGTGTACTGTGATTGTAATTGCGTGATTAGTTGCAAATAAATTCTAGCAACCAATGATCAAATCTATTATGACAATATGAAATACTGAATAACGGTGTTATATCAATCATGCATTTTGTACAATGAAGACCTATTTGTTTAGTGGAGCCGAAAGGTTCACATGAACCATTGTCGTATGAAGAAGGAAATTGTATTTAAAGAATTAAAATTTCCTAAGCATGATAATGGCACTTAAACGATGAGCGGAGCTAAGTGCTACATCTATGGTGGGAGCCACCTCTAGAGTCCGTTTATCGAGAGCCTAAAGGGCAACACCTTCCGGGGGTGTCGGGTTCAGTAGAACCTAGTGGAAAGTCCACCTATTGACTCAGCGCTGATGTCATCACGTTCTATGTAATGATTGAGTGACCGCTTGTGCCAGCGGTAAAAGCCACCAAAGCCACCAATAAATTATGAGATAAGACAAATTTATCATGAATAAGCTAAGTGCTTATGAGGAAGCCAAGTGCTTATTTGGAAGTTAAGTGTATAAGTGCATTTATGTGAAATGGCAAGTGTCTATGTGTAATTACGTGAACTACTGAGAGTATATTTGTATCCATGTGAAATCTTAAGTGCATATGCGTAATTATATAAAATGCCGAGTGTATAAGTGCATTTATGTGAAATGGCAAGTGTCTATGTGTAATTACGTGAACTACTAAGAGTATATTTGTATCCATGTGAAATCTTAAGTGCATATGCGTAATTATATAAAATGCCGAGTGTATAAGTGCAATTATATGAAATACCAAGTGCATATGTGCGATTATGTGAATGTTAAGTGTATATGTGTAGTCATGTAAAATGTTAAGCGTAAATATGCATTCATGTCAATTGTTGAGTGTCGGTGTACAATTAGATGAAATGCTAAGTACCTACATGTGATTAGGTTATTGTTATGGGCATACGTGCAATAATGTTAATGTTAAGGACATAAGTGCAAATATGATTAAACCCTAAGGTCATATATGAAAGTATGATATGAGATGCATGTACATAAAAAGAACATTCTTTGCGTGCATACCTATGTTTATGAGTGATCCATATGATGCTATTGTATGATAACGGTCAAGTATTTTATTAATTAACATAAGGATATTTTGTGAATAAATATGCCATGGTACTACTTTCGTGTATGATAGGTTATATGAAAAGCATATGATATGATGTTGGAAATGCGAACAATACCAATCTCTTTGCTAGGATACAATAAGGGCTTACATGTGAAAACTCATAGCAATAGGTGTATGGGTGTAACACACAATTCCATATATGTAACCATCTTTATGTAATTGTTGATATTGTAAATTTGGGCAAGAGAAACATAGTGAAATCCATGCATATTATGTTATGATTAAGATCGTATTCACTGAACGAATCCGTGGATAACTTATACTGTGAATATTATTCCAGATTGGGGAATATAGAAGATTTTCAAAGATTCATTGTGGAAAATATTTATCCAGCTAATGATTCGTGCATGGAGTTATTTGTAATAGCATAAGGAGACTTGATTTTTCGCTAGCTGGCTTGACCTTTTCTCGACACATACTGAGCGTTAAGCTCATACCATGTATTTTTGTGTTTTTATTGCAGGTCAGTGTAAAGATAAATTTAGTGGCAGTTGGAAGTTATTGCAAGGCCTGAAGGAAGGATATCATTGTGCCCACTGGAACGAAAGATCTTGGATATGTATTAGAGATGTATAACTTTTTATGGATGAAGGAATGTTAAGATGGTTCCTTCCATTACATGTGATATCATTGATATTTGTGAGTAACACTCGGATTTGACGTGGCATTTGATATGTTTCCGCTGGTCACCGAAGATCCGGGTTGTTACAGGTGGTATCAGAGCAGTAGTTCCTTTGGGCATGAGATATCCGTCATAGATGACGTAGGACTTTTAGTATAGGAAAAAAATAAAGTAGGAGAAGAAATAGGAGAAAGACAATTTAGTATGACCTTTATGTCTTTAGAATATAACATGAGTACTAAAAGACTGACCAATAGGGAGATAGTGCTAGTTCTGGAGACTATTCATGGTCACATGGAGAAGAAAGTGATTTCTGTAGATCATATACACATAATTAGTTTATTTGTGGGGAGACAGAAAACAAGAGTCAGACAAGTATTTTGCTATCAAATTCTCATCAGATGAAAAAAAAACTATTTGGTTTTTTTAAAAGAGAGTTTGTCATGTATGACCTTGGGATTTGGAAGCTATATGAGTTTTGTTTTTATGATCTTATGACCATCATCTGAAAGATATATTGACTTCACTACAGTTTCCCTATCTGCTATTATACCCGTAAAAGAAAATGAGTGATGAGTTGAAATGCAAATTGATGGGACAACGAGATAATGGATTGGTGAGGCTTGATATTTCGTTGGAGTGTTGGAATTACTTATACCCTACTAACTATTGAATAAGGTTGTCATAAAGATAAAATATTTACTTCTTCATAGATGATCAATTGAAATAAGAAGTCGTATTCTCCAATATTGACCTTTAGTTAGAATACCATTACTTTACAATTAAGAGTGTAGACATATCAAGGACTACTAAAAATCCCTAGTGATGCCTTTTTGACCTCTCGAATGTGATAGCAACACTAAGTCGATGAGTAGGGTATTTTCATGTTACCTAGGAAAGCATGTGATGCTTTTGTTATTGTTATCTCAGATATCGTAAACACTATTTGTCAATTTATTGCTATAGCTATTAGTCAATATTGATGTTGTGTGTGATTAAGTTGGACGTTAGAATCTGAGACCACTCAGGTTATCCTTGAGATACTTGATTGTGGTAACTAGATATAATTAATCTTGTTGGCTAAGACTTTAATATTGGTTAAGATTCTTGTTTAATTATAGCCACTACAATACATATGAGTTAATTTAACGAATATTGATTTGGTTATATGTTAGTTGCTAGTAATAGGTACAATCTTTTTTATATTGTCTATTCCAACTTGATTTAGAAATGTCTTTATTTTTATACACCGTAGTTGTGCACATGGATAGACTATTTTCAATGAGTGACAACTCAGAAATTGACCCTTACAGATTCCTTTCAACCTCTCGTGGGATTATTTACTACTGTCTCTTAGGTGAAGATATAAGATATATTGTTATGGATTTGTTTACCTAGAACCTTAGATATTGACGGAGGCAGTTGTTCTATTGTTAGAGAGGCCCTAGATATAAGGACATGACTCTAAAGTAAGAGAACAAGAAAGCGGGTCCCATATGTTGTGAAGAGCAAATAGAAGAATGGAGGAAGGGGGATTTGAGTCAAATATTATGAGATCTTTTTCTGTCTCGTGATCAGTAAATTTCGGGACGAAATTTTTTTTCTACTGGGGTAGATTGTAACGACCCACATGCAATTAAGAGGAATAAAAAAAGAAGATAATTAAATAAGAGGGACGGTTATGATGGGGCTAATTCAACCCATTCTCATGTGAGAAAATTTCCCTTTTTGGAATGGGATTTATCTCTCATTCATTGAGAGAGAGAAAGAGGAAGAAGCTAAAGAGAGAGAAATGTGAGAAGAGTGTGACGAGTGAAACAAAAATAAGAAAGAGAAAGGGAAATAATGAAAAGAGGAGAGCAAACGAATAAGAAGATAGAGAGAGAAATAAACGAATATACATGGCCAATTCAACCCCCTATTTTCGTGCATACCATCACTATTTTTGGAAGTTTCGTGCGTGGGAAGAGAGGTATGACGATGCTAACATTCCATTGAGAGACAGAGAAGAGAGGAGAGAGAGAGAGGCCCAATGAACGTCGTCTCCGAATCCGGCAATGCATGTCCTCCTTGTTGATGTCGAGTTTTTTTGATACGACGGGATCAGAGGAGTGTCGATGTTGTCTATGATAGTTCGGATATGTGGAATCGAGGTGTATTCGTAGACAGACTTTTCTATCATCGAGGTATGTGTCGAACACATAGGCTTTATACGATATCATGTCATGATGAAGATTATGATTTACATATGACTGCATGTATTATTGATGAGAATTTTATATCAAGTTATCTTATCGGTTAGATACACAAGTAAAGGAATAAATATAATATTGTATATCCCTCTTCAAGACCTAAGAAATTGTATGTGTCGAACATGTAGGAATGAGATGCGATAAATTCAAGTAATCGTTCTCTCCGTAATCATGTCGATTTGTTATTATTTATTTCATTATACAAGTTACAACAATACATTTTCTTACTTGGATTTGTTAACGGAAAACATCGAGGGATTTACATGATCTTGAAAATGTTTATACGAGTGTTTTTTCTCAAGCATTGATGGATATTCAATGGGGATTGGAAAATGTACCTATCACGAAGGCATATGCACTATAATTTCACTTCTCGTTTAAATGATTTTTCTACGGTTAATCTTTATCTTGTGTGAGTTTAGTCGTATACTATATGCTATTTGATAGGATGAATTTTGTTGGGTTATATGACGCAGATGCAAACTTCAACGAGGCTACCATTATATAATGGGTATAGATGCTTACAATACGAGTAGTCCACAATGCAAACCTAGATTCTCTCTATCAATGAATATAATAATTAGGTATGCTCATTAATTTCTAAATCTATACGCATCCATAATGTTGCCAGAATTATGATAACGTGCACCACCAATATTGCACTACAATTATAGGAAAGATATAAAATGCATTGTACACACACCTAATATGACTATTATTGATGATATGAAATCATGTTAGAAGAGCCAATAGTTGATTAGTGTACTGGCAGTTCTCAGTTGCATGTGTTAATCACGTGCGAACCCCTCTATTGATGTACGTTATATCGTTTTTTATAAAATACAGAATCCGTTAATGGGTTATGCAATTGGAAATCATGATGTTATCTTTCGTTACTGTGAATGATACAAGATTGGTTACTTAACTAATTATATACTAATTTATATAAAAGGCTGGGACTGGACATTGTGTACTGTGATTGTAATTGCGTGATTAGTTGCAAATAAATTCTAGCAACCAATGATCAAATCTATTATGACAATATGAAATACTGAATAACGGTGTTATATCAATCATGCATTTTGTACAATGAAGACCTATTTGTTTAGTGGAGCCGAAAGGTTCACATGAACCATTGTCGTATGAAGAAGGAAATTGTATTTAAAGAATTAAAATTTCCTAAGCATGATAATGGCACTTAAACGATGAGCGGAGCTAAGTGCTACATCTATGGTGGGAGCCACCTCTAGAGTCCGTTTATCGAGAGCCTAAAGGGCAACACCTTCCGGGGGTGTCGGGTTCAGTAGAACCTAGTGGAAAGTCCACCTATTGACTCAGCGCTGATGTCATCACGTTCTATGTAATGATTGAGTGACCGCTTGTGCCAGCGGTAAAAGCCACCAAAGCCACCAATAAATTATGAGATAAGACAAATTTATCATGAATAAGCTAAGTGCTTATGAGGAAGCCAAGTGCTTATTTGGAAGTTAAGTGTATAAGTGCATTTATGTGAAATGGCAAGTGTCTATGTGTAATTACGTGAACTACTGAGAGTATATTTGTATCCATGTGAAATCTTAAGTGCATATGCGTAATTATATAAAATGCCGAGTGTATAAGTGCATTTATGTGAAATGGCAAGTGTCTATGTGTAATTACGTGAACTACTAAGAGTATATTTGTATCCATGTGAAATCTTAAGTGCATATGCGTAATTATATAAAATGCCGAGTGTATAAGTGCAATTATATGAAATACCAAGTGCATATGTGCGATTATGTGAATGTTAAGTGTATATGTGTAGTCATGTAAAATGTTAAGCGTAAATATGCATTCATGTCAATTGTTGAGTGTCGGTGTACAATTAGATGAAATGCTAAGTACCTACATGTGATTAGGTTATTGTTATGGGCATACGTGCAATAATGTTAATGTTAAGGACATAAGTGCAAATATGATTAAACCCTAAGGTCATATATGAAAGTATGATATGAGATGCATGTACATAAAAAGAACATTCTTTGCGTGCATACCTATGTTTATGAGTGATCCATATGATGCTATTGTATGATAACGGTCAAGTATTTTATTAATTAACATAAGGATATTTTGTGAATAAATATGCCATGGTACTACTTTCGTGTATGATAGGTTATATGAAAAGCATATGATATGATGTTGGAAATGCGAACAATACCAATCTCTTTGCTAGGATACAATAAGGGCTTACATGTGAAAACTCATAGCAATAGGTGTATGGGTGTAACACACAATTCCATATATGTAACCATCTTTATGTAATTGTTGATATTGTAAATTTGGGCAAGAGAAACATAGTGAAATCCATGCATATTATGTTATGATTAAGATCGTATTCACTGAACGAATCCGTGGATAACTTATACTGTGAATATTATTCCAGGTTGGGGAATATAGAAGATTTTCAAAGATTCATTGTGGAAAATATTTATCCAGCTAATGATTCGTGCATGGAGTTATTTGTAATAGCATAAGGAGACTTGATTTTTCGCTAGCTGGCTTGACCTTTTCTCGACACATACTGAGCGTTAAGCTCATACCATGTATTTTTGTGTTTTTATTGCAGGTCAGTGTAAAGATAAATTTAGTGGCAGTTGGAAGTTATTGCAAGGCCTGAAGGAAGGATATCATTGTGCCCACTGGAACGAAAGATCTTGGATATGTATTAGAGATGTATAACTTTTTATGGATGAAGGAATGTTAAGATGGTTCCTTCCATTACATGTGATATCATTGATATTTGTGAGTAACACTCGGATTTGACGTGGCATTTGATATGTTTCCGCTGGTCACCGAAGATCCGGGTTGTTACAGGTGGTATCAGAGCAGTAGTTCCTTTGGGCATGAGATATCCGTCATAGATGACGTAGGACTTTTAGTATAGGAAAAAAATAAAGTAGGAGAAGAAATAGGAGAAAGACAATTTAGTATGACCTTTATGTCTTTAGAATATAACATGAGTACTAAAAGACTGACCAATAGGGAGATAGTGCTAGTTCTGGAGACTATTCATGGTCACATGGAGAAGAAAGTGATTTCTGTAGATCATATACACATAATTAGTTTATTTGTGGGGAGACAGAAAACAAGAGTCAGACAAGTATTTTGCTATCAAATTCTCATCAGATGAAAAAAAAACTATTTGGTTTTTTTAAAAGAGAGTTTGTCATGTATGACCTTGGGATTTGGAAGCTATATGAGTTTTGTTTTTATGATCTTATGACCATCATCTGAAAGATATATTGACTTCACTACAGTTTCCCTATCTGCTATTATACCCGTAAAAGAAAATGAGTGATGAGTTGAAATGCAAATTGATGGGACAACGAGATAATGGATTGGTGAGGCTTGATATTTCGTTGGAGTGTTGGAATTACTTATACCCTACTAACTATTGAATAAGGTTGTCATAAAGATAAAATATTTACTTCTTCATAGATGATCAATTGAAATAAGAAGTCGTATTCTCCAATATTGACCTTTAGTTAGAATACCATTACTTTACAATTAAGAGTGTAGACATATCAAGGACTACTAAAAATCCCTAGTGATGCCTTTTTGACCTCTCGAATGTGATAGCAACACTAAGTCGATGAGTAGGGTATTTTCATGTTACCTAGGAAAGCATGTGATGCTTTTGTTATTGTTATCTCAGATATCGTAAACACTATTTGTCAATTTATTGCTATAGCTATTAGTCAATATTGATGTTGTGTGTGATTAAGTTGGACGTTAGAATCTGAGACCACTCAGGTTATCCTTGAGATACTTGATTGTGGTAACTAGATATAATTAATCTTGTTGGCTAAGACTTTAATATTGGTTAAGATTCTTGTTTAATTATAGCCACTACAATACATATGAGTTAATTTAACGAATATTGATTTGGTTATATGTTAGTTGCTAGTAATAGGTACAATCTTTTTTATATTGTCTATTCCAACTTGATTTAGAAATGTCTTTATTTTTATACACCGTAGTTGTGCACATGGATAGACTATTTTCAATGAGTGACAACTCAGAAATTGACCCTTACAGATTCCTTTCAACCTCTCGTGGGATTATTTACTACTGTCTCTTAGGTGAAGATATAAGATATATTGTTATGGATTTGTTTACCTAGAACCTTAGATATTGACGGAGGCAGTTGTTCTATTGTTAGAGAGGCCCTAGATATAAGGACATGACTCTAAAGTAAGAGAACAAGAAAGCGGGTCCCATATGTTGTGAAGAGCAAATAGAAGAATGGAGGAAGGGGGATTTGAGTCAAATATTATGAGATCTTTTTCTGTCTCGTGATCAGTAAATTTCGGGACGAAATTTTTTTTCTACTGGGGTAGATTGTAACGACCCACATGCAATTAAGAGGAATAAAAAAAGAAGATAATTAAATAAGAGGGACGGTTATGATGGGGCTAATTCAACCCATTCTCATGTGAGAAAATTTCCCTTTTTGGAATGGGATTTATCTCTCATTCATTGAGAGAGAGAAAGAGGAAGAAGCTAAAGAGAGAGAAATGTGAGAAGAGTGTGACGAGTGAAACAAAAATAAGAAAGAGAAAGGGAAATAATGAAAAGAGGAGAGCAAACGAATAAGAAGATAGAGAGAGAAATAAACGAATATACATGGCCAATTCAACCCCCTATTTTCGTGCATACCATCACTATTTTTGGAAGTTTCGTGCGTGGGAAGAGAGGTATGACGATGCTAACATTCCATTGAGAGACAGAGAAGAGAGGAGAGAGAGAGAGGCCCAATGAACGTCGTCTCCGAATCCGGCAATGCATGTCCTCCTTGTTGATGTCGAGTTTTTTTGATACGACGGGATCAGAGGAGTGTCGATGTTGTCTATGATAGTTCGGATATGTGGAATCGAGGTGTATTCGTAGACAGACTTTTCTATCATCGAGGTATGTGTCGAACACATAGGCTTTATACGATATCATGTCATGATGAAGATTATGATTTACATATGACTGCATGTATTATTGATGAGAATTTTATATCAAGTTATCTTATCGGTTAGATACACAAGTAAAGGAATAAATATAATATTGTATATCCCTCTTCAAGACCTAAGAAATTGTATGTGTCGAACATGTAGGAATGAGATGCGATAAATTCAAGTAATCGTTCTCTCCGTAATCATGTCGATTTGTTATTATTTATTTCATTATACAAGTTACAACAATACATTTTCTTACTTGGATTTGTTAACGGAAAACATCGAGGGATTTACATGATCTTGAAAATGTTTATACGAGTGTTTTTTCTCAAGCATTGATGGATATTCAATGGGGATTGGAAAATGTACCTATCACGAAGGCATATGCACTATAATTTCACTTCTCGTTTAAATGATTTTTCTACGGTTAATCTTTATCTTGTGTGAGTTTAGTCGTATACTATATGCTATTTGATAGGATGAATTTTGTTGGGTTATATGACGCAGATGCAAACTTCAACGAGGCTACCATTATATAATGGGTATAGATGCTTACAATACGAGTAGTCCACAATGCAAACCTAGATTCTCTCTATCAATGAATATAATAATTAGGTATGCTCATTAATTTCTAAATCTATACGCATCCATAATGTTGCCAGAATTATGATAACGTGCACCACCAATATTGCACTACAATTATAGGAAAGATATAAAATGCATTGTACACACACCTAATATGACTATTATTGATGATATGAAATCATGTTAGAAGAGCCAATAGTTGATTAGTGTACTGGCAGTTCTCAGTTGCATGTGTTAATCACGTGCGAACCCCTCTATTGATGTACGTTATATCGTTTTTTATAAAATACAGAATCCGTTAATGGGTTATGCAATTGGAAATCATGATGTTATCTTTCGTTACTGTGAATGATACAAGATTGGTTACTTAACTAATTATATACTAATTTATATAAAAGGCTGGGACTGGACATTGTGTACTGTGATTGTAATTGCGTGATTAGTTGCAAATAAATTCTAGCAACCAATGATCAAATCTATTATGACAATATGAAATACTGAATAACGGTGTTATATCAATCATGCATTTTGTACAATGAAGACCTATTTGTTTAGTGGAGCCGAAAGGTTCACATGAACCATTGTCGTATGAAGAAGGAAATTGTATTTAAAGAATTAAAATTTCCTAAGCATGATAATGGCACTTAAACGATGAGCGGAGCTAAGTGCTACATCTATGGTGGGAGCCACCTCTAGAGTCCGTTTATCGAGAGCCTAAAGGGCAACACCTTCCGGGGGTGTCGGGTTCAGTAGAACCTAGTGGAAAGTCCACCTATTGACTCAGCGCTGATGTCATCACGTTCTATGTAATGATTGAGTGACCGCTTGTGCCAGCGGTAAAAGCCACCAAAGCCACCAATAAATTATGAGATAAGACAAATTTATCATGAATAAGCTAAGTGCTTATGAGGAAGCCAAGTGCTTATTTGGAAGTTAAGTGTATAAGTGCATTTATGTGAAATGGCAAGTGTCTATGTGTAATTACGTGAACTACTGAGAGTATATTTGTATCCATGTGAAATCTTAAGTGCATATGCGTAATTATATAAAATGCCGAGTGTATAAGTGCATTTATGTGAAATGGCAAGTGTCTATGTGTAATTACGTGAACTACTAAGAGTATATTTGTATCCATGTGAAATCTTAAGTGCATATGCGTAATTATATAAAATGCCGAGTGTATAAGTGCAATTATATGAAATACCAAGTGCATATGTGCGATTATGTGAATGTTAAGTGTATATGTGTAGTCATGTAAAATGTTAAGCGTAAATATGCATTCATGTCAATTGTTGAGTGTCGGTGTACAATTAGATGAAATGCTAAGTACCTACATGTGATTAGGTTATTGTTATGGGCATACGTGCAATAATGTTAATGTTAAGGACATAAGTGCAAATATGATTAAACCCTAAGGTCATATATGAAAGTATGATATGAGATGCATGTACATAAAAAGAACATTCTTTGCGTGCATACCTATGTTTATGAGTGATCCATATGATGCTATTGTATGATAACGGTCAAGTATTTTATTAATTAACATAAGGATATTTTGTGAATAAATATGCCATGGTACTACTTTCGTGTATGATAGGTTATATGAAAAGCATATGATATGATGTTGGAAATGCGAACAATACCAATCTCTTTGCTAGGATACAATAAGGGCTTACATGTGAAAACTCATAGCAATAGGTGTATGGGTGTAACACACAATTCCATATATGTAACCATCTTTATGTAATTGTTGATATTGTAAATTTGGGCAAGAGAAACATAGTGAAATCCATGCATATTATGTTATGATTAAGATCGTATTCACTGAACGAATCCGTGGATAACTTATACTGTGAATATTATTCCAGGTTGGGGAATATAGAAGATTTTCAAAGATTCATTGTGGAAAATATTTATCCAGCTAATGATTCGTGCATGGAGTTATTTGTAATAGCATAAGGAGACTTGATTTTTCGCTAGCTGGCTTGACCTTTTCTCGACACATACTGAGCGTTAAGCTCATACCATGTATTTTTGTGTTTTTATTGCAGGTCAGTGTAAAGATAAATTTAGTGGCAGTTGGAAGTTATTGCAAGGCCTGAAGGAAGGATATCATTGTGCCCACTGGAACGAAAGATCTTGGATATGTATTAGAGATGTATAACTTTTTATGGATGAAGGAATGTTAAGATGGTTCCTTCCATTACATGTGATATCATTGATATTTGTGAGTAACACTCGGATTTGACGTGGCATTTGATATGTTTCCGCTGGTCACCGAAGATCCGGGTTGTTACAATTTATATGTATTTTAGGTGTTTTTTAGAAATGTATAGATTTTAAATTATTTTAAAAGAGTAAAACTATATTTTTAGGGAAAACTGTGAGTTTTTTTTGTATTTTCAAAATAATAAATAATACGATTTTTTTATTTTTTATTGTGAAGAATGTGAAAATACCTTTAAAACAAGGTATTGTACGTATTTTCTGGTTTTCTATAATTTAGTTATGAATTTTTTGAAGCTTTGATGTATGTTTAGGTTTTTAAGTGTTTTATTTGATTTTATTTTATTTTTGGTTTTATGTCTAGAATATAGTAAAATAAACTCTGTATAGTTTTTATTGATTTTTTAGAGTTGTTTTTGTATTTTGAAATACGTAGCATTTTCATATTTACTGTTTGAATTATTAAAAATATGAAAATATTTTTTATTTTTCAAAACAAGGTTTACATTGTATGTAATATACTACTATGTATTTATATTTATGTTTATTATATTTTTATTACTAGGATTTTATTTAATATGAAAATAATAGATAAGTATTTACTTATATTAAATAGAGCGGTATGTCTCTAATTTACAGGAAGACAAAGGGCAAGTGTGAAATGAAAAACGTTGAGTATTTAGTGTAAAAACTTAGCTATGAACATGGTCGTGCGTATGCCTTCAACCTATCAGGGACATGTGTACAGATATAAAAAGTAGCAAGGGTACTCCTGGAAAATCACCACGGTTCACATGACGAAGCACGTGTTGAGCGGTTTTAGGACCTATTTATAAAATCAACAAGTATGAGGAAACCGTATGCAAATTGCACCCACAAATATATGCTCGGCGTCTACGGCACATGTAAATTGGTAAGTGATGGGCGGTGGCAAATTTGAAGTGTCCAATCGCTTATGATCGGATGGCTGTGGATGAATCCAGGGTGGTGCTCCTGTTCTTCCCCAGATCTTAGCTGCATGAGGCGATGTCCAACAATGGGTCCCTTTGTGTAGAATCTATGTTCTCAATGTAGAGGTTTCATGCTCAGACAACTAAGGGCAATGATGCTCCTCGATTCGTTCAAGTGTGGTTCTTCATTATTAATATTTGATCACATTGGCAAAGTGGTCTCAAATCTGATGTTGTGTTGACAACTTGCTATCGGTAAGCGGATCTGGATCTGAAGGAGAGGAAGCGATCAAGTGTTAATGTGTCGATTTGAGCTTGTTAGAATAGTGAGAAGGCATGCTATGATTTGTCTTGTTGACATATTCCTGATGTTCCATATGATGGATAGACCTCAAACTCTGCTGCAGGTCGGTGATGTTCATGGGTAGGAGGTTATCGGGTCACTGCTGCTCGAACCTCCCGATGATATGGTGACATTAGATGTTTCCAGATCGACATCAAGACCTACAATGCCATGTACTGACTCGAACATAAGGGCTCGGTCCAAATGCAAACCAAAGTCAGCGAAATGGGTGTGGATTAGGGAGCTACTGACGATGAAGGATCGAGCTCCACTCCTCCGATTGTCGGACGTGATCAGAGGTTGAACATATATGAACGGAGAAGGAAAAGTGATCTGTGATGGTAGGAATGGATGCTGGCTTATTTTGTTATTGATTGGAAAAATCAGAGAGAATAGATGGATTGAGAGGAGAAGAGAGGGATCGGGGAGAGAATACATAGATAGAATAAAAACTTAACATGGATCTAATCGAAAATGCAAAATGGATGGAGGATGCTCTTGTGGAGAAGCTCCAGTGAAGGGGCTCCTGTGATTGGAGCTTGACGGATCTCCGTAGGTTTTGCTTGCAACTAGCTGCGGACGAGGAGGCTGCATGCTGCGGATGGGTGCTCACTCCGATGGTGATCTCGCTAGGATCTCCTTCCCTGACCCTCACTACAACGATGGAGATGGGTTGCGACTGTCATCCATTTCCTCTCTCTCTCTCTCTCTCGCTCAACTCACTGGGAAGATGGAAGAAAATAGTTGATGATCTGAAGTCCTGGAGCTTAAGGCCTTGAATAGGAGGCGAAAGTGGAGTGGATGAGGAAGAAGAAGAATGAGTTAGAGGAGGTTAGAGGAACAATGATCGGTTGAAGCAACGACCTAGTGGTCCCAGGATGTTGGGGAGAAAAACGAAGAGAAGTAGCTGGAAGAAGGTGCAACAAGGGAGAAGGTTCCACGAGGAAGAAGACGTACATTGACCGATCAAGCATAATTTGACAAGCCAACTATGCTAAATAAATAATAATTAAATGATTAGAAAATAAAGTTAAATTGGTTAATAAGTAAATAAAAATTGTATCTAATTTAATAAATAATTTAATGTTTAGTTTTAATTAGATAATAATGTTATGTAATTAGTTAAATACATACAACTATAAATAATAGGTATATTATACCTATATAATTAATGTAATTAATTACTTTAAATTATTTATATATATTAATAATATATTATTAGTAAACTATTTATAAAAATATAAAATATACAATAAATAATAAAGATTAAATAAATAGAACTAAAATGTATTGTACATGTACACCAACATGGTCCCAAAACCTGCTTTTTACATATTAACTATGATCTTAGCGAAATTAATTTTACTTGATAGATAATTTTATAAACGAACTTCATGAGTACACCCAATCGGAGTTCATATGGTCGAGATATGAGTTCAGATGTTCAGCTTTACGACTTTTGATTTTGGATTTTTTGTATTTATTAAAAATCAATTTTAAGTTATATTTGTAAATTTTTCCATTGATTTTTACAAACTTTTTGGAAAAAAATTAATTTAATTGGAATTAAGAATAAATCTATAGAAAATCAAGAAGTTTTATTTACATAATTACATAAATACACAGGAGTCCAAACACCAAAACTCACATGATTTATTCTATATTTTTTATTATTTTCAATAGAGAGTGTTATTTATAAAACGGATTTTAGAAGTGAGTTTGGTCAATTTTGGGTTTTCTGTAAATAGATATGAATAAGAGACACGTATTTTCAGTGCGTCAAAAGTGTTTTTTATGCATCATTGTCTGTGCACGCGAAGCTCGAAATATTCAAATAATTACTATTCACTACAGGACAATAGATATCAAATAAAGCATGTGATAAGTAGAGTATCGATCCACATGGACTCGGATATTTTACGCATTTTTTTTCTATTTATAAGGGAATTTTGACTTTTTTGAACCAAACTAAATCCCATTTTCCTTTTTATTTTCGGAGGCTTAAAATGCATCTAAATCATTGTTATTATGTTCCAGGCATCATAAGGATTGCACATGATTTTTTTTGAGAATTTTTTAGATTTTCTACTATTTTATGATTTTTAAAAGTGTTAGGGGCATTTGTGTGGTTTTATAAGAAACCCAGAGGACCGAGTGTAAATAAAATTAAAACTAAGGGCTTAATTATGATTATTGATAGTTAGCTGAATGGAAATAAAATTTTGCCAAATAAAAAAGGAAAATTTGAAGGGAAAGAAATAAGTTTTCAGAAATTTACAGGAAGGTCCCTAGAGGATTGAAATGTAATTAATAATAGCTTGAATAAAAAATTGCAAATAACGTAGAATAAAAAAATCAGAAAATAGGAAAATTACGTAAATAAAATATATTTTTTTAATTACAACTAAGTCCAAAATTTATAAGAAAACTTAAACATAAATGAAATTACGAAGGGGTCCCTAGGACCCCTTCTTCTTCCTGACGATGGTGGCGAGAGCAGCCCGGTGGGGCACGCGGGGTGGCAATGGAGGGGAGGCAGAGCTCGTGATGGCGTTGTGAGGCAACAGAGCACGGTAGCGGATGACGCGACGGAGGGTCGGTGGTGGAGCAATCGAGGAGGGCAACGCACGATGAGATGGAACAACGGTCCCCCATTCTTTGGTCGCCCTTGCTTCCTTTACATTGTCGACGATTGTGAGTAAGGGGCGGCAACGGTTGCAGCGGAAAGGCGGACCGCCTCGCGGTGGCTGTACGAAGGAGGAGGCGGAGGGGCACTAGCGGATGGAGGTTGAAAGGGAGGGCTGAAGTCAT
Organism: Ottelia alismoides; assembly: GCA_037367405.1. NCBI lineage: Eukaryota > Viridiplantae > Streptophyta > Magnoliopsida > Alismatales > Hydrocharitaceae > Ottelia > Ottelia alismoides. Next base: position 916,510 of record JAZKJV010005244.1, on the reverse strand, counting down.
CATGACAGCATACCCCCCTTTTATTATTTTCCCTTTTTTGAAATGTCGACGTCAACTATTTTGTCGCATATCAGATTTTTTTGCAAATAAAGAAGAAGGGTATTGGAGTCCCTTTAGGCCTCTTCTAATCTACGTATGAAAAATAAAAAATGAAAATATTAGGTACTTAATATGAGCTTGGAGCCCATATTTATTACAAAATAAATTAATGCAATTTAATCTTTTTTGTAAAGAAAATATTATGAAATTTTTAGATGTTTTAAAATACAATACATATGAAAATAATGAGATGAAAATTATGCACAACATGAAGAAATATGCAAATTTATTAACCATGAATTTTGCTCAATAAAAGGTATAAAAATACGATCAATTGTAGATTCATCATACCCCCATACTTAGCTTTTGCTAGTCCTGCGCAAAACAATGATATCCAAAGAGAAAGAGGAAATAATTAGATAACATTTAGAGAGGGTTTGCAGCAGATGCACCCATAAAGTCATGAGATTTTAAAGCCAAAAAATAAATAACAAACAAAGACTTAGTCGACATGTAGATTAACAATGTGTTTGAACTCCCATTAAACTCAAGTATTTGATTCAACAATCCTCAATTTCTATCAACTCTAATCGGTTTCATCTTTAGGTAAAGTCAGATCATCCTGATCGACAGATATTATCCTTAACCTTGAGTTGAATTTGAACTTTGTGTAAAAGTTATAGCTCTCCCCATCTTGCGAGACAAGTACACCATACAACCTTAAAGCATGGTACCATAAGATTCACAAAATCTAAAAGCCTCTATTCTATCTAATTCTAGAGTTATTCTCGTTTCACTCGAATCTATCAACAAAAGAAAATGGGTGCAAATTGTAGAGCTCTTATATTTCTAGGGGTTTTCCGTAGTCCGCTATGGTTCATTGCTCTCTTTTTTTCCTTTTTGCAGAGCACAACCCTGGACCTCTTTAGCATCTTTTAAACTAGTAGAAACATTGGTCTACTAATTGGTTTATTTAGTGGAGCTGGGTTATTTGAGTAGATTTTTCTTTGGTAGATCTTTGCTTTGCATTTGTATTTTTGGAACATGCATCTCTTATTGTGCCTTCTTTTTTTTTATATAATTCGATGGCATTGGGCATCAAGAGTGTACGTGTATAAAATATGACTTTCAATTACATGTACATGGTAAGTTTGTTGACATGACATCTCCACCTCGATCATTCACCCATCTTCCCGCCTCCCGTAATAGCCACCATCTATCCTCGCCGTTGCACCTCCCTTGAACGTTCTCCTCTCCCTATTCAGTCGCTTCCTTCCCCTACGTCACGAGCATCCGCCATATCATTATTTACAATGAGAGAGAGAGAGAGAGCCAGGGTGTCGGGGTAATGATAGTGCCCTATTTCCTCTGGTGAAGACCCCATGCGTGATCCGGAGCCTCCCATAGGCTTCATGTTGCTACTCCACCAATCGGAGTAGGTCGAGCTTCGGTCTTGGTCGTCGTACATTGATCCGGACACCGAAATTGAGGAGTTCCTCCTCCATTCATCATGCGATCGACAACCATCGATGTCGCACTCAGTCTTGGTGCATCTCCCTCCATCAACTGCTCTGCCACAATTCAAGCCTCCACCGATCGCTCATCACCTGCCACCTTCCTCTCTCCACATCTCCACGCTCGCGTAACATCACTCCGTCCGATTGTGCTCGGCCACCTCCCCTTCACAACCAAGCATCGCCTCATCGCGGCTCCACCGTGTTCAGCCTCGACCCATGACCGCCATCGACCACAATAGCAACAGTCCGCCTCGGTTGGGCTCCCGGTCCTCCACCACCATCTCTCGTGCCGGCCGTCTCCACTGCTCGACTCGTTTCCGGTTGCCATTTGATCAACTTCCAACCTTGATCCAACAACCCACGTGCAACCACGTCTGCCACCCGAAGCAGGCCTCCACACCTTCAGGCTCGAGTATCCGAGCCTTGCATCACCATCCACGTAGGTTAAGAACCTTGAGCCTCAACCTCAACCACTGACCCTACTATGCACGTGCCACAAACACGTGCGTGGAGGGTAATTTGCGTTTAGGCCCTGCTAGATCCAAACACTGCATAAGAGCCCCCACTTGCAAGAAGAACGTGCATCGCATATGTATTGGGGGTAAATTACAAAAGGATCCCGTCAAGCTCTAGATATTGCGAAAGACCCCCACGAGCACAACCACATGCCCTACATGTGCACGCATGGATAAATTACACAAAGACTCCTCCAGGTTTGATAATGGGAAATAAGTCCTCCAGGGACTGTTTTGAAGAGAATCTTTTTACTTCATTTCAGTCCCTAGATCCTTATTTTAGCATAACATTCTCATTCTAACTCTAATTTTTATGCACATTATGTCGTTTTGAAGCTTGATGAACATTCTATAATTTCATATAACTTGTGAACATATCAGAGGCTATTTTATGATGATTATTATTCAAGGATATATATTGTTTTATGCATGCTCATCTTTGACATATTTGTTCTCTTTTATTGAGAAATTGATCATCTTTTTATAGGGACTTAATTGAGAATAATTTACAAGATTAATCTTCTTGCATTGATTGGAAAATATTACTTGAAGAATTTAATCTATGTAGGGGTTTTATTCAACGAGGAAAAACTAATTATTTCCCCTGATATTTTTTTGTGATGATTTTGACAACTAATTTAAGAGATAATTAATCTCTATACGGGGCACGATCAAGAAGGAATTGTTGAAGTGCATAGATATTTTTTAGGAGATTTTCATTTAATCCACTCGTGATAATTGACCATGTTAAATTGATGATCTAATTTCTACATGAACTCATTCAAAGATAATTCAATTCAATTTGCTGACATTATATGATTAAAAATTCAAGTGTTTGAGGACAAATTTAAAGGAAATTCCGAGGACATTTTTGATCTCTTCTTTTGCAGAATGATTTGCCGATTAATATTTTAGCATATGTCATAAAACTTGATTGAATATAATTCTGGATCTATTATCTTTTGATGTATGATTAATTTCGAGTATTAAATGATCATCCTTTTATTGGATTAAGATTATCAAAATCTCAGATCCTGTGCTTCACTTTTGTCTTCTCGGTTTGTTTTGCATCACATTTCCATCGCATTTTTTTTCGATTTAATTTTTGACACATATATTAACGTAGAAATGGATTAATTATTTAAATTAATCTAAACCCGTGCAACTAGAAATAGTATGTTCCATGTGTTCGACATTGTTACACTTACCAAGTAAAATTTTTCTAGAACATTCAACATTTGTGATCCATGATGAATCGTTTTCTACCTCCTATATTAGAAATGGCGATTTTAAAGAGGCGAATTTCACGTGTAGCTGCTGCCCCGCTGTATTTTCGGTATTTTTTTATCGAGTTGTTCTACCTAGAGGGCATAGGAGTCTCTGTTTGACGAAATTCGAATGACACATTGAAGGTATATATAGATGAATGTACATGGTGATATTTTTCAAAAAAAAATACGGAAAAAATAAAAGCAGGGATAGCCCCATTTTTCATAATATATAAGTCTCTCAAAATATGTTAGATAATAAATATACATAATTTTATATAAAATATAATCAAAATGATCATTTCCTTGAGTATAAAATAATACGATCTAAGATTCTTATTTCAAAATTAGCTTGAGATAAATTGCGGCTTATAACAAATGGCAATGGTCCAGTGGACGAACACAACAACGAAATGAGATGACAATGACAGAATATGATGTGAAATATATAATGTCAAGCACAATGAATGCCATCAGTTATCATATCGGCAACAAAAGTCTGTATGAAAAATTACTCAATGTCTTCAATTTGTACCAATCCTTGACAATGATTATAACAAAAATACCGTCACAAAGGAAACAAATAACTGTTGAATTTATCATTGACAATTGTATAACATCAAATATATTATTCATTGTAGAACTCAAGTCCTAAAGTGTTTTTGATATGGACAATAGACATCTTTATACATTTATTTTGGTGTAATGAAGTGGAAATATCCACCTGCATAATATAAAAATTTAAAATAAAAAGTGTAGTACATATTTGATTTCAATTTTTTTAGTAGTGTAAAAATAATCCTATTTATAATATTATATATTTTGACATTAATTAGACTAATTATTGAACTGATATCATACTAATTTTGATTTAATCATTTCAATTACACCTCGAAAGCGGTGATGATTTCAACATGACAATGACAAATAAATGGAGGCTAACCCCAGGGGTCTTTGTGTCGGCTTCGGAAGATTACAGGGGTTGGGTATGAATTCAAACCTTACAGGGACCATTGTGCAATAAGGCAAAGCTTTCTGGGGTGATTGTGTAAAAATCTCCTCCATGAAGACGACCTAGGGCTTTCAATCCGATTCATATAAAATCGGCCTTCCTACAGCCACCCTCCCCTTTCCAGATTGCACGAGACTTTGCCGCCGTCGCCGCCGCAGTTGTTCGCTAGGGTTCCCCCTTCGTCAGAGAGATCTGAAGCAGCCATGGGTAATCCTCTCGACTACTACCTTCGATCTTCCGTCATATCTATGCACACCTCCTTACAGCTCACTATGATTCCCTATGATTCCGCCGCGCAGGAAAGGTCCACGGATCGCTGGCTCGTGCCGGTAAGGTGAGGGGGCAGACACCCAAGGTGGCGAAGCAGGATAAGAAGAAGAAGCCCCGTGGTAGAGCCCACAAGCGCATGCAGTACAACCGCCGGTTCGTCACGGCCGGTATGCGTAGATCTGGTGCCCGCTTTCTTTAACAGTAGCCATATTTTTCGATTTAGTTGAAAAAGTTATCATCTTTGTGTTTCGTCATGATTTCTCCTTCCAGTTGTCGGCTTTGGGAAGAAGAGAGGACCAAACTCATCAGAGAAGTAAAGATAAGAACGAACGGTTTCTTCGCGAGGTGTTGCTCGGACTTTTGTGGCCTCAAGTTTTAGTTGTTTAGTTGTTCGACAGATTAAGATGTTAATTTGCTTTTTACGATGTGTTTTACTTTGAAATTGGCCCCTTAATCAAGTTTAAGTCAGAGTTTATAATCTGGATATTTTTCCTGGTATTTTATCCTGTTTTGTTTGGAAGCTTTTTGCTGATTAGAAAAAGGTTGGAAATTGATGACTTTTTTTGTTTCTGGCCATTCTCGTACACATGTGGATTGGCAATTTTTTGTGCCCACAGCCTTCTTTGTGTAAATTGCATGCGAAGCTCTATTTAAAATTCACTACAACTAAATGGATCTAATGTCAGTAGATGCACATAAAGTCATTTTCTAAACTACCATAAGTCACCCATGATACTATCCATGCTAAACATGCACTGATATTTATGTTTCAATGTTAATGGTTGTCAGAGGAATTTTTCTTTATATTAATATTAGGATGATCTTGTCCGAGGATGACAACATCACTGGGAAGATTAAAAATTTGAATCTTACCATTCATCTGGTAAACGTTCTATTGGGGAACTGTGGCCTTTGGGTTTTTACTCATAAGCCCTACATCTCGGTGTTTGTGTTGCCTCTATTTTTAAAGATGGAAAAGTTCCAAGAGGAGTTTGTATGGGCCACACATGCCTTGCAATTCAAAGACTAATATTTCAATTGTTTTAACACTTTCTATCCATCAAAGCAGCAATCTATACATAGGCATACAATGTCCGTCTCATAGCCCCCCACAAGAAAAGACATTCAACCATAAACTAGGCAGCATGAAATTGTGGTCTTCAGTTAGGTTGTTTCATAGTTTCATCTAACAGCCACTTGATGGCATGCTCATGCTGTTTCATAGTATTGACAATCTTTTTTTTTTGAGTAAGATAGTATTTGCAGATCCACATTTTGTTTTGACTGTACACAACTGCACTGAATTCCAGCATCTCCAAACTCCAGCCTTTCATATGTTGATTTTTGTAATCATGCCTTCTTCATTAAGATTACCAACAGAAACAGTTTTCCCTAGCTGGAAATTAATCTAGTCAGTCCTTACAGATCCATTAAATCCATTTCCTCCAGCCACTGGTTAATCTTAACTCTGCAACCATTTTCATATTAAGACTGACTTATGTTCCAGAACCAGAAGGCATTGTCTCTTGTGTCCAGAAATAGCAGACTTATTTACTGCTATACAAAACTGGTTAATATAATTGTCAATGCTTTTGCCTACTAAGTAGGTTATCTCAACACTCCAGGTTGTCTTTAAAATTTTTTAACTGTTTTTCTCCACAACCATTTACCTTCCATCTCTCTCTGGCTCCAGTGCGCCAGCCTCATGTAAGGAAAAAGAGGCCTGAGGTGACTATATTTGAGGTGGGGGTGCAGGCTTCTCCGTTTTGACTGATTCTGGGACCAGCAAGCAGGTGCGAAGTAGAGAAGTGATCTTAGGAGACATAGCAAGGTCCATGCATTATTAACCGTGGGAAATCATATGCCTTTCAAGGAAGGCTGGTAGTCTGATCACATGATCCATTAATTTTGGAAAATTGCTTCCTATTCATGAATTACGAGTAGTAGTCTTAATCAGCCCAGTTTAGTATATTTTAGAACAGAAAATGGGGTCCTTGCAAATGGGTTGGAAGTTTAGAAAGAATGAAAAGTTTGGATAACATTTGTGGTGGCACCCAGTTCTATACTTGATTAAACTATTGGGATTGATCTCGCAGTTTTTTTCTGAACGAACTAGAACATTTTATTTTTATATGCCTGAATGCGAAAGGGATGTATTACTTTGATTTCTGTCTAAAGTTAGATGGTTCCTGTCTAGACTCTGGGGCCAAATGCCCACCTAACTCCTCAAGTTAGTTAGGTTGTCCAAACCTGTAGTCAAGAAGGAAAGCTAAAGGTCATTTTTGGCACGTATGAGATTAATGAGCTTCAGGAGACTGATGATAACGGAATTAGCCTTTGTCCTGAGAGGGGCCCCTCGCAGAGATCATCAACAAAGCAGTTATCTTGATCAGTCTGCCTACAGTAATTAATATTTAAAAACTTCTTGAAAGTTGCCGCTTGTTCAGATCTGAGTCCAGATTTGCACTACATGCCACAGGAATCCCAATTTGGATTTCAGTAAAACAAACATAAGCTGAATCCAATTCAAATATTTCCATAACACCTGGTAGATATAGATAGACGACATTAGCTATAATATTGAAAGAGATGAGGAAGGATTAAAGCCTTAGATAGTAAATTTATTGTGCTCATATCATATGATGTGGGTACTTCATTATGAAATTGTTGAGGTGTTTTATAGATGCATGTCCTATGTGCTATGCACCTTCAGCGTCATAGGCAAAAAAATCTTTTACAGCAAAGTTCTTCCAGAACATCATTAATTTTAAAGAATAAATTACACAAAAGTCCCTGAACTGTGCACCCAATATAAACTTAGTCCCTCAACTTTCAAAAGTAACAATGTGGTACCTAAACTAATGCTTTGGTAACAATGCCGTCTTTTTCTAACGGGACAAGGCGACGACCGTGAGGTCCTTTGGTGTTTGGACAAAATTTCCCCCAATTTTTTGTGCCCCTAAAATCCCCCAACATCATCGTTGTCATCGTCACCTACTTCAACCACTCCCACTGGCATGCCACCCACCAAGGGTGTCGGTGTGATTTACACAAATTTAAATTATCAACTAATTAGGAGAATTTAAATTGCTTAATTGGACCAGATTAGAACTATGTTCACATTTCGGATCTTCTTTGTTTGTGCTCAAAGTAATATTTTTTTTCTCTGCTTCATGTAGAGGAAGATTGCGTTATAGTTCTCGGCATATTTTATGGTAAGAGATGCATGAAGTGGGGAAGGAATAATGACAAACATTATACTCTAAGGTTTTAATTGAGAATAGAGAACCTGATAGTAATGGTGATCTTTGTATATGGGAGCTCTCATTGATACACTGTGTTTCAGATGAAAATAGAGAACCTGATATACATCTGTTATACAAAATGAATTTGGGTGTACCATTATGTGGTTGGTGAGGATGAGGTATATGGATTTGCGAGGGACACGGTGCATATATCCTTAGTTTATGTTGAATGGATAAAGAAGTGTTATTTACAATAGATATATCGATGATATGATCACCGTTGTGACTACTTAATCTCCAGATTGCCTATTTTGAGTTGCCCTCGTCTTATGATAAATGAGCTTTATCCCTAATCCAAACATTTGTTTCCGATCTGATTGGTAAGTGTAATCCTGTTTCCCTTCATTAAAAACATAGTGCGATATTTTCTCCACCCGCGAAAGTTTGCATACCCTTGATTCTACCATTCTCTACTCAGCCGTTTTTTAAATCTTTTTACATAGTCAGGTCATTCCCCTACTTTTTTCCTTGTAGAAGGTGAGGGTTTGGGGATTCAAACCAGTTAGTTAAATTTGCAGAAAATTATACAGTCAATTCTTCTGCAAATAACCAGCAACCCCACAGACAGTACCAGCAGCATGTGCTTGCAAGCCCTTCAATTGACGGTCCATAATAATGTAAGCCATCTTATTTCCAGACAGATCACTGCGTGTTACTTTTTTAAAGGTAAAGATGAAGGCTAAATGTGAATTCTTCTGCTGGTTCGAACCACTCCCTGGTAAGCAGTTGAATCTGTTTCTTTAGAGTCTAAACTAACGGGAGAACCCACAATGATATATCTCGTATGTTTTTTTTAGAAAAAAAGATCAGTTGGTAATCTCTTTGCAGGCAGCAAATCCACTCAGTTGACTCTCAGGGTAACTCCTTGGTTCCCCATCCAACTGAGGAGAGGCTCTGCCTTCCCCTTTGCAGAGCCTCAGTTTACCGTCTTTCTTCTTCATGAAGAGGACATGTTCTCCCCAGGGAGAAAGACTAGGTCGCAAGAACCCTTTATCAAGTTGTTCTTGCCTTTAGTTCTTCAAGTTCTGACTTCAAAGCTCAGTTGTGGTGCCCATGGCCTCAAATTTCAGGGAAATTCGGTCGAATTTCTATCGAATATCGATATCCAGTCGAAATCGAAATTCGATCGAAATGATCGAAATATGGGGGTCCTAGTACAAAAAATGATCGAAATGATCGAAATTCCGGTCGAAATTCCACTGAAATTCTGTTTTAGTCAATACTGAAATGGTGATCGAAACAGACATTTAGGGCATGTTTGGTTGCTGGGTTGGACGGGGTTGGGTTGGGGTACACCGGTGTACCCCTCCTTCCAACTCTCTCTATCATCCTCACAGTTTACTATTCACAGGGGTACAATTTATTATTTACAGGGTTACCCCAACCCAACCCAACCTAGTCCAACCCAGCAACCAAACATGCCCTTAAGGCCTTGGTGGTGCCTGGTGCCGCCCGGTAAAATATCAATAGAGAAGTCCTCTCTCTGAGGAGGTAGACCTGGAAAGACATCAGGAAAGTCATGTACAACATCAAAATCTTCCCTGAGAAGACTTTGTGCTAATCATACTGGCTAGGTATGCGATGCAACCGCAGATGGCTTGCATTAGACGATTAGGCTGAGATAATCACTCGATCACCTCGTCGAAGGCCATGGATCACCACCATCATATATTAAGCTGGTTACGTCTACTAAGTCAGGACCACTTTCTTATGTCTGCAATACACTGCCGTATCCACCAAAATTGTAGACTCCAGATATCACAATGCACATAATTATACATTTGAACGAGGATATGCGAATTCGCATCTGTTGCATCTTTATCACTCTACGCCTTTCGTATGCAATGCCCTTATTTATTCAGTTGAGCCCAATCCTCCTGTCCTATGCCAACATAGCGCAGCACACACATTCACGGATGTAAATATTTTTGTTGTACGATCTGCAATCATTTAATTATTTTCATCGAGTACTCGTTCCAATTGGGATCCCGTTGTAATGGATGGGGTCTACTCAACTCATGATGGGTTGGATGGCGATAGAAAGAAAGTGATGTAAATGCTTCATTATTATTTGGTTTGTTTTAAGAGAGAAGGACGAGTATATGCAAAAAAATGTAACGGTTGATGTGATCTCGACCTGATTGTTTTATTTTAGATGTTTTTTTCAGGGATAAAATCTTTTTATTCATGGATAAAGGAACTTAGCTATCATCTAAAATATAACTGAAGTTTTAAGAAGAAACATAATAAAAAAATAAATGTGACATATCGCATTAAAAGCAACAACAAAACCCAGCCTTTTCTCACATTAAGTAGTATCGAGTACATGATTCTTTGCCTCCATTTAGATCTATCTTGAATCAATTTCGAATTTAGATCTAAAATTTAGATCTACATTAAGTATAGTCTCATTTGAATTACCGTACAATATTGACTTGGAAAATCATAATAATATCATTATTCTATAGCATTTGGTCTTGATATTATATATATCACATGTCATTTGATATTGCAGACGAATAAATATTTTACGTATGCAACATAATATATACATCAAATGTGTATTTTCTATCATTTCAACTATATATGGTTATATATTTTAGGTTATTATCAGTTGTAGCCCTTCGAAATATTACAATATTAATTATGCTCCTTTTTTTGAAATATCAAATGTACTTTCAATTTCTTACATTCTATCATTTATGTCCCTCGAATTAGTTGTCATCTATTCCCAACTCAAACAAACGTTAACTTTGGATTAAATTTAAAAAAAAAGATCGAATGGTCTTTCACCAACTTCTCTCCCTCTCCCTCCTTCCCCTCCTCCTTCCCTCCTCTACCCTAACCTGCTCATCCTCCTTCCCCTCCTCCCCAACCTCCTCTACCCCAGCCTCCACCCCCACCCCCTCCTTCTCCGCCCCCAACCTCCTCCTCCTCCTCGTCCTCCTCCATCTCTTCTCCCCAGCCTCCTTCGCACCCAGGCGCCTCCTCTCTGTCCTGGACTCAACCTCCTCTGCCCTTCCTCCAACTTTCCCTCCTCCTCTCCTTCGTCATGGTCTCATCCTTCTCCGTCCCTCCGCCCCTCCCCCTCAGTCCCCTACCCCAACCTCTTCCTCTGCCCCTCCCCCCAACCTCCTCCAACGTCCCCTTCCCTTCCTCCGCCCCATCCTCCTTCCTCCCCCCAGCTTAATCCTCCTCCCCCTTCTCTCCTCCGTCTCGATCTCCTCCTCCTCTCCTCCAGATTCCCCTACTCCACCCCTTCTCCTCGGTCTCATTCGTGTAAAACCTTGAACTTAACATCTCTTGTACCTTGTATCATAAGATTCGATTCGTCACGAGGAAACCAATGGAATTTGTTTCGTGTAAATCGGACTTTATTTGAATTGTTATGATTTTCAGAAGAAAGAGAAGTTAGGAGGCTCAAAATATCATTAAACCTTAATGATCGTCATTAAGATTGATTAATTATGATTTAGAAAATTAATGATGGATCAAAGACTGCTAATCAACATTAGCAATAATAATCATGGATCAACTGAAATTAAGCGTAGGTATATTACGATTATCAAAAGTTAAATTGTGATTAGCGAAAACTAATCATGATTAGTGTTAATTAAGTATCAGTAGCGATGTAAAATCCTCTAGAATGTTCTAACTTAAGCCCTAAGTTTGGGATAAGTTTTGGCCAAAACTATGGGCCAAAACCATGGGCATCTAACCACAGTTAAGATCTAAACCATGATTTTCTAACCATGATTAGCCATTTTCGGAAGCTTATAAATAACCCCTACCCATTCCTCTGCGATTTCCACTACCATTACCCCCCGAAGGGTTAGGGTTGAGAGGTTGGGTAAAGGAGTGGGAGGCGGGGAAGGAGCGCTAGCGAAGTGCTGCTGGGAGAACGGGGAGGAGGAAGGTGTGATCCTCTCTTAGTTTGCTTCGTAAGCTAGGTTTTCGATTCATAATTTTTTCTTCTAAGCTTTGTTTTCGATTCATCTTTCTTTCTGATTCGGTTTTTGTTGTTGTTCGAGGAGAAATCTGTGTAACACCCTATTAGGTGCGGGAGGCTATGCATGTCTGTGAGCCATGTAATTCGTCACACTTTCACTCATCTAAAACACATGGTGTTTATCGATTCTCCATCGATTATGGTTCTATTCTTCTTTTTCCACTTTTATAGTTATTGTGATGGAGAAATCTGTTTAATACCCTACTTAGGTGCGGACGGCTATGCATGTCAGTGAACCTTGTGATTCGTCACAAGTTCACTCACCTAAGACGCGTGGTTTCTACCGATTCTCCATCTCTTGTTGATTGATTATATTTTTTCAGTTCCATTGTTGTTTTCCTCTTGGTGATTTATAGAAGAAACTCTTTTTGTTTTTTCTTTTAAAAATGTCCCGATATAAGGGGAAATTCTATCTAAATTTTTCTAAAAATATATACCGATATAAGGGGAAGTTCTGCCAAAAATTTCCTAAAAATAGCATCCAGTAAGGGGAAGCTCTGTTGAAATTTCAAGAGAAAATATGTTCCTCGCGTTCTTCATGTGTTCTTCGCGTTCTTCATGTTCTTGGCATATTCTTAGCATTTCTGATACGAAAATGAAGTTCGATCGTCTCAGGAGCTGTAAATTATTCTTTTTGAAAAAGAATTACGATAAACCTTTACACACGCATGAGAGAGCTCGATTAGGTAACAAAATCTTTCCTTTTGTTGTTGGGTTTTCATATGAGATCATTGAGATTCCTGACTTTATGTTCTTCATTACGAAGAACTTTAATTTGGCTATTTTTTAGAAAGTATGAAAAGTTGCTTTGTGATTTCAACTAAAATAAGGTCTGAGCATCAAATGGATGTAGTGGCTCGGAAAGTTAGAGTTTGGATGTTAAAATGAGCATAAATAGTATTGGAGGATTGGTTGAGGTGACGTGCGGCAGCATAAGCTCAACAGTTTCGGAGTCCAAAAATGGTGGGGTTCCCCTCAACTAATCCTTGATGTGGAATATAAGGAATAGAACTTAAACTAATGAGAATAAATGGAACTTTTTGTGCTAACAACTTTTTGAAAAATTACACATTTATTTACTTTTCTCTTCTTCATTGCTTAACACTCGCTAATTGTTATCTTATGATTTATGTAAAACCCAACTCGTGTCGATGAGCCATCGCAATGACTTTAATAATCCAACCAGCTAACATAGTCATCCAACCAGCCACAGTAGTTTTTTCTGTAATGTAGTTAGTAATTTTTTTGTATATTTTCCTTTCAAGCTGGTGTACATGTAAATGGCTATAGTGGGACAATGTATCATGCGAAATTTATTTTGCGATAGAAAAGTGTTAAAATAATTTCTTCTGAGTATTTTTATTTGCGGTATGTTTCTGAGTGTTAGTTGTAATTGCTGGATAAATTATTACTGAGTAACCAGATCCGGATATGGGAGGATCCGACAGACCAGAATTGGGGTCATGCCAGATTGGTATCAGAGCTCGGTTACTCCTGTAATTTACTCAATAAGTGATAATTATGAGCAGTGTTCAGAAACTAAGGTTGCCTTAAGATCTTTTGATCTTAATAAGTGACTTAAGTACCCTTCACAAATCATTGTCCCTTATATATATCATGCAAAAAGGTATAGGACCTAACCTTTGTCCTTAACTCATACCTAGATCATGGCAAACCAAGACGTGTCTAAGCAATTAGCAGATATGATGATAATGCTGCAACAAATGGGGCAAAAGCAGTAAGCGTTAGAGGAGAGGCCCAATGCACAAGTTGAGAGACTTGAAGCATCCAGACCTATGGATGCTAGGATTGAAGCACCTGTCCATCTTTCTGATGAAGAATCTAGTTACCATCCTTCAACCGAGTCTGCTCCTATCCCAGCTGAAGGAATAATGGAGAAGCCCTTCTTAGACATCAAACATTACTAGACAATTACAGAAAGGGAAAGATTCCTCGATTTAAAGGTATAGAGACATCTGTTGAGACAGAACTATGCCTTGATGATGGCAACAGGATGTTGAGGATAATACACGCACGAACAGAGACTTGGGTATACTTCGCTAATTACTCCATAGTAGACTATGCAAGACGATGGTGGAGAACCATTTCCAAGAAATTAGTAAATCCTTTTCCATGGGATGTTTTTGAAGAAAGGTTCCGAGTTCACTTCTGTCCCTCCCATTGTAAAGGATGGAGTTGGCCTCTTTAACCAAGGATCAAAGAATGTATGAGATTATCATATTTACTCTACGGAATTGTTGTGTTACTCCCATGCTCACTACAAGAGTGTCTTACCAAATTTGCTAGCGGTCTTTAGGGAGATTTGAGAGAGAAGTTTACAGGTTTTAGAGCTACCACTATAGATGAAGCCATGTACATCGCCTCTCGTATTGAGATGGAGAAAGATAAAAACCATCAAAGAAGAAGCTTCCACTTTACTGGTGGACCATCCAAACGTAAGGCGAATTATAGTTGAAGAGACAGTCGTTATCATCCAGTTGGGTCTAATATAAGCTCGCCACAGACTTTGGACCATGGATTATCCGGAAGAAGGAGTTTCTCTAGACCTCCACTACATCTTCACAACTCAACAGCATGAGCTAGTACCTCTATGGTTGGGTCTTTAACTCAAACAAGAGCACGTGTGTGTTATTATTGTCATCAGAAGGCTACATCAAGAAAGATTGTTTGAAGTTGAGAGGTTCGGGTTAAACGAACCCCAATTAATAGTATAGCACCCATCTCGAGCAATGGGGCAACACCTAGAGGAAGACATGGTAGAGGTCGTGGCTCCCAAGGAGTGTCTCCTAAGTCGCAACCACCACAAAGAATGACATGCTCTAATTTGCCTATTCCTAATGGCCAGCTCAATGCAATCACTAAAGAACAAGCCTACAATTCAGGCACGGTCGTAGGAGGTACCTTACTATTCACGTCTTTTCAGTACATGCCTTGTACTTGTTTGATTCGGGTGCTTCACATTCATTTATTGCTCGATGGTTAGTATTTACTTTGGGTACAGTACCAGTAGAAGTACAACAGTTTTATTTGATTAAGGGACTCAGAGGATAAGTATTTATAATCTGAAAAATATTGGATGATTGTGTAGTACTAACAACAGGACATCATTTACCTGTTTTCTTATTACTTATTGAAATTGATGACTTTGATCTCATCTTGGGGATGGATTGGCTTGAAAGGCATCATGCATGTCTTGATTGTTTCCAGAAGACAACAACTTTTCACAGTCCTAATTCGATAGGTTCCAGTTTATTGGAAAGACATCCAATGATGATGTCAAATACATCTCTACTCTGAAGGCTTAATAACTGTTAGAACAAGGATATCAAGGTTATTTAGCTTATGTATCCACTACGTCAGGGTCAGATAGAATGATAGAAGATGTGCCTATAGTGTGCGAGTTTCCTGATGTATTTGCAGATGAATTTCCTGGATTACCACCTGAGTGAGAGATTGAATTTGAAATCTCTCTCACACCAGATACTCAATATATATCTATTCCTCCATATAGGGTGGCACCAACGGAGTTACGGGAGTTAAAGGTACAATGATAAGAACTGTTAGACAAAAGCTTCATTTGTCCTTGTACTTCACTATGGGGTACATCGATTTTGTTTGTAAGGAAGAATGATAGGTCGATGCAGTTGTGCATTATAGACAGCTAAACAAGAGGACAATAAAGAATAAGTATCACCTGCAAAGAATAGATGATCTCTTTGACCAGTTATAGGGTTCAACTGTGTATTCCAAGATTGACTTAAGATCTGGATACCGTCAATTGAAGATTAAAGATGCGGATATCCCCAAGACGACCTTTCGAACTAGATATGGACATTATGAATTCTTAGTTATATCTTTTGGACTAACAAATGCCCAGCAACCTTCATGGATCTCATGAATAGAGTATTTAAGAATTTCTTAGATCACTTTGTAGTAGTCTTTATTAATGACATGCTTATTTACTCCTAGGATAAGTATCAGCATGAATGTCATCTCCGGCAGGCACTTGAAACACTAAGGAAGAATAAATTGTATGTTAAATATAACAAATGTAACTTCTAGCTATCTGAAATATCTTTCTTAGGCCATATTATTTCTGGAGAAGATATACAAAGATTAGTGCAGTAATGAGTAGAGAATGCCCAAAGATTGTCACAGAAATACGATATTTTCTGAGATTAGCTGGGTATTATAGAAGATTTGTGAAGGACTTTTGACGAATAGCATTGCCAATGGCTAGGCTGACCCAGAAGGAAGTCTCATTCATATGATCTGATGCATGTGAAATTAGTTTTCAGACATTGAAAGAAAGCCTAACATCTGCATATATCCTTACTCTACCCTCTAGGAGTAAAGTGTTTACAGTGTACACTGACGCATCTAAAGAAGGACCAAGGGCAGTTTTGCAACATGGTAAGGTAGTTGCTTATGCATCACGACAACTCAAGACACATGAGAGGAACTACATGATACATGACCTTGAATTAGCAGCTGTAGTTTTTGCTCTAAAGATATGGAGACACTAGCTATATGGTATTACTTTTGAAATCTTAAATGATAATAAAAGCTTGAAATATCTGTTTGATCAGAAGGAGCTCAATTGAGACATAGACGGTGGTTAGAGTTGTTGAAGGACTGTGATTGCACTATCTCCTACCACCCTGGTAAGGGGAACGTCGTAGCAGATGCCCTTAGCAGAAGAACTTATTCACTTGAGTTGGTGAGTGCTATCCACTTCTGGGGTTTACTATCAACGGTAAGTGAATAAAAACCATTTGATACTATAACTATTCCTCACCGATACAAACCAGAGCTATATGATAGAATAAAGAAAGGACAGGAGGACGATCCAATCCTTAAAGATTTGAGACAACAATTTAAGAAGAATGAGATAGAGGGATTCCAGATACAAGATGGGTTACTATATAGTATTCCACACCTGAACTGAGCAAAGATATCTTACGTGAAGCGCATTGTTCTAGATTATCTAGTCATATATGAATTACGAAAATGTATAAGGATCTTCATTCATACTTTTGATGGTCGGAATGAAGAAAGATGTTGCTGATTTTGTGAATTCATGTTTCACTTGTCAATAGGTAAAAGTTTCATACCAAAAGCCATTAGAATTGTTACAACCCCTCCCTATACCTGAGTAGAAATGGGAAAGCATTTTCATTAACTTCGTTACTGGCTTACCACAGACGACTGGTGATAAAGATAGTATCTGGGTTATAATAGATCGTCTGACCAAGGTAGCATGCTTTATTCCATTAAGTTTATCTTTTACTCTAGCTTAGCTTGTTGAGTTATATATTACACATGTGATCCGCCTCCATGGTATCCCGAAGGAAGTAGTTTTCGATCGAGATTCACGATTTACCTCACACTATTGGAAGAATTTCATGAAAGCCTTAGACACACAGCTATGCTTGAGCACAACATATCATCCAAAAACATATGGTCAATCAGAACGTACAATTCAGACTTTAGACGATATGTTACGAGCAAGTGCCTTGGAATGGAAAGGATCATGGTTGAAATATTTGCCTCTTTCAGAATTCACCTATAACAATATTTACCATACAAGTATTGACATTACACCATTTGAAGCACTATTTGGACGTAGGTGAACTACTCCTTTGTGTTGGCAAGAGGTCAGGATAAAGAACCTTTATGATTCAGATAGACTCCAAGAGACATGGGAAGTTGTAGAACTTGCTCGAAAAAACTATTGACTGATCAGAGTCGCCCGAAAAACTATAGTGATACCAGGCGAAGAGACCTTGAATTTGAGGTAGGTGACTTTGTATTTCTCGAAGTATCACCTACGAAGGGTGTTCAGAGGTTTGGCTTGCGTGGAAAGTTGGCATCTAGGTTCGTGGGTCCCTTTGAAATTATTCAAAGGATTGAAAAGTCGCCTATAGACTTGCACTTCCTCCGCATCTTTAGGCAATACATGATGGTTTTCATGTATCAAATCTGAGAAAGTATATCAAGGATCCTTAGCATAAGATAAGTTATGGATGATCTGCATGTTGACCAAACTTGACATACCTAAAAATACATGTGCAAATACTTGATAGGATATCAAGAAGTTGAGGAACAAAGATGTACCTCTAGTTAAAGTGTTGTGGCGCTACCAAGAGTTTGAAAAAGTCACATGAGAACCTGAGGTAGAAATGAGAGAAAAATACCCTCACTTGTTTGAATGATAACACTGTGTATTTTGTATATCTTTATTGTAAATGAAATGGCGTTCATTCACTTTGAGGTTGTTATGGTTTCAATCCTCTTCAAGGTTGTTATGCCTGCTTTTCTAGTCTCGAGGATGAGACTTCCTTTAAGGTTGTTATAATTGTAAAGTCTTGAACTTGGCATATTTCGGATCCAATATCATAAGATCTGGTTCGTCAAGAGGAAACCAATGGAATTTGTTTCGTGTAAATCAGACTTTGTTTCGAATTGTTATGATTTTTAGAAGAAAGAGGAGGCTTAAGATGTCATTAAACCTTAATGACCGTCAATAAGACTGATTAATTGCGATTAAAGAAACTAATGATAGATCAAGAACCGCTAATCAACATTAGCAAGTGCTAATCATAGATCAATAGAAGTTAAGCACAAGTCATATTACGATTAGCGGATGTTAAATCGTGATCAGCAAAAGTTAATCACGATTAGTATTAATTAAGTGTCATTAGCGAATCTAGAATATTCTGGAATGTTCTAACTTAAGCCCTAAGTTTGTGATAAATTTCGACCAAAACCATAGGCCAAAACCATGAGCCGCTAACTGCGGTTAAGATCTAAAACATAGTTTTCTAACCATGGTTAACGGTTTTCTAGCGCCTATAAATGCCCTTCTACCCATTCATTCTCTACGATTTCCACTACCTACCACCACCCCAAGGGTTAGGTTTGAGAGGTCGGGAGAAGGAGTGGGAGGTAAGAAAGGAGCGCTAGCGAAGCGCTGCTGGGAGAACGATGAGGAGGAATGTGTGATCCTCTCTTACTTTGCTTCGTAAGCTAGGTTTTCGATTCATTATCTTTTATTCTAGGCTTTATTTTCAATTCATCTTTCTTTCCGGTTCATTTTTATTGTGGTTCGAGGAGAAATCTGTGTAACATTATACTTAGGTGCGGGCAGTTATGCATGTCAGTGAACCTTGTGATTCGTCACACTTTCTCTCATCTAAAACACATGGTGTCGACCGATTCTCCATCGCTTATATGGTTCTATTCTTTCCTTTTCGCTTTTATAGTTATTGTGATGGAGAAATCTGTGTAATACCTACTTAGGTGCAGGCGGCTATGCATGTTAGTGAACCCTGTAATTCATCACACATTCACTCACCTGAGACACGTGGTGTCTACCGATTCTACATCTCTTGTTGATTGGTTATATCGTTTTAGTTTCATTGTTGTTTTCCTCTCGGTGATTTTATAGAAGAAACTCTTCTCGTTTTTCTTTTAAAAATGTCCCGATATAAGGGAAAACTTTGTCGAAATTTTTTTAGAAATATGTACTGATATAAGGGAAACTTTGTCGAAAATTTCCTAAAAATAGCACCATGTATAAGGGGGAGCTTTACTGAAATTTCAAGTGAAAATGTGTTCTTCTTGTTCTTCGTGTGTTCTTTGCATTATTCGTGTTCTTGGCATGTTTTTAGCGTTTTTGACACGAAAATAAAATTCAATCGTTTCAGGAGCCGTAAATCATTCTTGTTGAAAAAGAATCAAGATAAAGTACTACATACGTGTGATAGAGCTCGATTAGGTAGCTAAATCCTTCCTTTTACTGTTGGGTTTCATATGATTGTTGAGATTCCTGACTTTATGTTCTTCATTACAAAGAACCCTAATTTGGCTATTTTTGAGAAATTATGAAAAGTTGCTTTGTTATTTCAACTAAATTAAGGTCTAATCATCGAATGGATGCAACGGCTCGAAAAGTTAGGATTGGTAGTTAAAATGAGCATAAATATGAGTTTATAAATATATAAATTAATTTATGTATAAGTCTATACTTAGTATTATATTTATCCAAATCTAAGGCTTAACGGAGGAATTACATTATTAGAATTGTTGTGTTTTGAGTTGGATCCTGAAAAATAATTGTGTCGTACGTTAAGAATGACTGGGAGTAGAACTACATGTCGGGCATGCAATCTATAGGTTTGTCACAAGGAACACGTATTGGTTTTTCCCTACTTAGGTGGTACACGGTTGCCATGTTATGATAAGTGCGCACGAAATGAATGATTTGCAACACATGGTACCGGGAGTCAATAGATTTGGGTTAAACGACAGAAGATATGGTCGTGCCATGTGGAGGCACTGGTAGTTCAATAGTGGTTGGGTCACGATAATATGTATTTAAAACTGCTGAGAGTTTGAGACCCTAATTAATAAAAGAAAAGGAAAATTGTGAGGCTAGTATTGGGGGATTGATTGAGGCAATGTGCGGCAGTATAAGCTCACCAGATCAACGCAATCTCCAATCCCGAAGTATCCACAGCTTCGGAGTCCAGGAATGGTGGGGTTCCCTCGACTAATCCCTGATGTGGAATAGAAGGAATACGACTTAAAATAATGAGAATAAATGAAATTTTTGTGCTAACAACATTTTGAAAAATTACACAATTATTTATTTTTCCCTTCTTCATTACTTAACACTCAGTAATTGTTATACTATGATTTATGAAAAACCTAACAGGTGTCGGTGAGCCATCACAAGGACTTTAATAATCTAACCAGCTAACATTGTCATCTAACCAGTCAGTAGTTTTTTTCTAGTAAAGTAGTTAGTAATCTTTTTGTATATTTTCCTTTCAAGCTGATGTACATGTAAATGGTTATAGTGGGATAATGTATCATGTGAGCTTTATTTTGTGAATGGAAAAGTGTTGAAATACTTCTTTCTAAGTATTTTTATTTGCAGTCTATTTGTGATTGCTGGATAAATTATTGATGAGTAATCAGATCCGGATATGGGAGGATCCGACGGCCCGGAATTGGGGTCGTGATATCCTCCTCCTCTCCTTCACCTATCCTTCAGATTCCCCTCCTCTGCCCTCCTCCCCAGCCTTCCCCCTCTCCTCTTCTTCCTCTCTCTCCTCTCCTCCACCCCAGTCTCGTCCTCCTACATCCCTCCACCAACTTCCCTCCTCCTCCGCCCCCTCCTCCACACATAAGGGGGCATTGGTCCCGCGAAACACCGCCTCCCACATGGATGTTCTGTGCATTGATGGGGACGATGATGGAGGATGTCGCATGTGGCGGAAGAGGATGGTCCAGAGGAGGAGGATGGGTGGAGGAGTGTTTGGACAGTTATGTTCCTCTTAACCTAACCATTGTTTGAAAAAATATTATGGTTAAGTTCACTTATTGATGGTTAAAGTAACCAAGGGGCACACATGATAGAACAATAAGAAGTCGGGGGTACAATTGATATTCCAAAAAAGAGAGAGGTATACTTGATATTGTATTATTTCACAGGGACACAACTGATAAAAACCCTATATTTTATACATGTTTTTTATTTATTCCAATTTGATCAATCGGCTCGACCAAATTTTCTCCATTGCATAAAGAATGATGGCATCAATGTCCTGTTAAATCGTTTCGATTACATGGTTCAATCCACTCTGACCTTTTCGGTCGATTTTCGGTCAAGCCTCCGATTCGGTATAAAAAAATATACCCTCAAGTTAATATCCTACCATCTAAAACGTATCCTCCACATGGGTATATGTGAAGTGTAAAATAAGGGGTATGGGCCCAAACCTAAACCTGCTATTTTTAGTAATTAGTGCCTAATTACAACAAAAGGGCACATCACACCAATAACGAATCCAAAGACAACCCGCGGAAGGCGCTTTAGCTATAATAACGACCGCCCATTTGCCCATCTTCCTGTCCCCTCATTCCCCTCCCACACAACACCGATCGTCTCCCCCCACCCTCGGAGCCATGGAGGACTCCACCGACACGTCGTGCCGGAAGCTCGACCGTGTGGCAAGCTGGGTCGGCACGAGCGTGGCCTCGGCCTTCTTCGCCTCCCTGGAACGCTGCTCGTGCATCCACCTCAGCACCAATGATGCTGACGATGACGAGGAGGAGGAGGCCAAGGACCGCCCCCTCATGCTCACCAAGCCCATCAACTATTACGAAGACTCCGTCCGGTCCAACTCCACTGTCTCATGAACATGACGACGATTATGATAGAAAGTCGGCGGCGTTTGTAATGCTGATATAGCTGGAGGTATAACACATCCCGCTACATGTAGGTATTTATTTATACGTGTTTCTGCAATCATGTTCATTGAACGTGAGTTTATGTCGCTTGTTTTATTATTCTTAATCCCCCTTTTATTCTTATGTTCGAATTGATCGGACTGACCAATTTGTAACGTTGAGAAATTTATGTGATTTAATCGGTGGTGGTTAGAATTTTATATGTAAATCTACAGGGATATGTGTGTGATTACGAGATTTGCCGGGGCTTATGTAATAAATGCACGTGTTTGTTTAGCTCATGGATGAAATGTGCGGAATTTTCTGTCTTATCTGCTGTTTTTTCAAGTGATTGTTACGTTGGTATGATTTACATTACAAGTTTTGGAAGTAAATCCGACCTTTTTCTTAAAAAAATCGAGTACAAAAGGAAAAAACTGATCCAAATTAGAATATCTAGATATCATTATTCTGCTTCTTTGAATAGTTGTTTGATTTAATTATCTTACGTGATATTGATCAGACCGTATTATACGCACCTAGGAACGCAAAATTGAGCTATATTCCTCAACAAATACATTCATGCATGTATTAATATTATTTTTTGATAAATTCATAGTCATAAAATAAAAGCATCTTTTTATCACTTATAAAATAAAAAATAAAAAATAAATAAGAAAATAAGAAAATAAGAAATTAATAGAGATATGAATACACACAAATATACTCAAATTTCAAATGTTTTTAAATATTTATATACGACCCGGATTCAAATGATATCTTTTGCATTAATTCAATAAAAATATATAGAAATATCATCATAAATAATTAGCAAATAGAACACCTTCACTTTTCTAATATATAGCAATGCATATTTTATGTCTAAAGCATATGATCTCCTATTTAACACAATCCACTTTTAAAGTTCGTCATTTGAAAATCTTTAAATTCAACAAATACTTCTAAAGTAATCGATGCTTTTTGTGAAAAGTCGGTTTTGGGATCCATTTCTAAGTTAGTTTACGACTTTCTTTCTTGCGTACATGGTCCATTTTAACTCCTTTCCTTTTGATTTAAATTTTACTTTGTCAATTGTATATTCTATTTTCTACTAAAAATATAAAATAAAAATAAAAATAAAAAAGATACAAAATTATTCTTTTCTATACAAGTCAACTTGACTTGTATTTATCTTTAGTATTTTATATATTTTTTATTTCATAAAATTAAAAATTAACAAAAATATTTTCAAGTATCTTATTTTATATATTATTATTATAAAATATAATATAATAGTGTTATTAACAAGAAAATAAAACTAAAAAACTCCAAATGGGTATTTTATACCTAAAAAACAAGTTTTTTTGTATCTTCTATTCTAGAAATATTTTGAAAAAAAACTTTCTTTTGCATTATTTTAGATAAAATTATTTGAATAAAGTTGTGTGTTTTGAGTTTTTGGATTTAAGGCTTTCTACTATCTATTTCGTGCACATTTTTATTAGGAAAAACTCTCTTTTTGTGATTGGTCCATGTGGATCATGAGACACCCACTACATTCCAAAATCCCACTAAAGCCTCTGCTCCCTTGGGCCAATATCAATTTATCTCACCTCTCTCCCCCATTTTGGAACCCTTACTATTCCATACAAGAACCCAACGACCCCATGCCATTTGACCACCTCATTCTCCTCGTCGACCACTTTGGCCTCCACACCTCGCTACCATACCTCTCCCTCGATTAGAGCCCATAAGAAGCCCTCCATCCTTGATTACATCTTCAAAATATAAAGGAACCCATGGCCTTTTTTTCATCCATCTGCCAATACTCTGATTTAGCTCTACATCTGGTTCCTTGATTGTGACATGTAAGGGAGTGTGAGAGAGCCACGACAATTGGGAGTGGCTGGCGTTGTCCCTTGGTGTTCCAACATCATTGTACCACAGAGCTCATCTCCGTGGAGCTTCCAACAACCAACTGTCAAAGACACAACCCTTGCTCCCACGAGCACAGGCACATGCATTTGCTCTGGTTGTTTGTTCTTGTTATAGAGTAACAATAGGTAGCATCTTCATCATCATCATCTCCATAAGTTTCTTTTTGTGTTGTAAAACAATTCAGATCACCTCTTCTCCCCCCTCATTATGACTCAACTACCCACTGACTGTCAAATACCACATCTTCTTAGTTTCCCCTCACAAACCAACAACTCTAGCCATGCATGGTGGCTTGAGAACTAATCCCTCTTTCACATGCAGAAGATACTTTCATTCCCCCAACCTTAACTCCAGGTAGAGTAGTATACCCGAGCATTTGTTTGAATGTGCCAGTGTCGACGCTCATGTTATCAGTCGTTCTCCATCGTCCCTTGTCATCGTCTCCCACCTTCCTCTGATCAGTCACGCGCCACACTAGCTGACGACTCCGTGGAAACTGCCACCGCGTAGCCCCTTCTTGTTTCAACACATGAAAAACGAATGGGGATGGGGCAATAGATAGCAACCACTACGAATGGGCTTTGACTTGGCAGATCCGACCCAACCTGAAGCCCGGTCCAGCCTGGAGCCCACTAGAGTACTGGGTCGGGCCTGGGCCTAAAATGCTAGTCCCAAAATACTTTGGACCAAGCTCAGGCTTTGCTCGGACCAACCCGAACTAGCCTGAGGCCCGGCCCATTTAGGAGTCTGAGGAATGGTCCGAAGTTGGCCCCAAGGGGTAAAGCCTAAGACTCGACCTGACAGATCTAAAAATGATTTGTTATAAATCACTAGAGATTCCACATGGAAATGAAACTTGTGATCTTGAGGTGAGAAGCAATAGGTGATTTGCATAATGCAGATAATGATGAAAAGTAGAGTTTTAGTGGATGAAGTCTATTCTTCTAATATTGATAAGATGCCTAACAAGTTATATATTCAAGATATGTGCAAACTTAATTGTTTTGTAGACATCTTAGTTTCTTATGCATGATTAAATCGTTGCTTTAATGTAGACATTTTTATGCTTGTAACTTATGTTTTTGCACTTGTTTTAGGGATGTGTGATACTTCTCTTGAATGTATAGCATGGTGCATCATTTTCATATTTCCCGTATTGTGGTTTCCATGACCAGGAAATGAACCGAGGCTTAGCCAGCCCGGCCCAAGGCCGACCCAAAGAAAATGGGTCGGGCCTGGGCTTGGGCTGAACAATAGCAGGATTTGTGGGCCTAATGCTGGCCCAAGGCTGAAAATATTTACATGGGCTTGGGCCTAGGCCCTTCAAGCCCGACCCAACCTGACCCATGCCATTCCTAGCAACCACCTTCCGATCTTCTCGCTCCCATCCTTATCAATCATCGGATCATGTACATCTAACTAACACTGGATCAAGCAACATCAACCTCACCTCCTAACGCCACGTGGATAAGTAGGAAGTACATAATACTTTCTCCTAGGATTTCAGAGAATTACAAGGGGTTTCTCACATCAATTTTTGAACTGCATCTCATTTATCATATTTACACATGTACCCCTTTATTGAAAAGCATGTTAATCATTCATTTCAGCTCTGTTTTGTGAAATCTATTTTGTAGGAAAGATGCTCTAAATATCTACATTGTATTCAACGTTTATGAACTTTTTGTGCATGGATAATTAATGGTTTTTTTGAAGTCAAGGTACTAATTTGGTTTATTTCGTTAATAACTCTTTGAATACATGGCATCTCTTGCCCATTTTTGGATATGTTGTAGAAATTACTTATATTGGACGTATTTCTATGTTTTAAATGAAGATAATTTGATTTATAGTAGGTATAATTTCTACAACATTTTGAGTGATTTATTTATTTCAAGAGCATTTTTCATCTATTTAAAATCTAAAAATATGTACATGTGCCCCTGAGTTTGCTCTATATCAGATATTTTTGTCATAATGTTATCCTGTTGTTTAATATATTAACATTCAAAAACATTATTTCAATATTATTGTAGTCTTTTATTATTACTTTATTTAGTGCATCTTAGAAAAATACCAACAACAGCTTGAAGCTTCCTCTCATCTTGATACATATCATATCCAGAGGACATTCAATGTTGTCTTGTTTAGAGTCTAGAAATTCAAAAACCTTTAACATTGCAAAAATCCTTGAAAATGGTTATGGTATCAAAAATACAAAAACAAGGTCCTATTTTCTTTATATATATATATATATATATGTAGGAAAATTAGAGATAGTTTTAGGACTTCATTTTGAGCTATTTATGGTATTTTTCCGGGTGTCCTATTTGTCTTATTTCTCTAAGTGTAGGATTACCCATTTTATTTTATTACTAGTATTTTTCTTATTTATAAAAAATGTAAAACATTTGAATATTGTCTAAAAATACAAAAATACATTTTCCATATTTTTATTTTCATTGTATTTCTTGAGTGGGTTGCTTATTTTTTGTATTTTATCCTCTTTCTCTCTTGTATCCGCCTTGTTATATTGTGATGCATATGCACATGTGATTGTTTCTTTTCATTGTTTATTTCTTCTTCTTTTCTGTTTGTGAGTGAATTAAACATTTAATATAAAAATCGAGGAAAAAGAAGTCTCCTACTCAATGCTCCTTGTGTTCGACCCCGTATTATTTCCTCCTGGTTATTAAAAGGAAATTGAAATAAATTTGTTTGCTAACTATTTTGAGTGGATACTACAACTTGACACTTTTAGAATACTGTTAAAAACCATCACTAGATGTACTTTAGTAGTTGAACATTTTGCTTCTTTGGTAAAATGTTTAGAAAAGAAAAATGAATATCTCCTAATTGGTTACATCAATGCAGTAAGATTGCCTCTTGTAAACGATAGCTCCTTTTCAATAATATAATGTCCATTGTTAACTATAATCCATGAATAGTAAAGAAAATAAGAACATGTATACATCAATTCGTGCATGTGTACGACGTAAAATGTTATGATCGTATCAACAGGATACTCCTTTATCAGTATATACATATTCACATCCATTAAGGAATATTATCCAAATGGGACCTTGAAATCTATCATCACAGTTACACAATACACTATTTGCCCATTGCACTACTCTTGCACCAACAACAAATCATTTTGGGAAGCTTATTTTAATATCTTAAATACAGTCACATATCAAAAATTCAGAAAGTGTGAAAGTATACTATAAAACTGAGGGATTCTTATTTAATAACTTGAGCTTAAAGATTTTGGGAGGTTGCCAACAGGTAAAGTTGCTCCCAAACCTAACAAGTTGTCAGAATCAATTGTAGCGTTCGAGCCTAAATCTCCAAATTGTTATCGCGTAAGTCTATCCCTAACAACCTGTGAGATAAAAATCTCAAAGGAATCCTTGACAGCTATCTAAAATGCTTAAATCCAAGTTGTTAAGTTTTAACCCCCGTTACTCTAATCCGCTCTCCCAGTTTGTGAATTTTTTGATGCAGGATTATGCTCGACACTGTGACACCAGTTTTCCCCAATAATAGTTTGGGACTAGGCCTGTAAGGTTAAAATGGTATAAGAGATGGTCCCTTTAATAATAGAAATGGATATGTGTGAGAGGTTGTACCACTCTTACAAAGAGATAAGAGGCACGAGGAAAATGTTATCACGAGTGTGCAACTGCTAGTATTTCCTAAAATAAGTGATGGGCACTCTTACATTCGTCTACTGGAGGATGCATGTCTAATAAGCGATGGGCCATCTCACATGGATCGAATTTGACAAGACTAGCATGATCTATGCCGAATATTTAAACCGATACTATTTCCCTTTTATTGGGGGAATTTATCAAAATAGTTTTGTTTTATTTTTATTTTTTAAAAATCGAAAACATTTCAATGATTTCAAATGAGGAGAAAGTATATAAATTTGATTTAATCACTCGCAATGAAAGATATATTTTATTGAATTTCATAAAAAAAGCACGGTAAAAATATTAATAATATGGCATGTTTTACTATAAATTAATATGTATTTCGAAGATCTCGGAGCTCTTCCCCATCACCAGACCTTGCTTACCTTCCCGACCTTCCTACCACCTCCCCGTCAACATGACCGCACTTCGACTTGACCCTTGTACCAGAGCCCCCGCACAGGAATGCATGTGATTTTGGTGGCTTATAATGCATGCATGAGGGATCCAATGCCATGGGATGAGTGGCATCATTTCATCTGTCCCCATCTTCATGCGTGGCAACTATAACAACTGAAGAAGTTGGAGACCCGAAGAGATTGGTAGAGTCTACGAAGGTCATAAATGTTTTTTTAATATGAACGGAACTAAAATATAAATAAAATATTTTGTTGGACTAAATCGTATAATGCATGGATTTTTGTATTTGTGTTCCCTTCCAAATTTGTACAATAACACTTATGTCTTAGGATTTATGTAATTACACTTGTGTCCTTAATATGCTTACAATATTCATAGCAATGTCCTGTTAGTGTAATATCAGGGCATAAGTGTAATAGTAAAAGGACACCTACTATTAATTTTAATAATGTCGGGCAACAAGTGTAATTAAAAAAATATAGGACATAATTATTATTAAAAAACTCGAGCGAGAATCAGACAATGATGTTACTTATATGAGAACACTCCCAACCTACGGGACTTTGATATCTTGTTTAGCTAGTTTGATAAATTTTAATAAGCTTCAATTAGCATAAGCAGATAAGATTACACTCATATATCATATCATTACTATGAATATAAAGTTGCACATATTTACCATATACCACAAAAGCATCTCTGGAAAGAAATACTGCTTGTGTGTGTGGATGAGCATATGTGCGCGCACACACACGTATGAGATTGGGGAGCTTGCACCACAGTCCATGTCACTTTACATGTACCGGTGCCATAAATGATCGACTTTTGATATTTTTTTGAAATGAAACCATGTGAGATTTAGATCACTATATATCACCATGGCATCATTTAGAAATCAACTTAATTCAAGACTTTTAACCCATTCATCAAAACTGTGATACTTTAACGATCTCAGAATTGTTGAAATTTTACCCTTCTAGATCGATAAGTTAGGCATGACTATTTTATACGAATTCGAAACACATTCCACTAACATGTCTAAGTAAACCCACTTAAGTTTCATTTTAAAAAAATGAGTGTTTGTAGTACCGGTACATGTAAAGTTACATGCACCATGATACAATATCATTCGACACAACATATAGGATCAATGAATATAATCTGATCTTTGGATCTTTTTGTGGTGTTAATCATCATGGTTATACATTTTTTTTGGAAATTCATTTATGAGCAGAGAGACAACCGAGTCATTCTCGTGGTTATTTGAGAGATTTCTTGAAAGATGAGAAAACATCCAATTTCTATAATCACAAACGAAGACCCGGCAATTTGTGCAGCTGTTAGGATTTGTTTTCCACATACTGTTCATAAATTCTGCACTTGACACATAATGTCTAAGCTTAAAAGTAAGCTTGGAAAGATTAAAGATATAAATGAAGTTCTTTCAACATTTTCCATAGTTGTATGGAAAAATATAACTATAAGTGAATTTGAGCAAAATTGGTGCAAGGTTATTGATCAATATGATTTATCATCAAATGTCTGGTTAAATGAGAAATATAGCATCAGATATAAATGGATTAGTTTATATTTTAAGATTTTTGATGGGCTGGTCAACGCAGTACACAGAGGAGTGAAAGTATGAATGCATTCTTGCAACACCACATCACTAAACTGAGCTCTTTGCTGGAATTTGTATGCAGATTTCAAAGTGCAACGACGTAAGAGAAAGAGAGAATGACATGGATAACATTGGTGAAGTATACACTCCAAAAATAAATTTCAGATGGAAGATGGAGGAACAGATGGTTTGTGTTTACACTAAGTTCATATTTACAAATTTCGATTTGAACTGAATGAAGTAAAGGACTTGAGTGTTCAAATTCAATCGAACTCTTTGAATTACTATCAATATTTTATGTCATATATTGGGAAACCCGAAGAAGAATTATGTGTTTCTTCGTCTATGCCAAGCGATTTTCTTTCTTGTGAATGCAAGAATATGCAATTCTTTGGATATCCATGTAGGCGCATACTTGTAGTATTGAAGATACATAATGTGGAGCTTCTGAATCATGAATATATATTGAAAAGGTGGACAAGGAGCATTAAAAAATCAGGAAATTATCCTATTTATGTGCAAGGTTGCACATCGAGAAAGGTCGTCACAGTTAAATCAGTTGTGTTCGCATATTATTTCAACTTCAGACGATCAGGATGAGGACATATTCTTATTTGCTAAAGAAAAATTAAGTGATTTATGTTGCAATATTGATCTTATGATAAGTAACAAACTTTCTTCCATCTTTACAACCAGGAACAATTCAAATGATCCAGATCTGATTATTGAACCATGTGTTAAAGAACCAAACGTTGCGAGAACGAAAGGAAGTGGTCATGGTGGTAGACCCAAGGGCGTTGGCAATCGTATTAGATCGGAATCTGAGTTGAGAAGAAATAGAGGTCGACAATGCAAATCTTGCCTCGGATACAATGTCAGTCACGATTCCAGAAACTGTCCTAATAACTACTCGACGATACCTGGTAAGTTTTTAACATTCTTTATTGATTAATTTTTTATTTCGGTTCATTAATCATTTTCTCACATATGAAGGCAATGACGGACCGACATCAGCATAAATTGATGAAATACCTTACATGTAAGATTTTCTACCTTACATATAATTCACATAAATGTTGCTTATTATATTCCTATTAATATCCATTTTTTTGTAGGTTTTTATTTTACGGAAAGGTTTTCGGCGTCATTCGAGCTTGCTCATTTTTCTATTTTTCAGTCTTTGTTTTTTAATTATATGTAATTTTTGTTGCTAGTTATACTTTGTTTAGGTATTATAGAATTCAAGTACTGTGTACTTTTTTTGTTGTTGAAGTTCAGAATTTTGATGTTGTGAACTCGTAACATAGAAGAGTACATCTCAGTGCTTTTTTGTGATGTGAATGTTTTACGTACAACATGAACTTTCAGTCTTATAAGTGCAGTCTCTTTTTTTTTATATATGTTTCATTCCTTTTATTACTTCTTTAATGATTCGATTTTTCGAATATGTAACGTATACTAAGCCCTTTCAAGCGTTTATTAGGGCTTCGTTTTAATTATACACGCATTTCATTATCATATATGTGATTCATCATACAAGATGACCTTTATCGATTGAGTAATATGAATGCCTGTAAGTACAAGAAGATTGTTCAGTGTCAATTACAATTATTTTAATAACCTATATATGCAGTAATTTCATAATATTTACAATATTTTACAATTTTATGTAATATTATACCAAATATAGAAATATTTCTATACTACAAGATTAAATAATTCGTATCAACAATCCTAACACATATAGCCTATATTAACATACAAGCAGACCTCTCAGCATATCTATTCATACAACTGTTATTATCATTAAATAATACCTTTCAGAGATTTGATGATATGAATCCTTATTGTACAAGATCTAGGTAATATGAACTCTTATTGTATATTAAATGTCATAGTACTTTTATTTTAAAGTCGAGCTATACAATTTACACATATATGCATTATTTTACAGTTATACTCAATAATTTACATATCTGTGTAATGATTTACATAATTATTTATTTTACATTTCCTTATCATCTTTTACATATGTTAATTTTTTCATTAACAACAATCTTTAACCATACAACCTATATTATCATTCAATAATACCTTTCGGAGATTTGCT
This sequence comes from Ottelia alismoides, assembly GCA_037367405.1. NCBI lineage: Eukaryota > Viridiplantae > Streptophyta > Magnoliopsida > Alismatales > Hydrocharitaceae > Ottelia > Ottelia alismoides. Next base: position 884,528 of record JAZKJV010005244.1, on the reverse strand, counting down.
AATATGATTCCTTATTGTACAAGATCTAGGTAATATGAATTCGTATTGTATATTAAGTGTCATAGTACTTTTATTTTAAAGTCGAGCTGTACAGTTTACACATATATGCATTATTTTACATATATACTCAATAATTTACATATCTATGAAATGATTTACATATTTATACAATATTTTAAATTTCTTTACCATTTTATATATCACATTCATGCATTTTTGCTCATCAATAAATATAGTCTGTCTGCCTGCCAAACATGTAAATATTCAGTACCATATCAAAAACATTTAAATTTGTTTAAAAAAATACGGGCATTTGGAATAAATATAACTTACGATAATCATGCAATTCAAAGTAAGTACTTCGTTTTAAAGAAGAAGTTTAAATCAGAAAGTCTACTAACAAGCAGCTTTTAGTCATTGGAATGTGAATCATTAATGTATAAGAAGATTTTCGACCATTAAAATACACACTTGTAACCAGAAAGTCTACATTCATTTTCGACAATTAAAATACATACTTTGTCTGCCTGTCAAACATGTAAATATTCAGTACAACATGTAACCAGAAATTCAATGCATATAACTATAACATAGGATAATCATGAAATTCTAATTAAGTGTTTGTTTTAAAGAAGAAGGTTGAAACAGAAATTCTAGTAACATAACATATTTAAGTCCTTGCAACAATAGATAGATCAAATTTAAACTGCAGAAAAGCTAAGGTGCGTTTATATTCTGTCTGTCATCTTTATCAATGTGTCGATGAGTTCTCAATGTGACCGCATGTTGAAAATATTGAAGTTATTTCACCTCTAAATCTGTTAATATCTTCGTAATTGAAATCCAACGCCATCCCTTCGCATAGGTACTCCATCATTTTCATGATGTAGACACCATAGTCAAGACTTTGCGATGGTTGCTGCGGGCAATCTGGCGCGTATATGATTTCCCATCCTGTAATGCATTCTTACAGTATGCTGTCCATGAAATACTCCGAAATCCAGCCATGCTGAGGTGTAATTCAAAAAAAATATTAACATTGAAATAAAATATTTAATAAAATAGAAAAGTTTATTTATGTCATACCCATTTCAATACATCCTTCTTATGGAATTTTGTTCCCTTCATAGAATTGTATGAAAGGAACTTTCTTGTCGAAAAATCAGCCACAAGAAGATGTCGATGGTTTCTTGTATGAATAACCGTGAAGATCTTCTCCAACTCCCGTATATGTATTCCTTCTTCATATAGATCCTCAAGCTTATCAAATTCGTGTTCCGTAACATTAACCACAAGATTGACAAAAATAGCTGAAAATGTAAGTAAGAATAAAATATTGTGATATTTAAAGTTATGTTTCTTTTTAAAAAAAACTATATCAGTATATTGAAACTCACCATTTGGAATATTGGTGTGAAGAGATATGGAACACGATCATTTTTTGTGCAGTATTTCTGTGCTATCACGTACATAATCATGTCTATTATCTATAGTATAAAAAACAATTTATTCGTAAAGGAATTTAAAAAAATAATTAATAAAGATATACGTATCGAATCCTCAATCATTCTTTTGTACAAAAAATTGTTAATTTCTCTCCCTTTATAACTCCGATTTTCTGGAGTAAAGTATGTTGCATTCAATCTGAATGAAGAATCTTTCAATAATATTATCCCATTAAAGTTAAAAATATTTAAATGTAACGGTTGAAAATAGATTAAAATTCTTACTTATCTGCAGGATCTCGTATAAATTCTTGAATTGTTTTCTTTGTTTGTTCTGACACTTTCTCGTAACCAATGAAATCAGTCACGAGATCGTATAGATACTGATTCTTATTCAATCTATAAAAATAATGTTAGAAACAATTACCATCATAAACATAAAGAATCTAGAAAGTTTTGTGTGCCACAGTAAAAATCAGTATTCTACTTGTCCTTCATATAATGAATAAAAAATAAGATGTTCTGTATTTTATAGCTTACCTCACTTGTTGTGTCATCCACGGGCGATTCATTTCTCTTCTCTTTACAAAGATTGTGATAACCCAGCGTATCTTTTGCTTATTACTCTTCATTGCCTTGCTTCAATGATTCATGTAAAGCTTTTTTGGCTTCTCTTTTCTATTTCAATCTTTTAATTATTGAACTTTGCTGAACTGTGACTTTTCTTTTTTTTCTTTTCCTTGTTGTAGTTACTGGTTGCACATTATCTGAATGTGCAATGTCATCAATGTTCAAATCAAAAGAAGGCATGTCAATTTTCGTAGCTGAAACTTTAATACTCGTATATTGGGATTTCTGGATTGTATGTTCATTACAGATTTCTGAAATTAATTTTTCAAGTCTATCACCAAGATCTGAGTCACTATATTATAAAACTCGCTCTTTTATATCAGCTACCTTGCATGTCGTTGCAAACATGTCTTTATGATGGTTATCAATTATACCTTCTACAACACTTCCATTTTTTTTCTAATGTATATACTGCTTGGAAAATATTTTTTTCAACATCTATGTTCCCATGATAATGAAATATTTTTAGTTTTTCATGCAGCTCCAGATTCTCAGATCTCAATTTATCAATCTCATCCTTCATTTCAGAAGTCCTTCTTATGTGTTCTGCATCCTTTTTTGTATACGTTTCACTCATATTTTTAATTTTTTCCTTCAGCTCCTCTATCTCAAAGGCAAATGCTTCACACATATATTTTTTTAGAGTTTTTTTGTTACGACGTCTCGAGTTGAATCACAAACAACAGATTTTTTGTTACATAATTCTTCTATCTTTTACCTTCCCTTCCTTGTCGACGTATCTTGTGGTACTGGGATGGGGTTTATTATCACAATTTGTGGTCTCCTAACTGTAAAACCACACATGGTAAATTTCTCGAATGGAAAAAGATACTCGTATGCTCCTATCTTAACTATTTTATTTTTTCTGTATTAGCAAAGCAGGCAATATCTACATAAAGAAAAGGGCTTGGTATTTAAACTATTGAAATTCTTAAACACACAGTATATCAAAGTAGGTATTCTGTAATATTATTAAAGGAATATATTTCCTATTTATACTTTCCTAATATTGTAATTGATTATTTTAAAAATCCCGCTTTTTGGGTTGTCCAGAAGTTCGTAATCATTTTTAAAAAGTAAGTGGTTGTTTCCGTTTTTTACCTAAAAATAGAAAGAAATTAAAATTTAAAATTTCAAATTAATTATAGATTAATGAATGAATTATCAATTTTATGGTAATTAATTATTACTCAAAAATATCAATTGCTTTTTTGTTCATTCCGGTTCAAACACTGTTAGCTATAGTCTCCATTTCAAAGGCATTACTACGTAATCATTCTCATCAGTATGTCTTACCAAGTTGACATTTTAACATCAATTATATTATATATTTCTTTTTGTTCTTACTATCAATACTTCCAAATTCCTGTCTTCTTTTTCATCAATATTTCTTCATTTTTTTGATATCCCATAGCTATATTTGTTGTTAGATTTTGTTTTTTTGAATGTTTATTGCGTATGCTACTTGTTACACACAAGCCAAATTTCACAGCATTTGCATTCAGAATCTTCAGTTATTTTTTTATTTAATATATAAAATCGTTATTAAAAAATTTTATTATGTAAAACAATTTCTTTATATAAATTATTTTGGTTCTATTATTTCTTGAAAGTCTGAAAAAATACTATATGAAAAACTCTAAATGCAAAATAAGATAAAATAGTATATTTAATAAATCAGTGAAAATGAATTCATCAATGGTAGACATAGCATACATATCGACAAGAGAATTAGCAATTAGTAAAATACATTTTGTTTTTGCAAAATAGATCTTGTTTATGTAAAATACGATCATTTTCTGTAAAATAATAGACGTCATTTCATAGATACAAAATGATACAATACCTTAGTAAAATTCGATCTTTTGTTATAAAATAAATTATGTAGTTGTATTATATAGAAAAAAATTGTAAATCTATCAAACTTCCTGAAATAGTGAAAATGAATACATCAATTGTAGACATAACATACACCTCAGTTTAAGAGGACTAGTAATTAGTATAATATATTTGATGTTGTAAAATATAACTTGTTTACGTAAAATACGATTAGTTACTGTAAAATAATAGACATATTGTCACTATGTTGGTACAAAAAGTTATAATATCTCTGTAAAATACGATCATTTTCTGTAAAATAAATTATTTAGTTGTATTTCATAGAAAACAATTGTAAATCTAACATATTTCACAATCAGTGAATATGAATACATTGATTGTAGACATAACATACATATCGTAAGAGAGTTAGCAATTACTAAAATATATTCTTTTATTGTAAAATAGATCATGTTTACATAAAATACGATCATTGTCGGTAAAATAATAGTCAAATTGGCATTATGTAGGTACAAATTGGTATAATATCTTCGTAAACTATAATCCAATTTTGTAAATTTGTGTGTGTATATGTAAAATAAATATATAAAGTATATTTTTTATTCACATTTCGTTTTATTTCAAATTTGAGATTTCAATAAAACGCAAATACGTTGGAATTGATTTTTTGTTTTGTTTAACAAATTAACAAATTGGAAACGTTTAGTAATTTAGAATTGATTTATTAAGTGTTTATTCTACTTAGATTTTAATTTTACGTAAATTTATTGTAATTTGACTATTTTTAGAAGGTTCAATGTCGTTTTACTTTCTTAATATATCATTTCTTTAATTCACTCATTTATTAGGAAGGTTTGTTTTAAACAAAACCATTAGGTGGTTTTCATCTCATTCGTTCATCTTACATCTGACAGCTTAAGATGGAACCTTTCCATAAGCAAGGAAATGTGCCACCTCAATTCAAGTGTACCATATGTGTGTGTGTGTAATTCACTTCTTTTCAACGTCCAAAAAACTCTTTAAAATCCAAACCGCAATTTATGGAGACCGAGTAAAGGCAAATCCTATCATTAGTTTATGAAATCATAAAAAATGATTTTCACACGTATGCCCCTTCAAAATTCTATTATAATAGTTATGCGCTTATCTTTTTTGCAATAAAAAATATGCCTTTGTATTCTTAAAATATCCCCAGTATTGTACTTATGTTATTACATTTATGCCTTTATTTTGCCTTAATGGAAGCAATGCTGCGAGTTTTGTAAAAATGTACGGTAAAAATGTTACAACAACAACACAGTATTTTACCTATCAAAAAAAACAACACAGTATTTTCTCAGAATTAAGTACGATCAGCTACATGGATTATTTGCCTCCATTCAAATCTATCTTGGGTCAATCTCGGGATTATATAAAAAAACTAAGATCCCTTCGTATAATCTTATTTCAACATTTCTTTGGTCGTCCTCGCGCTCTCTTAGCCGGCTCAACATCCCAAAACTCGCATCTACTAACCGATGCATCAGTTGACTTCTCTTTGCAATGGCCAAACAGGGCCGTCCCTGAGGGTTGTTTGAGAGTGCAATGGCCTAGGGCCCATCCATTTTAGGGGCCCATTTTTACATGTTTTTCAATGTTTAGTTTTGAAAAAAATAGTATCCATTATATCAGACTCTTTCAGAATCAGATTTTAGATGAAAGAACTCACAAAAAATGGGCCCTTATAAAATCAAATTTTCGATGAAACAACTCACCGAAAAGTGGGCCCTTATGTAATCGAAGGTGAACAACTCAATGTAAAGTCCAAAATTTAATGGGATTCCATAAGCACACATTGTTCCCTGAAAAATTGTTAAGGGCCTATTCGTTTCTTTTTGCCTAAGGCCCACGAAATGTCAGGGACGGCACTGTGGTCAAACCACCTTAAGTGGTTTTCTCGCATTCCTCGATTGGAGCTTTGTCAACTTTCCTTTTAATTGCATCATTCCGAATATGATCTTTACAACGTGTGTGTCTACGCATGCACCTTAGCATTTCCGTTTCTGCTCCTGTCATTCTCTTGAAAAAAAAGTAGAGATAAATTGTAATCATCCAATACCGAAGTGGATATTATGTTGAATAGATTAACTTGGAAGCTCAATATCTAAACAAGTGCATGCCAAATTATTCCACAATTTAATCTATCACACTCTTTAAACACATGCGATGGTTTCAACTATGTTCAACTTTTTAAATTAACATGAGAAATAGGTCAAGCAATGAGGATGTGTTGATTTCTATTATTAGTCGATCTCCACTAACTCTTCCTTTCGGTTTCTCCCATTTCTTACAATCGATCTGTATGTTTCTTGTGCTATATGGATGTTTGTATCAGTATCACTCGCTTTTAATGATAGACAACTTATCTCACTAATTTTTTTTTAAAAAAAATAGTATCTACCAAATGTCAGATCAGTACTATTCTGTCAATAATAAAACTCCCATCTATCATAGTCCGAACGAATAGATTGACTCTTAAAACAAGTCACATGATAATTGGGACTGAGAAATAACATATTCTGGTCTCATTCCATTCAAGTGGCTTGATCAGTAACCAATGGCGCAAACTCAAAAATCTATGGTTTCCCGGTAGAACCCTATTTCGATCAAGTTCCGAAACCGAGAAGGGCTTTTTCACACAGCTTGATTAGGGGGGGCAATCTTAACTTCAACTACCAATCTTGGCATAACCTTAGGTTTCTAAGCTAAGCAACATGGATGCTTAGATACATATATGGATGTAGGTGTATTCTTGTCTTAATTATTTCTATATATGAATACAAAATTGTTTCAACGTCCTCAAAAATGGATGCGAACATGAATCACATAAGTAGCAGAAATACTATATAGATTAGCTTTAATACACATTATTGGACAACTTACACGCAATAAATATTTATTTACTATTCATTTATTTATTTAACAATTATATCAAATATGATGAAAGAATACATAAAATTATGTAACATATGTAGTAAAACACTTGCAACTATATTCAACTTATGTCTGGATCCTTATTTGTGATAATAATATTCAGATATTGATGTCAAAATATGGATCAAATGGATAGGTTGATGGGATACAAGTCAGGATGACCGTCAGGTCGAGCTCTTTCGACTCCAAGGTGATCCGACCCTGTGCCTAAAAAATAATGGGTCATGAGTCTGGGGTTGCGATCTGAATTTTTTTCTCCCGCCCGGCCCATGTCCCGATTCGCCTCTATTAATATGAGCTCAAGTTCGGGTCCCACTACCCATTAAAAAAAGTGTGGGAGCATGGAGAAGGAAAATGGTTGCTTGAAGGTATATATGCTATTGATGGAACAATGTGAATGGATGCATACATGAGGATTATTGGTATATGAATAATTTTGTTCAAAGGGATTTTTGCACACATAATAATGTATATTCTCGATGTATCATACATAAGCCTCAATTATCGTGAATTACACCTATAAGCTTGGATAATGACTATTTTTCACACTTGCACCTCCATTAAGTTTGTCCATTGATATAACCTACCTATAGAGTTAATCTAACTAACTTAAATCTAATGCATATTTTCTTCTTGTTTTTCAATTTATTTAAATAAACTCCTCCCCTCCATTCTTCCTCCTCCGCCTCCCTATCCCTTTTCTTCCCACCTCCCTCCGTCTAGCAGAGACCTCCCTCCGACATCCCTCCTTCGCCCCCCTCCAATGTCTCCTCTCCTATTGTAGCAATAGCGGTAACAAGGGCTCCGCCATTCCCTCCTCTGCCTCCCCCTCCTCTCCTCTCGCTGCATCAGCAGCTACGTCGTCATCTCCTTCTTTGCCTCATCTCCTCTCATACAAGTTGAACATCAATAAAAGCTCAGTCGCACCATCCCTCCCTATTCATATTTCGATCGAGGTATGCTTCCTCGAGCCTTATATATCCACTTGCAGGTTTTAGAGGCCATACACCTTTGACTGGGAGAATAACACCTTGCATCACTGAGAATTCTTGACATTCTCGATGATTGGAGACTTCATGCAATTGAGCACAATCATCTGGAAAGCATCAGGAATTCGAGCTCCACTCGAGGACGAACATCGCCGGAAAACAGGGTTCTATCGCTTGAATCACTGAGTGTGTGAAGGAGATACATTTGCAATTTTGATTGAGCTCAAGGGGTAAAATGGTCATAATCTGATAGATTCCTTAAAGATAACAGGTAAAACAATAGAAGTTAACACAAGATTAGGTCATGATATGTCGCGACCCCGATTCCCGGACCGGCGGATCCTCCCATATCCGGATCTAGTTACTCAACAATAATTTATTCAGCAATCACAGCTAACATTCAGAAACAGACTACGAATAAAAATACTCAGAGGAAAGTATTTCAACACTTTTCCATTCACAAAATAAAGTTCAAATGATACACTTTCCTGCTATAATCATTTACATGTACATCAGCTTGAAAGCAAAATATACAAAGGATTACTTACTACCTTAAAAGTAAAGCTACTGTGGCTGGCTGGATATCTAGTATGTAAGCTGGATAAATTTTTTTAAAGTCCTTGTGATGGCTCACCTATACCTGTTGGGTTTTCCATAAATTATAGGATAAAAAATAGCGAATGCTAAGTAACGAAGAAGAGAAAAGCAAGCAAATTGTGTAATTTTTCAAAACTGGATATCACAAAAAAATTCATTCCTTTTCATTAATTTAAGTCCTATTCCTTTCTATTCCACATCAGAGATTAGTCCAGGGGAACCCCACCATTCTTGGACTCCGAAGCCGTGGACACTTCGGGATTGGAGATTGTGTTGATCTTGGTAAGCTTATGCCGCCGCACGTCGCCTCAACCAATCCTCCAATACTACCCTAAAAATTTCCTTTTCTTTTATTAAACATGGCCTCAACCCTCAGCCTGGAAAAACAAATGAGCACACCGTCCTCAAGGACTCGGTTGCTTAAAACCTCAGGCTAACATTTAATCATATAACCTAGCGGCTTTAAATACATGTTATCGTAACCCGGCCGCTATTGAACCACCCGTGCCTCCACATGGCACGACCACATTACGGTCGTTCAACCCAACGATATTGGCTCCCGGTATCACGCGTTGCAAAACATTCCTTTCGTGCGCACTTATCATAACAGGGCAACCGTGTACCACCTAGGTAGGGAAACGTCAATACGGGTTCCTTCCGACAAACCTACAGGTTGCATGCCTGACCTGTAGTTCTACTCCCAGTCATCCTTAACGTGACACACAATCCTTTTCAGGATCTAACTCAAACCACATCAATTCCCATGATGTAATTCTTTCGTTAAGTCTTCGATTTGCATAATCAGCAATACTTAGTATAGACTCACATATATATTATTTACAACCATATATACTCGTATTTATGCCTATTTTAACTCCCAAACCCTAACTTTCAAAGCCAACGCATCAATTTGATGCTTAAACCTTATTTTAGTGGAAATCACAAAGGAATTCTTCAGATTTTTTTTCAAAAATAGCCAAAATTAGGGTTCTTCATAGCAAAGAACACAAAATCAAGAATTTTAATAATTTCGTATGAAAACCCAACATCAAAAGGAAGGATTTCGTTACCTAATCGAGCTCTCTCTCGTGTATGCAAGGCTTTATCGTGTTTCATTTTTAGAAAGGCTATTTTAAGGCTCCTGAAAAGATCGAATTTCATTTTCATATCAAAATGCTAAGAACATGTCAAGAACGCAAAGAACGAACGAAGAACGCGAAGAACGTGAAGAAATGAAGAACGTCAAGAATATATTTTCTGTTAAAATTTCGGCAGAGTTTCCCCTTATATCGGGACATATTTCTCGGAAAATTTCGGCAGAGTTTCCCCTTATATCGGGACATAGTTCTCGGAAAATTTCGGCAGAGTTTCCCCTTATATAGGGACATATTTCAAAATAAAAACGAAAAGAGTTTCCTCTATAAAATAAATCGAGAAAAATAACAACAAAACTGAAAGAATATACTCAACAACAAGAGATGAAGAATTGATAGACACCACGCATCTTATGTGAGTGGACGTGTGACGAATCACAGGGTCGCTGACGTGCATATCCGCCCGCACCTAAGTAGGGTATTACACAGATTTCTCCATCAAAATCACTATAAAAGCATAATAGAAAGAATAGAAACATAAATGATGGAGAATCGGTAGACACCACGCGTCTTAGATGAGTGAACGTGTGACGAATCATAGGGTCACTGACGTGCATAGTCGTCCGCACCTAAGTAGGGTATTACACAGATTTCTCCATCAAAATAACTATAAAAGCGTAATACGAATAATAGAAACATAAACGATGGAGAATCGTTAGACACCATGCATCTTAGATGAGTGAACGTGTGACGAATCACATGGTTACTAATGTGCATAGCCGCCCGCACCTAAGTAAGGTGTTACACAGATTTCTCCTAGAACCACGACAGGAAAACGAATCAGAAAGAAAGATGAATCAAGAACAAAACTTGGAAGAACAAGAGTATGAATTGAAAGCCTAGCTTACGAAGCAAACTAAGAGGATCATACCTTTCTCCTCCTCGTTCTCCCGGCAGCGCTTCGCCAGCGCTCCTACCTCACCTCCCACTCCTTCTCCCGACCTCTCGACCCTAGCCCTTGAGGTGGTGGTGGTAGTAGAAATCGTAGAGAATGAACGGGTAGGGGGTCTATTTATAGGCCCAGAAAACCACTAACCATGGTTAGAAAAGCATGGTTTAAACCTTAACCATGATTTACTGGCCCATGGTTTTAGACAAAACTTATCCCAAACTTGGGGCTTAAGTTAGAACATTTTAGAGGATTCTAGATTCGCTAATGATGCTTAATTAACACTAATCGTGATTAATTTTCACTAATCGCGATTTAACTTTTGTGGCTTACGCTTATCTTTTGCTAACTATTGATTAGTATTTGCTAATGATCATTAGTGATTTTTAATCGATCATTAGTTTCTTTAATCATGTTTAATTAGTCTTAATGACCGTCATTATGGATTAATGACATCTTAGCCTTCCTTACTTCTCTTTCTTCTGAAATTCATAACAAATCGAAACAGAGTTCGATTCATACGAAACAAATTCCGTTGGTTTCCTCTTGACGAGCCGGATCTTATTATATCGGATCCGAGATATGCCAAGTTCAAGGCTTTACATGATATGATCAACAACTATTCGGAATCCTGGGTGTGATTCACGATTAATGAGGGTTATGCACGATATATTAAAACTACATGGTTACAAGAGTAAAAATCCCTTGTTCAAAACTAACTACTCGTAATTAAAATATAGTGTATTATATGTGATACACACAGGTAGAACGATGAGAGAAGTGAGTGTGCATCTATGTGCATGTATAATCCACTTTATGGTCTGGTGGTAGAAGCAGTTAGCTTCCACTCTAAGAATCGAGGTTAACCCCATCCTTTCCCCTTAAACATAAAAAAACTATGTGCATGATGTAGTCAGTAAAGATTGATACAACACTGTACTATAATAATCAGAATTATGAATTATTATACGAGACATTTTATTGAATCCTTATCAAGTCAAGGCTGATGGGCTAATTGGTTTGGATCGATGTGGACCCCAGGCTGCTCTTTTATTTGATGGATTTGTTGGAATTAACATCCAACGATGAACTTATACGTGTATATATTTGTAATTAGTTATACCGTCAACCTTAATTATGGCCAAATATAAAGAAGTGATCAAATAAAGTTTAGGAATTCTTTTTGACCATAAGTGTACTTTTGATTAATTATATAGAGACCTGAGGTGTAATTTTCATATCTATAATGGGTGGAACTGAAAATAACCAAATCAAGCAATTATGGAATGGGTCATGGTCTCCAAACAACCAACACACGTGTTTATCTCCCTTTTGAAATCCCATCTTCATAGGGAAGTTATGGTCTCTTTCATTCTCGATATAGAAAGCATTTTCTTTTACCATGAGAGGTGAAGAATCCATCGAGAAGGAGAGGGAGCGTGCAGTCGTTGGTTGATTTGAAAGGCCATCTACAAGCTTTAATGGCGTCCATGCAACCAGGTATCCTTTTTTTGCCTTGTCATATTTGTTATATTGACATCACCGTCGGGTATTATTAATCATCATTTCACACTTTTATTTGTTTCTCGAGATCTTTATGGAGATAACATGTATTTCATTAATTAGAAATTGACATGAGTGTAATTAAAGATGATGTATGCCTTTCCTCCTTTTATTCACACGTTATAACTATCATTTGTTGTAAAACCATTTTATAATATTATTCTCGTGCTATTGATGTATCAATTAATGCCCTTTATCATTAATCTTGTCAAAAAAAAGAATTGATTTATCATCTTATTTGATTTGTATATGCCATGCTTGTAAACACAAAAGACATTAGAATTCTTGTGATTAATTTAAAGTTTACATAATTTATTTTTGCTATAAAAGGAATACCCATGAAGTTTAGTATACAACAATAGATTATGGGTCCACAGTTTCCCATTAAAGTATTTTTTCATTGTTAAAATTCAACAATGGTTTTGAATATAGGGATGGATATTTATGTATTTCGATATACATTTATTTAAACAATATGTCACCAAAGTGGCCGATGTTGTTGAAATTAATGTGTGATGAGATATAAATGGCTATGCATTATTAATTTATATGGTTGATATTTACCCAGAGGAAAATTGATATCCATAGGAAGTATGCATGTGGTTATAATATTAAATATCATCAATATTTATTACTACGTCAAGATATCGCTCACAAGTTATATTTTTATCCAAAGATAGAACTTTGATGGAGCAGTAGATATCTTGAGATGGGATTTTACCTATAATCAATATTTTTTTATTGCAGTTATGTGAGCGCTTATGTTATTTTTTTCAGGTATGAATTCCTCCAATATAACTGCTACCATCAATTTGATTCCAATGTTAAATGGCTCCAATTTTAAGTCATGACAGGAGAACTTGTTGATAGTTCTCATGGTCACGGATCTCGACCTTTCGATAAGGATTGACTCTCCTCCACCACTTACGGATAAGAGTACCTCTGATGAAAAGAAGGATAAAGAAAGTGGGAGAGATCAAATCGCATGTGTAAGATGATAATGAAAAGGGACATCCCGGAAGCATCAAGGGAATTATGTCTAAGAAAATAAGTACTGCTAAAGAATTCCTTGCCGATATTGAAAAACGATTTGACAATAATGAAAAGGTTGAAATTGATACACTCTTGGCTGGTCTGATTTCAATGCGGTATAAGGGAAAAGGTAACATCATGGAGTACATCATGGAGATGTCTCATCTTGCTTCTAAGTTAAAAGCACTCAAACTTGGACTCTTTGAGGACTTGTTGGTGCATTTGGTTCTGATATCTCTTCCTCCTTCATTCAACCAGTTCAAGGTGAGCTATAACTGTCAGAAAGAGACTTGATCTCTGAATGAGCTCATCTCATACTGTGTTTAGGAAGAGGAAGGGATGAAGCAAGATAAGATAGAAAGTGCTCATCTTGCCTCCACCTCTAAGGGAAAAGGCAAGAAAAGAAAGCAGGAAAAGGAAGCTGCAGTTACAGTACCTCATAGGAAACAATAAAATAAGTAACCATCCGCTACGGGTTGTTTCTTTTGTAAGTTGAAGGACACAGGAAGAAACAGTGCACGGATTATCACGCTTGACGTGCTAAGAAAGGTACGCTTCATAATTTGATTTGTTCGGACATTAATTTACCTTTGGTACCACCACACACTTGGTGGCTAGATTCTGAAGCTACTACTCATGTTAGTGTCTCCATGCAGGGTTGTCTAGGCTACCGAAAATCCAGTCAAGCTGAAAAGCACCTCTATGTGGAGAATGGTGAATAAGTAGATGTCGAAGTAATAGGAAAATTCAGATTATTGCCGAATAGTGGCTTTTAGTTGATCTAGATAGAACTTTTATCGCTCCTTCTTTTTGTATAAATTTAATTTCAGTTTATCTTTTGGACAAAGATGTTTATTCTATTTCTCTTTGGTGATGGAAAACTTAGTTTATTTCAAAATTACATCGTTGTTGGTTCTGGTTTCTTATTTGAATTTGATCGTCTTTTATTGCTTGAATACTATTGCCTCTTATAGTGAATTATTTCTTTCTACTACAGGAGGTATGAAAAGAAAATTTACATATACAAGTTTAGCATCATTATGACACAAACGATTAGGACACATATACATGCCAATGATAGAAAGGCTTGTGTCAATTGAAATACTAAGTTCCTTAGATTTTACAAATTTTGATGTATGTGTGAACTGTATAAAAGGAAAACAAGCCAATAAAGGAAAATTTGAAGCCAATAGGTCATTAGACGTCTTGGAACTTATACATACATATATTTGTGGTACATTCCCTATGGTTGCTTGGAATGGACAACAATATTTTATAACATTCATAGACGATTTTTCTAGACATGGCTGCATACATCTCATTCATGAAAAATCTCAACCCTTGGATGTGTTCAAAAATTTAAAGTCGAAGTTGAGAATCAACTCGGTAAAAAGATTAAAAGCGTCAGATCTAACCGTAGTGGTGAATACGACGACAAATATGACGGTTCAGGTGAACAATGTCCAGGAGCTTTTGCAAGATACCTCAAAGAATGCGGTATCGTCCTACTGTATACCATGCCATGGTCACAGACCATGAATGTTGTAGTTGAAATACGAAACATAGCACTTATGGATAGTGGGGAGCATGATTTGTCATTCTACCTTGCTAGAGTCTTTTTGGGGAGAAGCACTCAAGGCTGCAGCATATATCCTAAATAGAGTTCCAACTAAGTCAACTAATAAAACTCCATATGAACTTTGGACGGGCAGAAAGCCCAGTCTAAATCATTTTCATGTTTGGGGATGTCCAGCTGAGGCAAGGCCTTACAAGTCAAATGAAAAGAAACTGGATGCAAGAATAATTAGGTGTTACTTTATTGGATACTCTGCAAGATCAAAGGGGTACACATTTTATGATCCCATAGTTAAGTCCATTTTTGAGTATTCTAATGATAGATTTTTTGAGGATGTTGAGTTTGCGAGGGAAGATAAAGGTAATGACTTTATCTTTAAAGAGGAATATGTTGACATTCCCTTAGGTGTAGTTAGAATTGATAGGGATCACATTCCTATCATTTCCGATGACACAAATATTCAATACAATGTTACTGAATCAACCAAAAATAAAATTATAGAGGAACCAAGATCGATACCTTATGAATCTTTGCCATTAAGAAGATATACTAGAGAGAGAAGAAGTGCAATAGCAGGTGAGTATATTGCGTTTCTCCAAGAACAAGATGTAGACATTGGGGTGGTTGAAGATGATCTAATCACTTTTCATAAGCCATACAAAGTGTTAACTCTCTAAAGTGGATAGATGCCATGAACGAGGAAATTAATTCGTGAAGGATAATAACGTGTGGGAGAACTTATCCCATTACCTGAAGGTGTGAAACTCATTTGTTACAAATGGATGTTTAAAATCAAGAGGGATTCAAACGATGATGTGGAAAGATATAAAAACCATCTTGTTCCAAAAAGATTTACACGAAAAGAATGTATTGATTATAAAGAGACTTTCTCTCCAATTTCTTCGAAAGACTCTTTCATGATTATAGTGGGATTAGTTGCATTCTTTAATTTAGAATTGCATAAGATGGATGTAAAGACAACATTTCTCAATGGTGACATTGACAAAATAATATATATGATGCAATCAGAAAACTTTGTGTCGGATGACCTAAAGAGTATGGTTTGCAAACTCAAGAAATCCATTTATGGACTCAAATATGCTTAAAGACAATGGTATTTCAAATTTCATCATGTGATCATCTCTTTTGGTTTTGATTTGGTCGGTAGATGAATATACCATAAATTTCGTGGGAGTAAACATATTTTCTTGGTATTATATGTTGATGACATCTTGTTTGCTAGCAATGATATGAACCTTTTACAGGATACCGAGAAATTTCTTTCAAAGAATTTTGACATGAAAGATCTTGGTGATGCTTCTTTTGTTTTGGGTATTAAGATATATCGGGACCGTTCTCAACATATCCTTGGTTTATCTCAAAAGAGCTATATTGAAAAGGTTCTCAAAAGATATGGCATACAAGATTGTAGACCATTTGATACCCCTATGGCTGAGAGAGACAAGTTATGTCTAAATTAGTGTCCTATGAATGATTTTGAGAAAAGGAAGATGCAAAGAATTCCTTATGCATCAACAATTGGAAGTCTAATGTACGCACAAGTTTGTACTCGATCAGATTTGGCATATATTATAGGGATGTTAGGTAGATATTTGAACAATCCATGATAGGATCATTGGAAAGCAGCTAAAAGGGTATTGAGATATCTACAAAGAACAAGAGAATATATGCTCAGAGGTCGGACCAACTTGAGATCATTGGTTATAACGACTCTGATTTTGCTGGATGTCAGGATAGTATGAAGTCTACATCAGGCTACATCTATCTACTTGCTGGAGGTGCTATTTCTTGAAAGAGTGCTAAGCAGTCTCTTATAGCCTCTTCAAATATGACAACGGAATTCATAACATGTTAAGAGGCATCCAATCACGGGATTTGACTGCGTAATTTTATCATTGGGATACGTATAGTTGATAGATTTGAAAGAATATTAAAGTTATTTTGTGACAATAAATTATCGGTCTTATATTCCAATAACATCAGGAGTTCAACAAAGTTTAATCATATATACATCAAATTCCTGGTAAAGAGTACAAAGTGGATAATTATCTATTGAGCATATCGGTACAAACTCCTTGATTGCGGATCCGCTTACTAAAGGATTGCCATCCAAAGTATTTCATGATCATACCATGAATATGGGTGTCATTTTCGTTAAAGATATTCAGTTTTAATGGGAATTTGTAATTTTTGAAATGCTTGTAAATAGTTCTATTTGGTATTTTGGTATTTCAGTTGAACATTACGGTTATTGTTTTGAATAAACAATCATTTTATGTTCACTATGTTATTCATCAAGTATGATCTCATTCAGTGGACCAGTTGGAAATCAATATATAAAGATCACATTACATATGATTTCCATGCCACATATTCATGTTTTAATCCATGTTATACATTATATTAACATACGAGTCCATTGAAGGTTAAGTTGCTAGGATTGTAACATAGCCATTTTGATCCTATGATTGTTACAACTTGTAGACATGATTTGTGAATACACTTTAAAGTGATGACAGGAAGGTCGAGCTCATTCAGATATCATGTCATTATAATATTTACACATATAGTCCAAGTGGGAGATTGTTGGAATTAACATCCAACGATGGACTTATGTGTGTATATATTTTGTAATTAGTTATACTGTCAATCTTAATTATGGCCAAATATAAAGAAGTGATCAAATAAAGTTCACGAGTTCCTTTTGGGCACAAGTGTATTTTCGGTTACATAGGAATTAATCATGTAGAGACCTAAGGTGTAATTTTCAGATCTATGATGGGCGGAACTGAAAATAACCAAATCAAGCAGTTATGGAATGGGTCATGGTCCCCAAACAACCAACACACACATTTATCTCCCTTTTGAAATCCCATCTTCATAGGTAAGTTAGGGTCTCCCTCATTCTCGATATAGAAAGTCTTTTCTTTTGCCGTGAGAGGTGAAGAATCCATCGAGAAGGAGAGGGAGCGTGAAGTCGTTGGTTGATTTGGAAGGCCGTCTACAAGCTTTAACGACGTCCATGCAATAAGGTATCCTTTTCTTTGCCTTATCATATTTGTTATATTGACCTCACCACCAAGTATCATTTAATAATCATGTCACGCATCTATTTGTTTTTAAAGATCTTTATGGAGATGACATATATTTCATTAATTAGAAATTGACATGCGTGTAATTAAAGATGATGCATGCCTTTTCTCCTTTTATTCGCACGTTATAACTATCATTTGTTGTAACACCATTTTGTAATATTATTTTCATGCTATTGATGTATCAATTAATGCCCTTTACCATTAATCTTGTCAAAAGGAGAATTAATTTATCATCTTATTTGATTTATATATGCCATGCTTGTGCACGTAAAAAACGTTAGGGTCTATTTGGTTGCAGGGTTGGTCAGGGTTGGGCTGGGTGAATAGTAATTTGTGAGGAGGAAGTACCCTCGTGAATAGTAACTAGGGCTGGACCAACCCTACCCAATCCTGCAAACAAAGAGGCGCATTCTTGTGATTAATTTATACATAATTTTTTTTGTTATAAAAAGAATACCTATGGAGTTTAGTATACGATAGGATCAACATTTTGGCCCGAATCCGACCTGATATAAATTCGATCAGGGATGCACGAGTACATCCACATTCACATTCGGCTCCGGACGAGTGAGCTTCTAGGGCATGTTGGATTCGACCAGGGCTGTTTAGCCATCAGGCCCACTACCACCACAGGAGTCCCCCGTTCGCGATCGCGAGAAACCCCAGCGCAGTCCCACACGACGCTCAGCTCCGACATCCGCTCCTCTGGACCGCAGGGAATGGTGAGCAAGCGGCAGCGTGAGGCGCGGAAGCGCTTCAAGGCGGCGAACCCCAACCTCTTCCCCGCCCCCCAACCCCCATCTTCCGGGGACAAGAAGAAGAAGAAGGGCGCGTTCAAGAAGGCGAAGGCGAAGACGATGAAGGGGAAGGGGAGCAAGCACCCCCTGAGGGTCCCCGGGATGCGGCCCGGTGAGAGCTGCTTCATCTGTAAAGGCACCGATCACATCGCCAAGCACTGCCCCGAGAAGGCCCACTGGGATAAGAATAAGGTCTCCTTTTCAGTTTTTATGAGATTAATATCTCGAGCCAAATCTTGATTTAGAAGAAAATAGCTCAATGTAATTTGAAGAAGAAACATCGAAGGTGACTTGAGTATTTCGATTAGTACCTCTATGTTATAACCATCAGTCATCAATAAATGACCAAAAATTTTGAATGGATTCCTAACCCGCAGAAAGCTCCAATATTTTATCCAGATTTTCTTCTTTATTTTTATTTACAATCTCAAGCAATACTCATGGAACCATAATTTGGTTGCTTTAGTCGTTGGAAATTTGTGGTAATGCAGGGCAGTTGAATAAAAACAATATTTCCGCGCACATCAAAAAACTCATTGTATCTTTGCCTCTCCACTCCCCTCCTACTCGTAGATTTTATATCCTCATGACTTTGCGAATGCTATAGATGAACATGTGCATTCCTTGGTTGGATGTGAACTCCCTGGGAATGTTCGAGGAGGCGGTTCCTCGGCCTTTCTTACCAGCGAGTGATGGAAAGAACATCAGCTTTGTTGTTATATGGAACATCTAGTTGCAAAAGGAGAATGTGATTTTCCGATCTTGTCAGTCCTATAGGAAAATGTTCCAGTCCTACTTATGTTACCGGGGATTGTAAGGGGGATTGATCTTTATTTGATTCTTTACGTGTATTGTGGTTTAATTCTACTAATGGAAATTTGGATGGCCATTAACCCCCAAGGATCATGATCTGGCTTTTCCAAAATGAAACCAGCCTTTAGTAGTCTTCGTTTGGCTTCTCCCAAAAAAAAGGAAAGAAATAAAAACCAAAGGATATCCTCCAAACACATGAAGGATTTCTTGGTTCTTATATGGACATATATATGACTGTGTGTACTCGTCACATATTTTGTGCGTGTAAATCTTGATATCTTAATTTCTTGTTATATTCTTCTAATTTTCTTCTTGGAGGTAAATATCCAAGTATTTTTCTTCCATCTGAATGTAGATGAGATGTAGCTTTATTCCCTTCTAGATTTGTTTGCTTTGCAGGCAACGTGGTCACAGTCTTAAGAATTGTCCTCAGAAAGACGAGAACAGTGACAGGAAATACTGCTACAACTGCGGACAAAGTGGCCATTCTCTTGCGAGGTGTCCTGAACCTCTTCAAGATGGTATTGCATTGTTCTTTATAACCGGGAATATGAATTTTCTTACAATTTCCCACCTCTATGCTTGGTATATTAAAAAGTAGGCACATGTATTTTTGAAAGCAGTGGTGGTTTTGTTTCCAACAATGCTTAATCATGTTTCTGGATACTTCACAATATTGAATTTTGTGTTTTTTTTGATAGGCCAAAGGGTGAATTCTGGAGGTCACTGGTTAGCAGTCATCTAATAATGTTAACAGAACATAAGTCTAGATTGGAAGTTTAGATGATACGTGTCTGCTCAAGTTGCCGAGTAGCAATTCCTCAATCTTATAACCCATTATATACTTTTCAAATATTAGATGCCAGGCTATGTTTGAGAAATCTCCTCCACTTATATTAGTAACGTCTTTATTGCAATATGACCAATCACTCATCACCAATTATAGTGATGACTGCACGCTTCATGTAATCTTTTTCTCCTACCTCTTTGTTGATCTCTGGTAGCTCTTTCTACTATTAAAGAGCATACATAAAATAATAAAAATACATATTTAGCTTGGATACATTTAAATAATATATGTATCCTCAACTTTAATATATTATTATTATCTGATGTTATTTTTAGGTATTTTCAACTTATATTATATATAATATCTGTGTGTTTTGCTTTCCCTTGTTGCCACCCAAACATCCCGAAAATTGGTATAAGAATGCAACACACTCACAACATATGGGTTTATGACCCTCAAGATGTCATAACAAATTAACATGGATTATTGATTTATCAAGGTAAAATATGTATCCATTCAACAACCGAAATTTCACAAGTTTGGTTAATCATATTCTTATGGCCATCTTGGTGGTATCAATTTTGCGACAAGTACCTTATTTTTTTGCTTGTGACTTTCAAAAGATGGTGGCCAGAATGCATGAATAAATACAGATATAATATTCCATATTCATTCACTATTACAATGAAATATGACGGTCTATTATCTTGTTCACATAATATATGGATCTTGTTTTTTTCTTTATAATAATATTGGTATGTGTGTATGATTACATTTCAGCAATGGAATGACTTACTAGTAATGACACTCCCGTTCTTGATTATTATCACAAGAAAGGACAACACCGTGGCATTGATTACAAATTGAGGATATTGTAGGGAGAGAACAACTATAAATAAAAGGATGCGCAAAATGCTTACCTTTGCTAGTTAAGGGTCGCCTTCTTCTCAGATGTGATTCCCCTCCTCAATCTTAGTAGTAAGGCCTTAAATGTCGATTTCGCTAGCATATCAAAAGTCTCAAGAAATGAAATGTTGGTGAAATTTCGTCGATATTTCTCCATTTCAGTCAAAACATGAAAAATGTGAGAAAGTTGATATTTCGTTGGTGTTTCACCCATGTCGCCAATATTTTGCCCATGCCGATATTTCACCTTATTTGTCGATATTTCTCCGATATATAGCAGAAAGGCGAGAAAAACAAGTTACTGGGTTTTGATTTCGTCAACTTGACTAAAGTGAAATTTTGGCAAATTTCGCAAATTTCAAGCCATGCTTAGTGTAATGTCATGACGTATACAATACTTATCTAAGAATTCTCGTAAATTGTATGGTGACTTTATGGAGGCTGTGATGTATCTTGTTATGGGGATCTTTGAGGTGTTGACTGCTTCAAATGCTAACTTTTCAACATTGTTTTCATGAGCATTTTCTGTAAAGGGACTTATAAATCCAACTGCCTGATGATGTTGTTGATGTCTTGTACATTCTGTAATTTGTTAGGCAGACTGTTATTCACTTGTTCGTCTTCATACTCATTTACATGACAAGTTTGAAAAAAAAGGTTCTCGTTGTATTAATGTTCTATTATTTTAGCGTTTCTTGTGCCTGTTCATTTCCATTGGGGACAGAAATTGTGTTTTCACCTTTTGGGATATAGGTTTAGTCTCTGTATAATAAACCTTCCCCGTGAATAAGAATCAACTCATTCTATCCATGTGGTTTCTCACATGGTATCAAAGCAACATTCCTAGGCTGACGCTCTGGGCCTCTCTTGCCCAATACCATAGTCGTCCACCACACCCCTCTCTCCTCTTCTCTGCACATTGCTCGCTACCTCACACGCCTCTTCTCGCTACATCGATCCCTGCCTTTTGAGGGGATTGGGCAACACCACCTACATTGACTCCATGCAGCTTAGGATGGTGCTGTCACACATCTCTAGTGTCGCTGCCTCCGCTTGCTCCAGTGCCACCACCTTTACTCAGCTTTAGGTTGTCACCTCGACATGGCTCCATCCTACGATATTTTTCTTGACGCTTGAATAAACCTTTTTGTCCTACTTTATCTTGTCCTCCATCCAACCATGGAAGGCCGTATCCCGATATATCAGCGATATATCGGCGATATATCGGCGATATATCGGTATCGACAGGTCACCGATATATCGCCTATATGTCCGATATCGGGTATCGACACGCAAAAAAGGTAAGCTGAATCCCGGTGTCGGCGATATGGCGTCGATATATCGCCGATATATCGGCGATATATCGGTATCGACATGGTACCGATATCGATACCGATATCGATATGTCCTTCCATGCATCCAACCACAACGACCATGACTCCTATCAAGACAAAACCCATGATATCCACCTCGTATATTGTGGTACGCGTGACTTCTATCAACTCAAGGACACAACAAACTATGTGATTGAGTTTTTAATGTGTTTATTGACGATCGAAAGAAGCCCTATGTTCATATGAAAGATTCTATCAAGACAACGAACACGAACTATGAATCATGGTTATGAAATAATTATCAGTTCATGAAATGACTTCTCAACATTGTTGATCATAAGATTGCAATCAATCTCTTGTGCAAGGACATGACTTATGAGATGTTGGAGGAGTTGTCTTCGACATATTCCCAGCATTGTTGCCATAGTCAAACGGCTAGACCGAATATTCAGTTCAAATATGCGAAGCGGGGGTGGGTCATCGACTAAATAGTCTCGATGTCTCGATTCAGTCAATATCTGGTCGAACGACTTCAACCAAATATCAGGCTCGACTTTTCAATCTACTAATCAAATAGTCAGCCGATTATTCAATGATTGTTGAAATTTTTATTTTAACCCACTCCGATGGTATGGTAGTAGTGTAGCGTGTCTACGACCCAAAAGACTAGGAGTTCAAATCCTCCCTTGCAGGGGTTGCATTAGGTAGACTACAACCATTGTAAAAAATATTCGAATATTTCACCATGGATTTGCGCAAGAATCCATGCAACCGACCCTACTTAAAGTGGGAGAAGGCTTTACCATTTTTTATTTTTTGTTTTAAAAGTTCCCATTTATCCCGGTATCATCACAAATGTCAATGCTTCATATATGTAAGTTGTTATGAGAATATATGTACTGCATATAATTTTTATATTTTAAAAAAAAAATCTAACCAAATAATTCTGAATAGTCGCCCGAATACCAAGTACTCTCTATTCAGTGACCTTTGACTAAATATCGAATACTGCCCCCTCCTGTAATACTGATTGTCAGTCGACAATCAAATCCCATCATGGTGATATCTACATGTAGATTAGTTTCATCTCTCACGAGAACTCGTCCCTTATCACGTACTATCAATAGATGACACGTTTAAATGAGGAGCTCGTTGTTTCAAGCTGGCATGTTGTGGCAAGAAGATTATTGTGTGATTTGAGTAGAATGCTTACGTTTTCTTGCAGACGTGAATCCGTGCTACTAAACAATGAATGACCAGTTCCTTACATTTAACATCGTTTTGTCATTTATTGATATTCAGATGATACAATAGCATGATTCTACTCTTGGCCAATTTGGTAAAGTCCAGACCGTGTAGATAATGTAGCGGTTCTTTTTTTTGTGGTAGCCAAGGTCGTGACTATGGACGTGGCTCAAGACCATTATCCTCAATGTATATACCACCACATAATTTGGGCCATCCATCTAACATGTGCTAGGTGAAGTTTGCCATATCTCCCACGACTTACTAATGTTTCACTGAGATTGATGATTTTCTGACAAATGTTGAGATGGCTTCTGATCATGGATAGATAGGACATATTGTAGAACTCTTATCTACTAATTACTCTGGAATTGCAGTTGTTGCAGAACAATCTTGCAACTACTGCTTTTGACTAGGCACCCTTTTGAGTTGATTGATATAATTGTGACCTTATTAACGTTGATTGACATGATTGGACTTGCATTAGCCATTCGCATATCTTATATTTCAGCATTTTCCATTTGTATCCTTCTATGTTTAGGAGTTCTGTGAAAGACCTTTATGCATTTATCATTTTTAGGGCTTTAGGGTTTCACACTATACGCGAATTTCTTCCCTTGAATAAAATTCATTCCATTTGTTCTACAATTTTCTCCACATGGTTTTATTCAATTTTTTTCTCCACATGGTATTAAAATGACTAGAGTTCGTGCCCAATAACCTAACACTACCCTCTAGAACACAAAGTTGCACCACCACCTTAAGGGGGGCTTATCCCCGCGGTGCTGCGCAACACGACACACTAGCATTCACATCATCCTCAACCCCGTGTTAATTCACACCACCATACGTTAGCATGTGCGTTGCTGCTTGCATCGAGCTACGCTACCATGCAACGAGAAGCACACCACCACCCACAAGTGCTGCACACCACCATGGCCATTGTCCAACCGGGCCACAACTCATCACCCTAGCTGGCGCAACATTGCCCCATTGGACTGTGCACCAACACATGGGTACCTAGGCGTTGATCTTGTGCATATTAATGCTTGAGTGGATTATTATGTGACTATTATTATATACTAATCATGATCACAAAAGTCACGGCTCCAACCAAGATAAAGCCCCTTATATATAGAGATATATTTTATGTTTATCTATTTTCTTTTTCCGCTGTCTACTTTATGTAATTTGTCTATAGGTCTCTTCCTATATAAGAGAGCCTAGGGGCCTAGGGCTCAAGAAATAAACATCTCTCTTTAGTTTTTCCAACATGGTATCAGAGCGACGGTTCTAGACCGGATCTCCCATACCTAACCTTAACCCTAATCCCCCACCTTCGAGCCTCACGCCGTCGTCGCCATAGAAGGCCGTATCCCGATATATCGGCGATATATCGTCGATATATCGATATCGACATGGGACCGATATCGAAATCGATATATCCATATATCCGATTTCAGTCATTTTCTTCAGAAAGATTCCTAGATATAGCGACATATCGGTGATATATCGGCGATATATCGATATCGACACGGTATTGAAACGATATCGATATCGATATGTCCTTCCATGGTCGTCGCCCAAGGGACTTGTCGTCCAGGGCATCGTATCCCATGGCCCTGCCTAGCGGCCCCGCCCCCCTCTTTGCAGCTCCACCTTCCCGTCGCGCGGCTCCACCTTGCAACTGTGCCTCCTCACTGTGCGGCCCCGCTGTGCAACCCCGTCATGCTGCCTTACAACCCACCTTGGACCTTGCAGCTGTGCGGCCTTGCAGCCCCTTTGGTCCCGCCGCCTCAGGCCTAGCGTGTTTGGGCCTCGCTGCCCTTCCCTTCCTAGAGGGGCCTCCTCTCACTTCTTCATGTTGATGAGTTTGGTTGTGTAGGTCTACACATGCAAGTAAACCTCTTCATGTCAGTGTAGACTAAAGTTTATCTCGTCTACAACCCCATCGTCTCCAATCATCATGTCAGAAACAAGGTAGAGATCCCCACCACAAGCACATTTAGAGGTCCCACGCCTATTGTGAAGATGGATGGGTCGAACTACGAATTATGGGTCATGTTGTTTATGATCTTAATGAAGTCGATGGGTAAGAAACATATTCTTATTGAGGACGAGCCAACGGAGAAGACATGGTTGTATGTCTCATGGGAGGATGATGATGCCTATGCTCAGGTTTGGTTGTCTAGTGCCTTAATTCCAGACATTGCAATCGATGTCTTGGATTAGCCCACTGCCAAAGCCATGTTGGACATTCTTGCTACCGCATATGCACAAGGCAAGAATGAAACAAAGATATACACCTTTAGCATGACATCTTCATGATAAAGCCGAATAGTCGACCCTTGCATGCTCACTACACTACATTGCAGGGAATGTTTGAGAAGCTTCATAGATTCATGCCCTTTACAACTACTCCAGAGCAGTTGAAGACATACCGAAATGCCACGATTGTGGGAGTCTTTCTAGCCTCTCTAGACTCACAATATGAAGCTGCATCCTCTAGGATTCTGGCAGATGCTACCATTCCTCTCATGGGGAGGCCTTTCGGAGATTGAGCAGGATTAATATCTCAAGCCCTGCATATGTGCCCAATTCTTCTGCTATGGCGGCCTCTCGTGGAAGAGGCAACCCATCTTATGTTCGTGGACAAGGGCCGCGTAGGAGAGGTGGTTGTGGACTGTCGTGTACCTACTGTCATCGGACCGTACATACTGAGATACATGCTACCATGGAAGGCCGTATCCCGATATATCGACGATATATCGGCGATATATCGGTATCGACAGGTCACCGATATATCGTTGATATGTCCGATATCGGGTATCGACATGCAAAAAGGGCGAGCTGAATCCCGATGTCGGCGATATGGTCGATATATCGCCGATATATCGGCGATATATTGGTATCGACATGGTACCGATACCGATACCGATATCGATATGTCCTTCCATGCATGCTACTCCAAGCATGGTTTCCCGGCATCTGCCCGCGTGGCAGAACATATTCAGCATCATGGTGCTCCACCCGCATCAGATCAACGATATGATGAGCTTGTGTCTTGACTGCAAGATATCATGCCCCCAACCAATACTCTCCTTCACCATTTTCAGAGAGCAGCTCAGACGTTGTTGCTACTGCAGGAGCTAGTTCCCTCAGATAGTGCTCATACTTCTACTTCTTATCAGGTTTCGGGTACCTCAAAATGGATTATTGATTCAGGGACGACACATCATTTGTGTGGAGACAAACATCAACTTATATCCTACAAGGCTTCTCCAGGAAAGATAGTGGTTATAGCAGATGGGACTCATTCTCCCCTCACAGGACATGGGGAGATTACCTGATGCCTTCTATGAAGTTGCAGAATGTGTTGCAGGCTCCAAATTTCTCAATGATTTTACTGTCAATTAGTCAGATTACTAAAGACTTACATTGCCGAGCAATATTTGACCCATCCTCTCTTGTGTTTCAGGACATTCTTACGGGCAGAGTGATTGGTTGCGAACATGAGCAAGGTTGGCTGTATCGACTTGTCCAAACACCTTATGCTGGAGCATCTTCTTATTCTATTGGTCCTGTCTCTCCTTATCTATGGCATCCACGTTTTTGTCATCTTCTATTTCAGAAATTGCGTCAAATTCTTCCTCAGATCTCACCTCGCTCGTCATTCAATCGTGAAGCATGTCAATTAGGGAAGCATCATCGGTCTGTCTTCCCTAGTTGTCTGAGTCGGAGCAGTAGCTCTCTTTTTGAGTTTTTCCATGTTGACATTTAAGGTCCGAGTCGTGTTCCCGATCATCAGGGACACACGTTCTATTTAGTAGCTGTGGATGATTTTAGTCGTTTGTCCTGGGTATTCGTGTTGAAGAGTAAATTAGAAGCATACAATACTATTATGAATTTTATTAAAGAAGTGCAGAATGTTTTTTCCACCACTGTCAAAATTATGCGGACTGATAATGCTCTTGAATTATGTACTCACATACTATCCCAATTCTTTTCATATCACGACATCCTACATCAAACATCTTGTGCTTACACGTCCCAACAGAACAGTGTCACAGAAAGAAAGCACCGTCACCTTCTTGATATCACTCATACGCTTCTTGTCTAGAGTTGTGTGCCTCACTCATTCTGGGGTGATGCGGTTGTCACAACATGTTACCTCATTAACCGTATGCCCTCATCAATGTTGGGGGAGAAGATACCTTTCTCCCGTGTTTTCCCTGACAAGGATTTGTTTTCTCTTACTCCTCGTGTTTTTGGGTCCGTTCCGTTCGTCCATCGGTTGTCTCCAAGGATTGACAAGCTCTCTCCTAAGGCTGTCAAATGCGTTTTTGTCGAGTATTCCAGGACTCAGATTCCAGAAGGGTTGTATCGGAGGTATTATGTCAGTGCAGATGACATGTTTTTTGAGTCTGTCATGTTCTTCTCTCCTACAGGCGATAGGTTGGCATCGTCAAATTCAGATGATGAGATCTATATTCCACCTCCACCCATGTATCCATCATCACCTCCACCACCATTTCCTCTGCCACCACCACCTCCACCAGTGTTACCTCCTCCCATTGTCTTGGTTCCTCCTCTACCTCATCACTACAGTCAACGTCCAGTCCCTGCTCATGGTCATGGTCAATCATCAAGCATGCCTCAGGTTTCTACAGACAACATTATTTCTAATGATGGCTCCGATGATGTTTCTGCAAGGGATATTTTATGAAGGGAATGATAATGATGTTGGTACATATACTACAACACTTGATTTACCTATTGCTCTAAGGAAGCAAAAACGTTCATGTTCTTCATATCCGATGGTTTCTCATATCAACTTTGAGCGTCTGACGGGTGACTTCACGAGGTTTGCAATTGCTTTTGTGTGCTGTGGATATACCACAGACATACATGGAGGCATTGGCTGATAGTAGATGACGTTTGGCTATGGAGGAAGAGATGGCAGGTCTTCAGTCAAGAGGTACTTGGAGCCTTGTTCCAGCCTCTATCGGGACATCTTTCGTAAGTTGCAAGTGGGTATTTTTTTTTGAGGCTCAAAAAAGGGGGACGCACTCGACGGTGCTCGCCCCTAGTACATTAAAAGGAAAAGATAGAGAAATACTTACAAGTGATGAGCAGCTAACAAGAATACAGAAAGGACAGAAAACAGAGGGTATCGACAAGGGATACCCCCATTATACATGCATAAAACTAGGTAGAGGACCAATCAAGGAGGAATCTCGAGGCCGAACAGCGAATATTCTCCAAGTAGAACCGCTGTCGATTGAAAAGAGCTTCATTCCTTCCCAGCCAGACGCTCCAAAGCCTCGCAATAGGCTCCAGCAAGATCTCCCGAGGCCGACTCCTAGCGTTGAAAAGGCTATCGCAGAAGGAGGCATAGGAGGACAAGTTTAGCCAGCCCAGATCATCCCACAGGGCACAGACACAGCCGCACCTGAAGAAAAGATGATCAATCCCAAAGACCACCTGCAAGTGGGTATTTATTGTGAAGCAAAATGCAGATGGTAGCATTGACAGGTACGAGGCTCGACTTGTTACCCAGGGTTTACTCTGACACATGGGGTTGATTACCTTGACACATTTTCTCCAGTTGCTCGTCATTCTACCTTACGAATTCTTTTATCCATTGCCGTAATTCAAGATTGGCCTCTATTACAATTGGATGTCAAGAACGCCTTTCTGTATGGCGATCTTCAGGAAGAAGTCTACATGCAGCCGTTGCTAGGGTTTGCTGCTGAGGGGGAGTGTTCCCAAGTGTATAGACTTCATAAGGCCATCTATGGCCTTAAGCAGAGTCCAAGAGCTTGGTTCCAGAAGCTCTCAGATTTGTTTGAGAAGCAAAGGTTCAAACTATCGAATGCAGATCATTCTCTTTTTGTGCAGAAGACACCCAAAGGTTCAGTGGTTATTATGGTATACGTTGATGACATACTGGTTACAGGAGATGATATCCAAGGGATAAAAAGGGGGAAAGAATTTCTGGGTAGTCAATTCGTCACCAAAGATCTTGGCACTCTAAGATACTTTTTGGGGTTAGAGTATGCTTGTAATTAGCAGGGCCTTGTGATGACGCAAAGAAAGTATGTCACTGACATGCTAAGTGAGGCAGACATGCTTGGATGTCGACCTGCTACTACACCCATGGATCCAAGTATGAGATTGTATGATGATGATACAGATGTGGTCGATAAGAGAAGATATGGAGAGCTGTGGGAAAGCTTCTCTATGTAGCCATTACTAGACCTGACATCTCATTTGCTGTCAGTCGGGGTAGTCAGTTCATGGAGCAACCACGTCAGGTACATATGGATGCTATACATATGATATTAAGGTACCTAAAATCATCTCCAGGCGCATGGTTGCTATTCAGAAAAGGTGGAGATATCACTATTTCAGCCAGTGCAGATGCGTACTATGCAGGATGCTCTAAGGACAGAAAGTCCACAACAGGTTTTGCTATATTTGTTGGAGATTCAATTGTTTCTTGGAAAAGTAAGAAACAAATTGTAGTTGTCAGATCTAGTGCAGCTTCAGAATATAGAGCTATGGCACAAGTAAGTACAAAAATGATGTGGGTTTGAGCTGTACTAGCAGATCTACACATAGATGTGCCCCTTCCTATGTTACTTAAATGTGACAATCAGGCTGCTTTGTTCATAGGAAATAATCCTGCATTTCATGAAAGAAGGAAGCATATTAAAGTTGACTGCCACTATATACGTGACATGGTTCAGAAAGGGTTCATTTCTACTTCTCATGTTAGCTCTAGAGATCTAATGGCAGACATTTTCACCAAGGCATTGTTCAGAGGACCATTCCAGAAGTGTTCATCCAAGCTGAGCATGATTGATATCTTTGCTCCATCTTGAGAGGGAATATAGAGATATATTTTATGTTTATGCATCTTTTTATCTATCTTTCTTTTTCTGCTGTTTACTTTATGTATTTGCTCATAGGTCTCTCCCTATATGAGAGAGCTTAAGGCTCAAGGAATAAACATCTCTTTTTATTTTTCCCAACAATTGCCTCATTGGACTGTACAACAGCACGTGGGTACCTAGGCGTTGATCTTGTGCATATTAATGCTTGAGTGGATTATTCTGTGACTATTATAATATACTAATCATGATCACAAAAGTCACGACTCCAACCAAGATAAAGCCCCTTACATCCATCTCTTTCGTGTTGGTACATGGAACTTTCTATTATACTAAAGGGTGAAGAAAACTATGAACTCTGCTCTCGGACCTTCAAGGTACTCGTTGGTGGTATGAGGAAGACTATGTTATGACTAAGGAATCGCCTAAGGAGGCTGACAAGGAATATGATTCCTGACTAAGCAATAATTATAAGGTCTTGACATGGATGGCTAACAATATCGAGCCCCACGATACTGCCGTTCTCTTGTACAAGGAAACAATCAAGGTTATGTGGGACGAGCTTGCTCATATGTATTCCCAACCCTACAGACAACCAAGTCTCATCTCACTGGTATCTATATGCGAATTTGGTCTCCTGCTTAAGAAGATTTCTTGCCAGTGGAATACTACCAACATATCATTGGTCTGGACGAGGAAATTGTTATCTTTCAGTCCGTCTGTGGTCCCAAGCAAATTGCAGAATGGTCGGATTGACAAGTGCACAGACTTCCAGCTGGACTGCATCCCCACTATAAAATTGCGAAGGATTAGTTCCTCCCATCAAGGTGGCATTTGACTGAGTACATAGGTTACATATTTTATATTTTTGATTATCTATTCCCCTCTCCTTAAAAATGATTAAAACACATGTAAACACATGTTTCACCATTATCATGAGTTACAGATTATAATATGCGACGTTTTACCTACAAGATTTTATATTGAATTTTTTAAGCTATTATATTACATTTTTACAAAACTGAATTTATCATCTCACAATCAAAGTCACAATCAGCTATGGCCGGTCCCAAGACCGGGTAAGTGAGGAGGGTTGCGTTAGGTAGCTGACAGCCAGCGTAAACCAGTCGGATACAACTTCCTAAATATTAGTTTTTATAAAATACTATTTTGGAAGTTGTCCTATGACAGTCGGATCTTTTCAACATGGATTTAAGCAAACATACAGATTTCGTTTGGGGCGTTCCCTACTTGCGACGCGTTGCATCATCTGAATGCAATGAAAAATTGGCATGGGCCGCTACATCGCAGCCTGAATGTAGTTCAAAATTTGTAAAGGGCCTCGCATGAGGAACACGTGTGGGTAATTAAGCTAGTTCCACTGCATCACCGCCCGGACGCAGTCCAAAATTTGCAAGGGTTCTCGCATAATGGGCGCGTGCGAGTAAAGAAGCTAGTCCAAAAGAGTTTGCAACGGAAGTTGCGGATTGGTAGTTGGAATATTGACACTTTAACTAAAAAATTAATGGAGGTAGTGGATACGATGGAAAGAAGGAAGATTCATATACTATGTCTTTAACAGACTAAATGGATTGGAGAGAAAGCAAGAGAGATCGAGAAGACATGCTTTAAACTTTAATATTCTGGTAAAGATAAGGGTAGAAACGGTTTTGGAGTGGTTGTTCCTAAGGATTTGGAGGATTGTGTGGTTGAAGTGCAAAGATTCGGGGATCGGATTATTTTGGTAAAATTGGTGCTTGAAGAAGAAATTTTGAATATCATCTCAGTTTATGTACCACAAATTGGTTTAGATGAAAGGACTAAACAAGCTTTTTGAGAGGATCTGAATGTGATTTTACAAGGAATACCATAAAGAGAGATGATTTGCATAGGTGGAGATCTTAATGGACATGTGGGGAAAGATGCTTCAGGGTATGCTAGTGTCCACGGAGGACATGATTTTGGGGATTGAAATGAAGAAGGAAAAGTCATTCTGGATTTTGTAACGGCATATGATCTTTTCATAGCAAACACTATCTTCAAAAAGAGGGAGGAGCATTTAGTTACTTATAAGAGTGGGCCAACTAGAACCCAGATAGATTACTTTGCGTCGAGGAGAAGAGATTGGTTGTGTTGTAAAGACTGCAAAGTAATTCCAAGAGAGAGTTTGACTACCCAACATCGCTTGTTAGTCTTGGATGTACAAGTAAAAGAGCTGGTCAAGAAAAGGAGGGTTCCTAAGATCACTAGAACTAGATGGTGGATTTTTACATTGAAGCAGTCGAGCTTCAGGGAGAAGGTTTTAGAAGACTTATCTTCGAATTGTAGCGGAAGTGCAGACGAGGTGTGGGGGAGGTAGTGGCATCTTGTATCTGAAAGCTAGCCAAAGAGATGCTAGGCGAGTCAAAGGGAGGAGCTTCAGGTCAAAAGGAGGCTTGGTGGTGGAGTGAAGGGGTGCAAGAGAAGCGAAAACTTACAAGAGCATGTTTTAAAGCTATGTCTAAGGATAGGATAGAGGAAACTGTCACAAACTACAAAATAGCGAAGAAGGAAGTAAAGAAGGCTGTAAACAAAGCTAAGTCAAAAGCTTATGAAGTATTGTTTAAAAATCTCGACTTTAAGGAGGGTTAGAAGGATATATTCAGGTTGGTCAAAGAAAGAGAAATAAAGACCTAAGACCTTTCTCAAGTTAGATGCATTAAGGACGAGGAAGGTCACGTATTGTTACTCAGAAGGATATGGATACTCGATGGGAGCAGTACTTCTATAAACTTTTCAATGGGGAAGGAAATAGAGAGATGACATTGGTGATCTAGCTAGTAGCGGAAGTTACTTGAATCGTGCAAGCTATAGACAGATATAA
Organism: Ottelia alismoides; assembly: GCA_037367405.1. Lineage (NCBI taxonomy): Eukaryota > Viridiplantae > Streptophyta > Magnoliopsida > Alismatales > Hydrocharitaceae > Ottelia > Ottelia alismoides. Next base: position 851,081 of record JAZKJV010005244.1, on the reverse strand, counting down.
ATAAAGGAAGTAGATGAGGCTTTGAAGGTTATGAGAACTGGGAAACATGTAAGATTGGATGCCATCTCTGTAGAAGTATGGAGAGTTTTAGGTGAGTGCGGTTTGACTTGTCTTATGAATCTATTCAATGTTATTTGGCGAAGCAAGAAAATGCCTGAAGATTTTAGGAGTATCGTGGTGCCTCTTTATAAGAATAAAGGAGACATTCAAAATTGTTCAAATTATAGAGGTATCAAGCTGACGAGTCACACTATGAACGTTTGGGAACGTGTGGTCGAAACAAGGTTGAGACAAGTTTCCAACATAAAAGAAATCCAATTCGGATTCATGCCAGGTCGCTCAACTATTGAAGCCATCCATTTGCTGAGGAGAACAATGGAGATTTATAGAGCTAAAAGGAAGAACCTCCACATGATCTTTATTGATTTCGAGAAGGCTTATGATTCTGTCTCATAAGAGATATTGTGGAGAGTTTTTGAGAAGAGACAAGTACCTGTCATATACATTAACCTCATAAAGGACATGTATTATAGGGCTTTATCTTGTATAAGGACCCCGTCTGGGAAGACTTGCTATTTTAACATCAACATTGGTTTACATCAAGGTTAAGCTTTGAGTCCATTTCTTTTTACTTTGATTTTGGATGAGTTGACAAGTCACATTCAGGATGAGTTACCTTGGTGTATGTTATTTGCTGATGATATTGTGTTGATTGACGAGACTAGAGATGGAGTAAATGAGAAGCTTGAGATCTGGAGACATGAGTTGGAGACTAAAGGATTTCGTATAAGTAGGGCTAAGACGGAATATATGGAGTGGACCTTTGATGGAAGCAATGATGAAGGAATCGATGTGAAGATTGGTGACGATAACATTCAAAAGAGATTTTTTTAGATATCTGGGTTCTATTTTGCTACATGATGGGGAAATTGATGGAGATGTTACTAATAGAATAAATGCAGGCTGACTAAAGTGGAGAGGAGCCTCTGCAGTCCTCTGTGATAAGAAAATTCCTTTAAAAATTAAAGTTTTACAAAGCAGCTGTGAGACCTGCTATGCTATATGGATCTGAATGTTGGCTTGTGAACCATAGACATGTGCAGAGAATGACTGCAACAGAAATGAAAATGCTAAGGTGGATGTGTGGACACACACGTAAAAATCGGATTCGGAATGATGCAATCAGAAAGAAAGTTGGTGCAACCCCGATCGAGGATAAGATGCGAGAAAACCGCTTAAGATGGTTCTGTCATTTGTAAAGAAGATCAGCTGATGCACCAGTTAGGAGATGCGAGTGTTGGGATGTTGAGCTGGCTAAGAGAGTGCGAGGACGTCCCAAGAAGTGTTGGAAAGTGACTATACGAAGGGATCTTATTTTTGTGTATATAAGCTCGGGAGTCGGTATTGATCCACGATAGCTCTGAATGGAGGCGAAGAATCCACGTAGCCGACCCTACTTAATTGTGGGAAAAATTTTTGTTGTTGTTATTGTTGAATTAAAGTCACAGTCAACGGAACTCAACTATTCACATTTTACATTCATACTAGCAAAGATATCACATGGGGTCCTGGGTGTTATCGTATCTGATGGATATACACATTGAACAGGTTGGTCTATATCCTAATCATTTTAGGTCAATGTTCACGAGAACGGGATTCCCTTCGCTAACTTTCCATTTCGGTTACCATGTCTTCCGATCGTAAACTTGCATATTTTGTTGCAGAAATCAATACATGCCATACGCGGTGAAAGGGAAAAAGCACAGACAAGTTCGGAATTGTGTTAGGTGTATGGTAGAACCCTTTATGCTAGAAAAAATGTATGGTCATGTTCCGGCCTCAGGTCATGGAGTGGAAATACCTGGGGGATGGCGTATAAAAAACCAAGAAGCTACAACCAAAGAGAGCAACAGAGACTTATTATTGAAGATAACTGCGGATTATATTATTTATGTCGGAAGAATTATGTAGTCTGTGTACTGTTTGTTCTTTTTATTTTTTTATGTTCCGCCTTATGTAATTTACTCACGGGTCTTCTCTATATAAGAGACCCTAGGGTTCTCTGGAATAAATATAAACTCTTATTCTTCTAACATGGTATCCGAGCCTAGGGCCCGCCCCCGGCGCCTCTCGGCCTCCAGCGCGCCCCCGCCTTTAGCGCGCCCCTACCTCTAGCCCTCGGCTCCAGGCCAGCCCGCAGGCCGCCGCCTCCCGGCCCCAGGCCCCCGTCGTCTCTCGGCCGTTCCCCCCGTACGGGCCGACCCTTACCTCATCCCCGTCAGCTTTAATCTTGCCGACGTCGTCTCCTGCGGCCCCTTTTCGTAGCCGCCTTCTTCGCCTCATCTATGGATTTGGGTGCATAACGTCTACATATGCACTCGAATCCTATGCAGTCTGTGTAGACACCTGTTTCTCTGTCTACAAACCATAGTTCTTCATCTGCGGCAAGATGTCAGAATCCAAAGTTGATATGCCTTCCATAGGCACGTTCAGAGGTCCCGCGCCAATAGTGAAGATGGACGGGTTGAACTATGAGCTTTGGGCGATGCTGTTCATGAGCCTCACGAAGTCAAATGATAAGAAGCACATTCTTACCGAGGATGAGCCGGCAAAGAAGACATGGATTTATGCCTCATGGGAGGCTGTTGACTCATATGCCAAGGTCTGGTTGTCAGGCACGTTGTCGATGGAGATTGCCAATGATGTTCTCCATCAACCCACCGCTAAAGCGATGTGGGACATTCTCGCGGCGTCATATTCTCAGGTTCGGAATGAAACCAAGATGCTCCAACTTCAGCACGACATATTCACCATGAAGCAGAATGGGCGTCCACTTCATTCCCTGTATACATCCCTTCGAGGGATGTTTGAGAAACTCTACAACACTATCCCTCTGACGGCCACACCCGAGCAGTAGAAGACATTTTGTAATGCTACAATGGTTGGAGTCCTTCTTGTGGCTCTTGATCCTGAATATGATGCGACCAGATCACAGATACTTGCAGATGCTACCATTCCTCCTATGGAGGAGGTCTACCGGAGGCTTAGCCGTATCTTTGTTCCATTCAGCACATCTACACCACCCCCTTCAGCGATGGCTGCTTCCAGAGGGAGAGGTGGTTCATCTTCTTCCTTCCATGGTCGTGGCTGTGGATCTGGAGGCCGTGGTGGTCGGTTCCGTCCACCCTGCAGTTTTTGTCACCGTACAGGTCACTCGGAGGATACATGCTACTCTAAACATGGCTTTCCAGCATCAGCACTGGTGACAGAACATGTGACATCTCCATCATCGTCCGCCTCAGATCAACGGTTTGAGGAACTCGTTGCTCGGTTACGGGATATAATGCCCCCTGCTTCTACAGAATCTTCTGGAGGCCCTTCGGATATAGCTGCGTCTGCTTCAACCAGTACTTCTGCCACGACTAGCAACTCAGGTAGTGCCTGTGCTTTTACTACATGTTATACTTCAGACATATCAGATTGGATCATGGATTCAGGTGACACGCACCATCTATGTAGAGACAGAGACAGACTTATATCTTACAGAGAGATCCCTCCAGGGCGGTCGGTGATCATAGCCAATGGGACTCATTCCCCCATTGTTGGACAGCGGGAGGTTACGTTATCCTCTTCCATGCGTCTGAAGAATGTCTTACATGCCCCTGATTTTTCTATGAACTTATTCTCTATTAGCCAAATTACAAAGGACCTACATTGTCGTGCTATATTTGACCCATCTTCTCTTATATTTCAGGACATTCTAACGGGTAGGGTGATTGGCTGTGGTTCTGAGCAGGATGGTCTTATCGTATGAACCGGAGTTCATATGCTGGAGTCTCTTCTCATGCGGTTGAATCTATCTCTCCCTATACATGGCATCTACGCTTTGGTCACCTACCTCTACAGAAGATGCGTCACCTTCTACCTCAGATATCTCCAAGTTCGTCCTTCGATGTGAAGCTTGTCAGTTAGGGAAGCACCATAGAACTAGCTTCCCAAGTCGTTAGAGTCGGAGCAGTAGCCCCCCTTTTGAGTTACTTCATATTGATATTTGGGGTCCCAGTCGTGTCCCTGATCACCAGGGGCACATGTTTTATCTTGTCGTGGTTGATGATTTCTCTCGTTTGTCGTGGGTTTTTCTGTTGATGAATAAATATGAGGCTGGTGATGTTATCAAAAATCTTATCAATGAAGTGAACAATGTTTTTTCCTCCAATGTGAAATATGTTCGTACAGATAACGCATAAGGATTTTGTACTCGGTCTCTTTCACATTATTTTTTGTCAAAAGGCATTATACACCAAACTACATGTGCCTACATCTCCCAACAAAATGGAGTTGCTGAGAGAAAACATCGTCACCTTCTTGACATTACTCGCACTCTACTTATCTAGAGTTGTGCTCCTATTTCTTTTTGGGGAGATGCTGTTCTTACAGCTTGCTACTTGGTAATCGTATGCTGTCCACGGTACTTGGTGAGAAAAATCCTCTATCTGTTGTTTTTCCGGATAAGGAATTGTTCTCACTCACCCCTCGTGTCTTTGGAGTTGTTACCTTTGTTCATCAGCTATCACCAGGCCGTGACAAGCTCTTACCTAGAGCTATCAAATGTATTTTCGTGGGTTATTCTCGAACGCAGAAGGGATATCGTTGCTATGATCCGATTACCAGGAAATACTTTGTCAGTGCAGATGTTACTTTCTTCGAGTCTGTTATGTATTTTTCTCCTGCAGGTGACAGATTGGACTCTAACACATCTATTGATGAGGTCTTTGTTTCCCCTCCTCCTATGGTGAGTCCTCCATTAGTCGGTCCGGTTCCTAATGTTGCGTCACCACCACCACTCAATCCACCTCCACCACCACCACCTCCACCAAAACCACTTATCTCGCCACTTCCAAAATTTTATACTCGTCGATCTGGTCCTGCTCATGCTGCACGCCAATCGTTCAGCACACCCCAGGTATGTCCATATGATACTACTAATGATGGGTCGAATAGTATGCTTATGTAGGGTACATAACTACAAGACGTATATGATCCGACGAGTTCAGTGGTTGATGATCTGGATGTTCCTATTGCAATGAGAAAGCAGAAACGTAGCTGTGCTTCGTATCCTCTTGCCTCACAGGTCTCCTTTCATCGCCTCACGGGGGATTTTCATAGATTTACAATGGCTTTATCCTCTGTGGACATACCACGGACCTATCAGGATGCATTGAAAATTGATTGCTGGCGGTCTGCAATGGAGGAGGAGATGGCAACTCTACAGTCGCGGGGCACATGGAGCTTGGTTCCTGCTCCTCCAGGAGCATCTGTTGTTTGCTGCAAATCGGTATTCACTGTCAAGTATCGTGCAGATGGTACCCTGGATCGGTACAAGGCAAGGCTAGTGGCACAAGGTTTCACTCAGACTTATGACGTGGATTATATGTATACCTCTTCTTCAGTCGCCCGTCACTCTTATCTTCGTATTCTTCTATCTGTAGCTGTGGTACGTGATTGGCCCTTGTTTCAGCTAGATGTTAAAAATGCATTCTTGTATGGAGATTTGCAGGAGGAAGTCTACATGCAGCAGCCTCCGGGGTTTACTGCTGAGGGGGAGAATCATATGGTGTGTAGACTTCGTAAGGCAATATATGGCCTTAAACAGAGCCCAAGGGCGTGGTTCCAGAAGCTTTCCCATTTGATTGAAGAACAAGGATTCAAGAGATCCAATGCAGATCACTCACTGTTCATCCAGAAGACTACTCAAGGTACAGTTGTCATCTTGGTGTATGTTGATGACATTTTGGTTATAGGAGATGATGTTCAGGGGATAGAGATGACCAAAGCAGTGTTGGGTCGTCATTTTGTTACAAAGGACCTTTGTACATTACGATATTTTCTGGGGCTGGAATTCGCAGGAATGCACAGGGTCTAGTAATGACCCAGATGAAGTATATTACAGATATGCTTATCGAGACGGGCATGGTTGAATGCAGACCCTCTACTACTCCTATGGACCCTAGCATGAAATTATCTGATAATTATACAGAAGAAGTCGACAAGAGAAGGTATAGAGAAATGGTGGGGAAGCTGCTTTACATAACTATAACCCGACCTGATATTGCCTTTGCAGTTAGCAGGGTAAGCCAGTTCTTGGAACAACCAAGGCATGTACATCTGGATGCTATATATATGATACTACGATACCTAAAATCGTCTCCAGGCATGGGATTGTTGTTCAGAAAGGGAACCAGTTTATCTGTTTCTGCATGTGCGGATGCTGACTATGCAGGATGCCCTAAGGATAGAAAGTCTACCTCAGGCTTTGCTGTTTTTGTGGGTAGTTCTCTAGTTTCTTGGAAAAGCAAGAAGCAAACGGTTGTGGCTAGATCCAGTGCAGAATTTGAATATAGGTCTATGGCATAAGCAAATACGGAAATGATGTGGGTTCGAGCTGTACTAAGAGACTTGCATGTAGATGTACCCCTACCATGCAGCTATAGTGTGATAATCAAGCCGCATTGTTCATTGCCAATAATCCTGCCTTTCATGAGAGAACTAAGCATATTGAAGTAGACTGTCACTACACCAGAGACATGATCCAGAAGGGACTGATTTCTACTTCGCATGTTAGTTCTGTGGAGCAAACTGCCGACATCTTCACCAAACCGTTACTCAGAGAACCATTCCAGAAGTGTACTTCCAAGCTGAGCATGATTGATATCTATGTTCCATCTTGAGGGGAGTGTCGGAAGAATTATGTAGTCTGTTTGTTCTTTTTATTTTTTTATGTTCCGTCTTATGTAATTTACCCACGGGTCTTCTCTATATAAGAGACCCTAGAGTTCTCTGGAATAAATATAAACTCTTGTTCTTCTAACAATTTAGAATTTCTGGTCTTCTCCACTTACATTGACCAAGTTTTCTTTGAATAGCCATGGTAACTTCACTTAGGACCAAAGATGCCATGCGCCTTTTTCCACTATCCACCTTTCCTCCTACCTAAGAGACCTTTCTCTCAGCATTCTTCCGTGATATCTTTACTATCAATCTGTATTGCACACCATCTACAGCAGTAAGAACTGACATTTTTGTAAGAAATGACATTTTTGTATTTTGTACGGTGCAATATCTGTCATCTTAAAGGCAGTAGCCTTTTTCATTCATTGCTAGAGCTTGATATTATATTCTGCTGTATCAGTTCTGTATCAACGTTTGGTCTATTGTGAATTTACTTGCTCTGATGGCTTCACATCTTGTAACATGATGCTATGATGCAAACAACTATTAATATGGTTGATTTTTTACTAATTTCTTCGTTAAGATGGTGGCCATCATATATTTAGCAAGAGGTTTGCTCAAATCTGATTTATCATTCTAAAATGGTAGGCTGCCCTACCTGTAAGGAAGATTGTTTTTCAATTTATTATGCATCTACTGTGCAAATGAGTCATTGGTTTGCTTTTTTGCCCTTAGCGCAGGAGGTACAAAATTTGCCAGTTGTTTTATTTGCAAGGAGCAGGGTCATTTGAGCAAGAATTGCCCTAAGAACACTCATGGTATTTATCCGAAGGTATATTTATAATGCTTATTCATATTCTTCATGTTTGATTAGGGTCGGTATGGATGTCTTTTTCCTAAGATGTCCCCAAGTACTTATTCCTGTTTCTTCATGAATATCAACCAAACTTTTAGACCAAATCTCATGGATGATTTGATTTGGTGAATTTGGAATGCTTCTCCTAAACATGCCTGTTTATTTGATGATGAATCGTTTTTTTGAAAGAAAAAAGGGCCTACACTGCATAGGTGTGTGCCCAAAAACTTCATCATTTATCACCACAAAAGAAATCTACAAGTTTTACACATTGCACAACGTTACAAAAAGCAAGTTACATCTCCCAGCCTCCGCCAACACCTAGCATGGGCTACAACATTTTCCCCATACCATCTGTCCCTACGAAACTCCATGCCATTTCTAGCCATCCAAAGAGCCCAGATGAGTGCTATGTGATGAGATCGTTCCTTTTCAGTACCTCTCCAACCTTCCTCAGTATCCTCACAAAAATCATTCATCTCATCGCAATGGATTGCTAGATCGACCAACAAGGGCCAGACTTCCGCAAGTGTCCTGCAATTGAAAAATAGGTGATCCATGTCTTCATTTTTCTCATGACACCTGGAGCAAGTTGGAACGAAATTAGGAAAGAAACATGCTAGTCTTTCGCCAGTCAACGCTTTGCCCTTCTGCAAATCCAAAGGAATATCTTCACTCGAGTTGAAATTTTCCATTTCCAGATCCTTTTGCAGTCAGCTTCACACCCTACTGGGTCGTACATCACAGGACTCCTCAGAGCTTTGCAAACCTTCTCCACTGTGAAAAGATTGTCTCTCCAACACCGACAATCTCTATCCTCCTTGGATCACGTTCCCCATCTCATCCAACATCAACACCAACTCTTCAACACGTTGTTCCGAGAGTTCAGATCTGAACATAGGGAAGAAGCCATGCCATCCCATATCTCAGCAATCGACGCTTTAGGACCGGTAGCGAGCACCATCAGATGTGAGTATCTCACTCCCATAGCACTTCCCGCACTCCAATCGTCAAGTCAGAATTTGAAACCCATGCCGTTGCTAACCACCGATCATAGAAACGATATATCTCCTAAGAAACCCCACAGATGCCACGCCAGAAGTAGGAGGGTGAAGGCCCCTGCTCAATAATGCTAGGGAATGAGGTACCAGTCATATAGATCCTCCGAACAACATTGCAGACCAGGCTGTTAGAATCTCCCCAAATGCGAGTCACCCATCTACCGAGGAGTGCCTTGTTCATCTCCTTCAGGCTACGGACCCCAAGACCCCCTCCGTTCATTGATCTGGTTATTGTCTTCCAATCAACAAGCGTGATACCACTTAAGTTTCCACCCGAAGTCCAGTTTGCGCTTGATGCCCTCCATTCTTTTTCGCACACCAAATGGGAGCAATCTAACAGAAAGGAAAAAAGATGGGAATCACCGAGAGGACATTTTTTAGAAGCACCAGTCTACTGTCTCTGGAGAGGTAGATTGATTTCCATCCAGCTAATCTCTTCTCCATTTTCTCAATCGCTGATAACCAATCCACCGCCTCCATCCTGCCTCCCATCAATGGAATCCCAAGATATCATATCAGGAGCTGTCCACGAGGAGAGCGTAACCTCTCATGATAGGCCACTGACTCCTCTTCGGTCATCCCAAAAGTGACAAACTCAAAAAATCAAGCACTGCAGAGAGGCTGCGACGACAGGATAGGTCGCCCTTGGCCAGAATGATAGTATCATCCACGTACTGCAAGATAGGAGCCATCATCTCTACCTTCGTGTAACCTGTGAAGAAGCCCCAGAGACAACAATCAACCATGACTGACAACACATCGACAACGAGGGCATGGAGGAGTGGCGCAAGAGGGCACCCCTGACGAACCCCATGCTGCAGCTAAAAATATCCACCCCTTGGTTGTCTGTTTAACAATAGGACGCAAGAGGCAATTGTAATACATCTCTTCATCTAGATAATCCATATGTCAGGAAAACCATACTTGTGTAATGAAGCTCAAATAAATCGCCAGTCAACGCAATTGTAGGCCTTGGAAAATTCCACCTTTCACAAAACTCCCTTGGTTTTGTTCCTATGCCAATCTGCCACAATCTCTGAAGCAAGGACCACACTGTCCATCAATTACCTGTTAGCAAGGCCTCAAATGTAGGATTTTGGTTTCGTTTTCGGTAAGCTTGGAAAAGGAATTTCGGTGAAGTGGTTGAAAAATAGGGTAATTACTTGAAAACTCTTTTTTTTTCAAATTTAAGATTTCTAACATTGCTTAATCAATAAAATAGATAGAAATACAAGTTTTTTTTACTTATAATAAGATGTTATAATGGTCAATGCCCTAAATAATGATTTCGGTTTCCATATCGATGACCCCTCAGAGTGAAATTTCAATACTTAAACTTAAAATTTGGCATTTATTTTTTTTATCAGTTCTTTAAAGAACAACAATATTTTCATAATTTCTGTAGAGATAGATATTTTTATGATGTGTACCTGTTCGTTATTTCTTTGTTTTCTCTGGACTACTTTGTACTTTACCCTTAAGGTCTCTCCCTATATAAGAGAGTCTAGGTTTCTTTGAATAAACAATCTCGGTTTTTCTCCCAACGTGGTATCAGAGCCCAAGCCCTAGGGCTCTCTCCCTCTCCCCACCCGCCGTCCTCTCTCCTCTTCCTCATCCCGTAGCTGCCGATGGCTCCCAGCCCCCCCAGCGGCTCCCACACCCGCCACCGACCCCCGGTGGAACCCAACTCTCGCCGCCAGTCCTCCGGCGACCCCCTAGTCCCGCCGCTAGCCCCTAGGCAGCGGCCCTCTACTCCCGCCGCCAGCCCTCCGGCGGCCCCCTAGTCCCGCTGCCTGCCCCCAGGCGGCCCTCTCCTCCTGCTGCCAGCCCCCAGGCGGCTCCCTAGTCCGCCACCATCACCACCCGACGGTCGTAGCCGAGCTTTTGGCGTGTCCTAGCCGATCCTCGGCAATCCCCGGCGTGTTCGTACTCGTCTCTTCCTCTGGAAAGATGGATTTGAGTGCGTAACGTCTACATACGCACTCGAATCCTATGCAGTTTGTGTAGACATCTATCACTTTGTCTACAAACTCTAGTTCTTCTCCAGCGGCAACATGTCAGAGTCGAAGGTCGATATGCCCTCCATAGGCGCATTCGAAGGTCCTGCGCTAATAGTCAAGATGGATGGGTCGAATTACGAGCTCTGGGCGATGCGGTTCATGAGACTCATGATGTCGAATGGTCAGAAGCATATTCTTACCGAGGATGAGCCAGCAGAGAAGAGAGGGATATATGCCTCGTGGGGAGGTTGATGTCGCCTATGCAAAGGTCTGGTTGTCAGGTACATTGACGATGGAGATTGCCAACGATATCTTCCATCAGCCTACTGCCAAGGCGATGTGGGATATCCTAGATGCTACATATTCGCAGGTGCGAAATGAGACCAAGATGTTACATCTTCAGCATGACATATTCACGATGAAGCAGGGCAACAGACCTCTTCACTCCTTATACACATCTCTGAGGGGATGTTTGAGAAGTTATACAGTACTATCCCACTCACAGCGACTCCTGAACTGCATAAGACATTTCGGAATGCCACCATGGTGGGCGTCCTACTTGCAGCCCTTGATCCTGAATATGACGCCGCCCGTTCTCAGATCTTAGCCGATGTAATTATTCCTCCAGTGGAGGATGTTTACAGGAGACTCGGTCGCATTACAGTTTCTTCCAGTTCTTCTACTCCACCCCCATCGGCGATGGCAGTTTCGCGTGGGAGAGGTGGCCCGTCTTCAGGTCGTGGACGTGGACGTGGACCCCTGGGAAGGGGTGGTCGCTTTAGTCAGCCATGTTCCTATTGTCACCGCACATGACACTCGGAGGAGACATGCTATTCTAAGCATGGGTTCCCAACTTCCCAGCATTGGCACGTATTGCAGAGCACTCTCAGTCCCAGTTGGCATCTACTGTCGATAACCGTTTTGAGGGCCTCGTGGCACGTCTCCGCGATATTATGCCACAATCATCTGGTGATTCGTCTGGTGGACCTTCAGATGTTGCTGCTACAGCCTCCGCCAGTTCATCTGCTGCTGCTAGTACCTCAGGTAGATCTACTGCATTTACACCGTCTCATGATATCTCTGATTGGATTATAGATTCGGGTGCCACACATCATCTCTGCCGAGATCGAGATTGACTTGAGTCTTACAGGGACATTCCTCACGGCCGCTCAGTGCAGATCGCAGATGGTACTCATTCCCCCCTTGTTGGACAGGGGGAGGTCTTCCTATCATCTATTATGCATCTACATAATGTCCTACATGCTTCTGAGTTCTCGATGAATTTGTTATCTATTAGTCAGATTACGAAGGATTTGCATTGTCGTGCTATATTCGACATGTCTTCGCTTATTGTTCAGGACATTCTAACGGGCAGGGTGATTGGATGTGACTCTGAGCAGAATGGTCTATATCGGCTGGTTCAGAATTCCTATGCTGGCGTCTCCTCTCATTCCGTCGGACCAGTTTCTCCGTACATCTGGCATCTACGTTTTGGTCACGTCCCGCTCCAGAAAATGCGCCATCTTCTACCTCAGATCTCTCCCAGTTCGTCCTTTCGCTGTGAAGCATGTCAGTTGGGAAAGCATCATCGGTCGAGCTTTCCTAGTCGTCAGAGTCGGAGCAGTAGCCCCCCATTCGAGTTTGTTTCATATAGATATATAGGGTCCAAGTCGTGTACCCGATCATCAGGGGCACATATTTTATCTAGTGGTAGTGGATGACTTCTCTCGTGTATCTTGGGTCTTTCTTTAAAAGAATAAATCTGAAGCAGGAGATGTGATCAAGAATTTAATTAATGAAGTGCAAAATGTTTTCTCTTCTACTGTCAAATATGTTCGTACAGATAATGCCCTAGAATTTTGCACACGGTCCCTTTCTCCATTTCTTTCATCAAAGGGCATTATTCACCAAACCACTTGTGCATACACATCTCAGCAGAATGGAGTGGCGGAAGGAAAGCATCGCCATCTCCTTGATATTACTCGAACCCTATTGATTCAGAGTTGTGCTCCTATTTCTTTCTGGGGAGATGCCGTTCTTACTGCGTGCTATCTGGTCCACCGTATGCCATCTTCTGTTCTTGGTGAGAAAATACCTCTCTCTATCATTTTTCCTGACAAGGAATTATTCTCACTAACTCCACGTGTCTTTGGTACTGTGGCTTTTGTTCATCTTCTGTCTCCTGGACTTGACAAACTCTCTCCTGGAGCTGTCAAGTGTGTCTTTGTCGGTTATTCTCGGACTCGGAAGGGCTATCGGTGTTATGATCCCATAAAAAAAAATACTTCGTTAGTGCTGATGTCACATTCTTTGAGTCTGTTATGTAATTTTCTCCTGCAGGTGACAGATTGGTTCCATCCACTACCAATGATGATGTCTATGTACCTTTACCTCCTACTTGGAGTTCACCTGAGTCTCCTCATGTTCCTACCCCTGAGTCATCGTCACCACCACCACCACCACCTCTTCCACGACCTCCCATACCACCTTTACCAAAATTCTATACGCGCCGGTTAGGTCCTGCTCAGGCTACACGTCAGCCACCCATCACGCCTCAGGTATGTTCAGACGGCATTACCACTGACGGGTCAGATATGATACATGTGCAGGATTCTTCATTGCAGGAGGAAACCACACCATCCAGTACAGTAGGAGATGATCTTGACATTCCTATTGCCATCTGGAAGCAGAAGCGGATATGTGCCTCCTATCCCTTTGCTTCGCAGGTGTCGTTTCACCGTCTCACTGGAGACTTTCAGAGATTTGCTGCAATGTTGTCTTCCGTGGATATGCCATGGACCTACCAGGATGCTATGAAGATTGATTGCTGGAGATTGGCTATGGAAGATGAGATGCGTGCGTTGCGGTCTCGTGGCACATGGTCTTTGGTTATTCCTCCTCCTGATGCATCTATTGTGAGCTGTAAGTGGGTCTTCACAGTTAAATATAATGCAGATGGCAGTCTATACCGGTACGAAGCACGCTTGGTCGCGCGTGCTTTTACACAAACCTATGGCGTGGAGTCGTGGACCATATGGACACTTTCTCTCCAGTGGCTCGGCATTCTACTCTTCGCATTCTCTTATCTGTGGCTGTGGTCCGTGATTGGAGTATATCTCAATTGGATGTCAAGAATGCCTTCTTGTATGGAGATCTGCAGGAGGAAGTCTACATGCAGCAGCCACCAGGGTTTACTGCTGAGGGGGAGAAGCATATGGTGTGTAGACTTCAAAAGATAATTTATGGCCTCAAACAGAGTCCAAGAGCGTGGTTCCAGAAGCTCTCTAATCTTATTGAACAACAGGGATTCAAGAGGTCAAATGCAGATCACTCATTGTTTGTTCAGAAGTCATCGGCAGGTACGGTTGTTATCATGGTCTATGTTGATGATATTCTGGTTACAGGAGATGATATTCAGGGCATAGAAAGGGCGAAAGCATTCCTAGGCCGTCAGTTTGTTACAAAGGATCTTGGAACCCTAAGATATTTTCTGGGGTTGGAATTTGCCAGGAATACACAGGATTTGGTGATGACCCAACGGAAGTACATTATAGATTTCTTGATTGAAACAGGCATGGCTGAATGCAAACCATCCAGTATTCCTATGGATCCAAGCATGAAGTTGTATGATGATGATACTGCTGAAGTGGATAAGAGGAGATATAGAGAAATGGTGGGTAAGCTCCTTTACATTACCATAACTCGACCTGATATTGCCTTTGTAGTAAGCAGGGTGAGTCAATTTGTGGAGCAGCCAAGACAAGCTCATATGGACGCTATACACATGATACCGAGGTATCTGAAGTCTTCTCCAGGTTCAGGGCTGCTGTTTCGAAAAGGCACATATTTGTCTATCTCGGCATGTGCAGATGCCGATTATGCAGGATGCCCTAAGGATCGAAAATCAACCTCAGGATTTGCAGTGTTTGTTGGAAGCTCTCTGGTTTCTTGGAAAAGCAAGAAACAAACTGTTGTGGCAAGGTTCAATGCTGAATCTGAATATAGGTCTATGGCGCAAGTCATCACGGAAATGTTGTGGGTTCGGTCAGTACTAGAGGATTTACATGTAGCCGTACCTCTACCCATGCAGCTTCAGTGTGACAATCAGGCAGCCTTGTTCATTGCCAACAATCCTGCTTTTCATGAAAGAACCAAGCATATAGAGGTTGACAGACTTGATCCAGAGAGGGTTGATATCTACAACTCACGTGAGCTCAGGGAATCAGACTGCAGATGTATTCACCAAGCCGTTGCTCAGAGGACCTTTTCAGAGATGTTCTTCCAAGCTGAGCATGATAGACATCTATGCTCCACCTTGAGGGGGAGTGTAGAGATAGATATTATTATGATGTGTACCTGTTCGTTATTTCTTTGTTTTCTCTGGACTACTTTGTACTTTACCCTTAAGGTCTCTCCCTATATAAGAGAGCCTAGGGTTTCTTTGAATAAACAATTTCGGTTTTTCTCCCAACAATTTCATTATAGAGAATGCGTAGATAATTTTAAAATTGAATAGTAATTGTCAAGATTCAAGTTAACAAGATCGCATGATACATCAAGCACATAATACATCTGCACTTATTGATACTAACCACTAAGTTACTAGTATTATATTCTTATTTGGGATGGGAGGGTGACTCAACTGAACCATGAATTCTTTGATGGATTCATGTACTCTTTTTGATTCCTCCCTTGGTTGAAAGGATGGAGCTAGAACTTAGTTGAATGGGATTCACTGCTAGATAATTAGTAATAATTTGTGCCTAGATTATGACCTCAGGTTTAATGATAAGGCACTCCATGCTAATATAAATTTCTCTGTTGATTAGATACCCCCAGGATAGTAGTATGTAGAATAATTCTCTCCTTGTAAATGACCCTTATAACACTCTCAATACTTGTTTGACCTTTTTATTTAACATGCATGCTTTTGCACCAATGGTCAAGAGACAATTAAAATAAAGTTGGTTTGGTAGCATTTTAGTCATGAGATTCATAACAAACTGATATTTTTTTAATGCAAAGATAAGAGGATGGTTTATCTGAAGTTAACAGTCTAATTGGTAAAAAACCATAGTTGGCTAAGATGACATAGGCAAAGATAACAAGATGGTTATATAAAGATTCTGAACTTTGAAGATTCTGAAGTTAGCAATTCAAAGATGAAAAAAACATATTTGGCATCTCCAAGTATGTTAACAAAAGATGTGTTATGAAAAAAGAGATGGTAAAAAACTCACCTTGCTTGGAATTTGGAAATTTGACTCTCCAAGACTTAAGTTGGGTTGTGAACTTGTGACTTGTGAGATGGAATGAGAACACATGCGTTATATTCACAGGGTTTAAAGAGGACTTCAAATAGCCTTATTTATTACAATTGTGGTTGGAATAATGGCCTTTGCAATGGTGGTTGAAATAGTAAACTATAAATTTCATTTAATGGCCGAATAGTGCCCTATGAATATCAGTTAGTGGATTAGGCATGACATATAGTGGTCTAGAACAATTTTAATCGAAATGGAACGAAATGAGCCAAAATTCGTTCATTTCCACTGAAATCCGAGAAAGCTATGAACAATTGTGATCAAAATGGACCGAAATGAACCAACAATTGTCGAATTTCGGTTGAAATTTCGACTGAAATCCAGGAAAGTGATTATATATGGTTTCGATATCGGTACTGCCAAAAAATCGATTTTCGACCGAATTTCAGTCGAAATTGTTGAAATTTAAAGCTATGCCTACACGGAAGGAAGGAACTCTGAACCGGTGAGATGACTATGTCCACCCTCTTGGCCACCTCCTTTTTGGGAAGCAGGAAAAAAAGGACCTGTTGAGTCTGTCAATACCTCTATTCCATCCATAAACTCTAGTACTACCTCCACCTCCTCTTCAACAAGGTCCCAAAACTCTCTGTAGAAGGAGATCAGGAACCTAATTCGGACCGGGACAATCTTCTAGGTTTAGTGCAAATAGAGATTACGAATCTCCCTGATTTTGAGAGGTCTCGTAAGTGCATCAACATCTTCCTCACTAGTGCTTCTCACCCCCACCCAAGCAACTGTGTGGCACCCGATTGCTCATGTTCTTGAAGTACTCCGTAACCACCCTAGCCACCTCTGCCTCACCTTGCACCTCTTCTCCCCTCGCCTCAATGGAATGAATCATGTTCCTCCTTCTGCCATTGGTCACAATTTGGAAAGAACCTAGTATTCACATCTCCCTCTTTGAGCCACCTCTGCCTTGATCTCTGTCTCCATTCCACCTCGCTCTTTTTGTTCTTTTCCTCCAGGATTTTTGCACCACCCCTTGGTTTATGATTTCTTCCACATCCAAGTCCCTCACGTCCTCAAGCGAGTCTAACATCACCTCTTCTCGTGAGCCTGGTTCCTTCTCAAACCCTGTTCTGCCCTTGTGACCCGTCTAAATTCGAGAAGCCTACGTCGCAACGTTGAAATCTTCGTCCTAAAAGCCATTGTAGCCGATCCTTCCACTGCTGTGTTTATCCAAGAATGACCAAGCCAAATCGCGCAGTCCTTCCTCCAACGGCCAACTTTTCGTGTAACTGAAGTAGGATGATGAACCTCTACAAGTCCAGACACAACGGGGTGTGGTCCGATCTTGATCTAGGAAAGAATAGACTTCTGCCAAGCAGTTCTAGCACCTTAATCGATAACAAAAACCTGTCAATCCGCGATCTCGATGAAGAGTTCCTCCACATGAATTTACAATTTGTAGCATCGAGGGCCTCCAAGTTTTACTCCTCAAGAGTGTCCGCAAAGAGGCCAGAGCCAGGGTCCTGCACGCCTCTCTTGCCAGGGTTTTCATCTGCGTATAACATGGCATTGAAGTCACCCCCACCATCCATGTGGTACCCTCAAAGTAGTCCTTGATGCTTCCAGGCTCACCCCACAAGCGTCGTTTGTCGAAGTTCCCGAGACTCCGTAAACTGATGAGATCACATTATGCGATTGGTCCGTCTTGCATGCCAGAAGGACATAGACCGAGTGCACCATCTTGGCCTCGTCTATCATATCGAACTAATTCCGTTCAACGCTACCACAATACCCCCTAGAGATACAATTTGCTAACACTGCTCTAAAATATGTAAGCTGGGGCCAGAGATGGAGTTCCAACCCACACAATGCTCCATGCTCCCAGAAGAGAGACGATAGCCAACCGCTTGTTCGGTTGGCCCCAATCCCCGCACGTTGCACGTCAAGACCTTTATTGGGGAGGATGGGGTGATTTCTCGCCATTACAATCCTGACCCTATGAGCAACATTGAGATCAAACTCTTTGTCTGTGACTTCTCCTACCCCAAGAAGTGGTCGTGGGCTGGATTCGACGACCGCACGTGTCTCCCTACCAAGCTGGCCCTCGACAAAATTCTCTTCGTTGCCCTCTGCGTCCGCATTCTCCTCCTCTTCTCGAACACGCTCCAGCTTGCTTGTCTCCCAATCGGATGCATCAGCATGACGTCGCTTATAGGAGAAACAAGGCATCTAGGCTTTCTCTCTCGATCTGCAAATCGGCCTCTGGAACCTGAATCTCTCTTGCTGGTTCTAAGAGATCGATGTCACCAAGCACCTTTATATGTCGCCAAGTGGACCCCAGTACCGTCGTATGCTGTCGCTTATCCTCAGCCCAACGTTGTGACCCCTAAAAACCCCCACAAGAGCTCTCAGGTGGGCATGTCGTCACCAGATAGAGCGCAAACACCTTAGGGTAAGAAGCTGGCGTGGCCCATCAGAGCCATCGGAGCCCTTCTGGATGGGAGTCTCGGTCAGGTGGTCGGGGGAGGGGGGGCGTCTGCCGAAAGAGGGAATACCCCAGTCGCATCCACCCCCATCAGTTCGAGCGTAAGGAGGATACCATCCATCGAGTCGAAGAACTCCTCGAGTTCAAAAACTTCAGATCCAACCATGGCCTCAAATTTGAGCGAAATTCGGTCGAATTTTTGTCGTATATCGATATCCACTTGAAATCGAAATTCGACCGAAATGACCGAAATATGGGGGTCCTAGTACAAAAAATGACCGAAATGATCGAAATTATATCGAAATTTAGTTTTGGTCAATACCGAAATGGTGACCGAAACCGGCATTTAGGGCCTTGGATCCAACATACCCAGTTGAAAGGGATGCAATATGGAGAGTCGGGCGATCCGATCGGGGAAATCGGGTTATGGCACTTCTTATCGGCAGAGCTCTAAAAGAGTCTGCAATTGGGTCCGGATTTTGCATGGTTTCTGGACTCGAAGTTGTCAATTTCGGTCCAAGATACGAGAGATGACTCCCCTTATCAGGTAGGAGAATCGATAGGGTTACCTTCTGGATTCAATCCCTCTAGCCACACACTAATTTAGCTGGTCTCTCGACTGTCGCGCCCTCCCATCGAGCTGTTGCAGCAATCAACGACGTCGGATGGCTTGCCGGAGGTGCATCTCCTTCAACCCATAGGCGCATCGCCATCATCACCTCCGGCAGGCACCCACCATGTGGTTTTTCCTCAAGAACAATTTGCCAGATGGGGATGGGTCTTCGCCCAACCGAATCAGAAGCTTTGGTCGGGAAAGGGGGTATCAACCCCTTCATCCTGACAATGACCTCCGCCTCCTCCTCGGGATGAAGCCCCGAAGAGCAGATGTCAACTACCTCAACGTGTCGCATTGCCTCCTGAATGATGGCAATCCTCTGACATCGAATCGCCAGACTGATAATTTTCATTTTCCACTGCGAAGCCACAATGCCTGGAGTGCCATCCATCCTTCGCAGTCGGCGTCGGTGAGACCAGCCCCTCAACTCGGGTGTCAAGCTAACCTCAAAAGCCCCTCTAGATGCCTTCATCGCCCCTTTGCTAGACAGGCCCATGATGATGCACATTTTACAACCCGAACCTGACAGCCATCGCCATCGCGAGTCCCTCAAGAATTGCTTGAATAGCCTTCTCGTCGCCTTTGCCGATCCGCATACCGTCCGGAGGATTCTCCTCAGATGTCCCCACAGATAGGAATGAAAAGAGCGCCACGAACTCCTTCAGAAAAGGAGGACTCTACGGCTGCACCTCTGATGGGACCTCCCAACTACTGCAGCTATCACGCCTGCTTATGCACGGTTGTCGAAGGTGGCCAGCAAGCCCACAACGAAAGCACATAGCATCCGTGGCCGTGCAGGCCTTCGATAGGTGGGTACTCCTCCCGCAGCGGAACCACCGAGATGGTTCGCCCTCTCCCTCCGCCACCACTCCTCCCTCCGCAGTCTTGCTCCGCTCTGCTGCCTTCTATTCGCAGCTCCTTCCTGATGATGATAGATTCTGATTCACGTTCCCTCTCCTGATGATGAATAGTTTCCATGGGAATTTGTTGAGAGTTGTTCGACGATAGATTCTGGTTCATTGTGTTATTCTGTCCTGATCGCGGTAAGTCAATCATGCCTGGGCCGTTCATATTTATGGAAGCCCAAGCATAATTAACATGTTTATCCATACCAAATAATGAACACTAACAACAAGAAAAATCCTTCATGATGCAGTTGATATTATATGAGTTTAGCATACCACCACCATTTTAAACAAGGTTCAGGAAAGCAATATGCGTATGCGTTCGAACTGGTCACTGAATACTGATTAAGCGGTATGCCGGGGCATATGCGGAGTATATGCGGTTCTAAGCGGTTTTCTAATTTTTAATTAAAAATAAAAAATATCTATGAATAACATTACCACTGAAGTTATGTATCTAAGTGGAGTTAAAGAAGATCTAAGAAAAACGGTTCATGTTAGATGGGTGTGCATATATACTTATAATCACCTCATTTTTAATAACAAAAATATTTACCATAAAAACTTTACATTATGATCCGTAATAACAAAACTTCAATACACATACATGCACTACATGAGCAAAACCTCAATCGACATATATAAAAAATATTCGACGATACATTGCATATACTCATGAAAATAATACATGAGAAAAACATAAAACATTGCATATACATAATGGTATAATGCATTGCAATTGTATAGAAATGCACGTCATATTCTAACAATTGAATGAAGAGACAGAGTTACAGAATTAAGGACCTGAATGAGAAGATTGAAAAGTTGGAGCTGCTGGAGCAGTATGCGGGGCATATGCGGGATATGTAGGGCATATACGGGCCGCACATGCGGGGAGGGTGCATAATGCACTGATTCAAGTAATTGGTGCGGTTTGCACACCGTACAGGCATATGCGGCCGCATATGCGGCCCGTGCGACCGATTTAGTGAACACTGATTTTAAATATTTCAAATTATGATCTTTCAACATGATGGTAGTGCAGATGATATTAATTTGTGTTTAGCATACCACCACCATTTTAAATATTTCAAATTATGCTCTTTAAAAATGATGGTAGTGCAGTGTGCATAACATCTAAAAGACCAGAGTTCAAATTGCCCATTGTGGAGGTTGCGTTAGGTAGTCGACAACCATTGTAAAAAATAGTCGACTCTTTCAGCATGTATTTGAGCAAGAATCCATGTAGCCGATCCTACTTATAGTGGGAGAATACTTCACCATTTTTTTGTGCTCTTTCAACATGAGATAACAAGCTTTTGCAATAAAACCACATTTATGTTGAAACAAGTAGATCTTAGATGAATCAATGTTCTAGTTCAATGTGAAGGATATGGTACTATCCTCAAGCGCATCACGGAAGCGTGATCGTCGTATCGGATACGACGCAGAACGACTAGTCGTACTAGTGTTTCTGTGCAGCGGAATTTTAAAAATTTTTCATGCGATGAAACCACATGATCTAAGAACGATTCTCGGACCGTTTCATCTATAACCACAACAAGCATAAAGGAATACCTCTTTTTTTTTGAAACCAAAGCACTTCGGGGGATACACGCCATGGTGTTCGCCCCAAATTTTATTTTAAAAACGAAGAAGACAGGGGGGGAGGGAAAGTTATACAAATACTAAGGATCGAGTGGATCCCGCATGAGGGCCCCAAAAAACGGAAAAACACACGCCAAATGCATTACAGGAGCAGCAGTCATTCACAAGCAAAGAAACGCGTGCTAAAATATTCTCCTTGTAAAACCTTTGACCCCTGAAAATCTTCGCGTTCCTAGCAAGCCACAGCGCCCAAATGCATGCAAAGGGGCGGAGCAGCTCCCTCCTTGGCCGACCAACACTTGAGCGCATAGAAGCCCAAAACGAGTTAGCTGAAGATGCGTTGACCCAAGTAACATTGACGTCCCCCCAAATTGCGGCAGAGCTCGGGCAGAGAAAAAATAGGTGCTCCAAAGTCTCCGCACTGCCACCACACAACACACAGTTCAAGGAGTCAATCCCCGAAACAAACCTTGCACATCTATCTCGGGTCAAGACCCTCCCGCGCCTCAAAAGCCACAGGAAGAAAATCACCCTCTCAGGTAGCTTCATGCGCCACAGCCACCCAAGATCCTTGCACAACCCTCTCAGGTAGCTTTAAAGGAATACCTCTTAAAGCGTGGTTGGTCGAGTCTCTAAGAAAAGAGACCTCCCGTCTCAAGTCCGATCGTCGGAGAGGTCACTTGCGAGCGCGGGGATGAACCGTGTGATCCTCGCAATCCAAAAAGATGATCCAAGCATGGTGAACTCCTGATCTCGTCGTACGAGATCGAACGTCTTCTTCGTGAGCGTAACACTCCAAGAAGATAGAGAATCGAAGAACGTCGAAGCGACGACGCGGTGGCGAAGGCGTCGACGAGACTCTCCTCTAGGATTTGGTGGACGGCCACCAAGAAGAGGGAGAGAGGGTTGGTGTGTGAGAGGAATGAGAGAGAGAGAGAGAGAAGGCTCCAAAATTGCATAGCCCTAGAGAGCATGGTATGCCTCTCTATTTATAGGGTTTTGGGATCCATGGATCTCAATCCATGGGACATATAAAATCAATGGATGATATTGATTTATATTCAATCCGTTGGTCAAGATTGTTGTTGGTAAAAGCCAACAATTTGTGATTTAATTTAGATCAAATATATTTGATAAATCAAATACAAATCAATCTCAAATCAAATCATCCAAATAAGGAGAGAATATACATAGAGATTACATCTCCCGTGTATATCAAGGTGGACGGCCACCCATTTCAAGTAGGACTTGGTGGCTGTCCACTTTATTCCATATGGAGGCAATCTCATTAGATTTCATGAGATTGCATATTTCCATGGAAATCTCCATATTTATTTCCAACAACTTTTGTTGTGATTTATTCTTCAAACATAATTCATAATTAATTTTGAGAATATTGCAATCATACCATTGGAGTTTTGTGAATCATATTCACAACGCAAAACAAAATATAATTTACATTTTCAATTAATTATACAATGTATATCCAATACATATTAATAATTAATCAACAAATATAAATTATAAATAACTCTCTCTAATACATTATAAATCACATTTATAATATATTATGAATAATTGGATATTTCTATGCACATTATTCTTATCCGTAATAATTAAATCACATTTAATTATATTGGATAATTTCTACACACATCAAGATAATTAAATCACATTTAATCATTAATTCTTGAATGCTTAGATCTATGGAATTATTCTTGAACTCCTTCAAGAATAATTCGATTTCTCCGTAGATACTTGGAGATAAGGACATGTCGATTGTATTGTTCCACATATAGTGACTTGGATGTTGAGATCATATCTCAAATGCAGATCTCATGGACCTCCCACAGATGCTTGATCAAATCAAGACCGTAGACCTAATCTTCTCATTGCATCTGAATCTCATTCAGATCAATGTCTAGTACATGGACTAAGATTAGGTCACTTCTCTAATAAGAGGAGTCACTAAAATCCAAATCTGTTTCATCACTCCCTCGGAATGGAAGCGTCATGGTTATACAATCGTTTATGATCACACCACCCTCAGGTTTTCTCAATACCTGTACATCCTGTATACTGGAAGACCTATGATCATTATGAAGATGTAGATCACTTTTACACGGTCATCTTCAGGGTTTGATCATTAAGTTTCTCAATCTTGGTCATTGGGAATTGGTATAGATCATATGCTTTCCCAAAGCATATATCTTACCTCAAATTCATTTCATGCTTCCAAAGCATGACGACCATGTATGGAATTTGATTAGTCCCAATACCTAATGAGTGAGCTCATGTCTCCCGGTTCACAAGTGAACCTGTATGATCCATTTGAGAGATCGTATTACTCATATGTCCTTACAGCGCACCAGCTCGTCGGTGTATAGACCTTGGCTAGATCATCAACCTATTGGTCTGCCAAATGTACACACTCAGACATATTGCAACACATCTGTCTCCGGTCAGAGGATGCATGCCTATGCTGTGAGAGCATTTAACATAGGTCTTTGGTTATCTCGATCTCGTTAAGTCAACTTATTGACTCAACTAATCTGACACCTCCGAATAACTATTCCTATGCAGAGGACCTGCATCAAGAGGTCTGTCAGATATCAACCATATGAGAAAGGATTGCGATCTCCTATTCAGACTGGAGATCATCACTTAACAATCATTTGATGATGCTTGATGAGTCCTTTATCTAACTCCTTAGATATTCATCCGAGCATCAGCCTCTAAGATTCATTCAATGAATCAACAGCTGTATGATCATCATGTTGGCCATGGTACATAACCCTTATTGTACAGAGGGACCTTATAGTGCATTCATTCATTCAATCTCAGAAAGGGAGTGAAAAATAATCAGTAACTTTTATTGATAAATCATTTATTACAATAACATTTATTGTAGGAATGGTTTGCCCGGGGCTTTCATTGCTAACAATATCCCACTTGTACTCAGAACCATTTAGGAATAATCCTTAAACCCGTACTCATTACGTGCTGGTCGAAAACCTTTTGTATCAGAGGTTTGGTAAGAGGATTAGCAACGTTGTTGGCAGAGGCTTCCTTGGTGATGATGATGTCACCACGCTTTTGTATCTCCCGAACGATGTGGTATTTCTTTTCCACGTGCTTGCTCTTCTGATGCCATCTAGGTTCCTTTGCCTGGGCAATGGCTCCTGTGTTATCGCAGAGTAACGGGATGTGAGTATAAGAGGAAACTACGCCAAGATCCAGGATGAACTTGCACAACCACACTGCCTCCTTTTCAGCATCCGATGCGGCAATGTACTCAGCTTCTGTTGTTGAATCTGCTGTAGTGTTCTGTTTCTTGCTTCTCCAGTTCACAACACCACCATTCAACAAGAGTACAAATCCTAATGTCGACTTTCGATCATCAACATCCGATTGGAAGTCAGAATCTGTATATCCCAAGACTTGGGGATCACCATTTCTATAGACCAAGATGTAATGTTGCATCCGTCTCAGATATTTAAATATGTTCTTTCCTGCATTCCAGTGTTGTTCTCCATAACAGGATTGGTAACGACTTACCACTCCCACTGTATGGCAGATATCTGGCCTAGTACACATCATGGCTTACATTAAGCTCCTACGGCTGATGCATAAGGGCATCCAGCCATGACTTTCTTTTCCTCAACAGTTTGAGGAGCCATTCCTTTAGACAGGTGGATACCATGTCTTAAGGGTAGGAATCCTTTCCTGGAACTATCCATACGGAATCGTTCAAGAATCTTCTTAATGTATCCATGTTGTGACAATCCTAAAATCCTCTTTTCTCGGTTCCTGAACAACTTTAGACCTAAGATGTAAGAGGCTTCTACAAGATCTTTCATCTCAAAGGTATGGGATAGCCAAATCTTCACACTGGTCATCATCCCTGTATCATTCCCAATGATAAGGATGTCATCTAAGTAAAGCACGATGAACACAATAGCGCTCCCACTAAGCTTCTTGTACACACAAGGTTCATGAGGATTCTGCACAAAATCATAATTCTTTATGGTTTCGTCAAATCTGATGTTCCAGCTACGAGAAGTTTGCTTGAGCCGATGGATGGATTTCTTTAGCATGCACACTTTGCCATCCTCTGTTATGAAGCCCTGGGGCTGCTCCATGTAGATATCCTCCTCCAGGTATCCATTAAGGAAAGCCGTCTTGACGTCCATCTGCCAGATATCGTAGTCAAGATATGCAGCTATAGATAGCAGTGTCCTGATGGATTTAAGCATAGCCACATGGGAGAATGTCTCATCGTAATCGATGTCTTCTCTCTGTGTGTAGCCCTTGGCTATGAGCCGTGCCTTGAAAGTCTCTACTTTACCATCAGGTCTCCTTTTTCTCTTGAAGATCCATTTACACCCAATGGGTTTTATCCCTTTAGGTGGATCCTCTAGGGTCCATATACCATTCTTGTGCATGAAGTCAATTTCCGACTTCATTGCTAGCATCTATCTATGCATGTCTTGATCTGCGAGTGCTTCATCAAATGAAGTAGGATCAATGTCAGTCTCACTTGACACATGTAATCCATACCTTTCAGGTGGTGCAACCACCCTCGAACTCCTTCGAAGAGGTATGTGTGTTTCATCTTTATTTATGTCTTCAATTTCTGGTCTAGGAAGTTCAGAATCCTTAGGGGATTCAATGAGTTCCTCTACTTCATTCTTGTCTTGACCTTTAAGGAAATCATTCTCCAGAAACTTCACGTCTCTAGAAACAAAAATCTTTTGGGTCTCAGAGTCATAAAGCTGGTATCCAAACCATCTTTAACATACCCAATGAAGTAACACTCACGAGAGCAAGATTCTAGCTTACTTGCGTTCACGTTCTTCACATGGACCAAGCAACCCCAGACCCTCAAGTGATTAACACTAGGTTTGGTTACATACCAGAGCTCATGAGGAGTCTTAGGTACAGATTTGTTAGGAATCTTATTCAGGATATATATTGCAGTATCTACTTAATATCTCCAAAAACTAAGAGGTAAATGTGCTTTGCTCATCATTGAACGAACCATGTCAATGATGGTCCTGTTGCGTCTTTCAGCAACACCATTAAGTTGGGGAGTTCCAGGAGGAGTGAGATTGGAGACAATTCCATTCTCCTTAAGGTATTCCTTGAATTCATCTGAGAGGTACTCGCCACCTCGATCAGATCGAATCTGTTTAATCTTCTATCGGTTTGGTTCTCAACTAAAGCCTTGAACTCTTTGAACTTTTCAAAAGTTTCGGATTTATGATGTAATAGGAAAACAAAGCCGTATCGCGAATGGTCATCAATAAACGTCAAATAATATCGATATCCATTTCGAGTCGCGGTATTGAAGATACCACATACATCGGTATGTATTAGGTCAATAATACCTTCGCATCTCGTAACCTTATTACGGAAAGGCGTCCTAGTCATTTTACCCTCAATGCAATGTTTGCAGGTAGGCAAAGGTTGAACCTGTAGAAAATCCAAAGGTCCATCATTTATCAATATATTGATCCTATCAACAGATAAATGACCGAGCCTTTGATGCCAAATCTCATTCAAAAGGTTTCTATCCTCCCTGGATCTTTTAGGGTTTTTATCTGTGGTTGTAACCTTCGTGATGCATTTATCAATGCACAGTTCATAGAGTTCACCAGAAGTCAAAATACCATCCGCAATATATTTATCATAACACGCTTAGATATAGATATTAAATTCCTTCTGACTTCGCGTACATAAAGACACTCTTTAAGTATAAGGACTTTTCCACTAGATAATGATAGTCGACAAGTGCCGAGGGCGACTGGTGCAACACTTGCATCAGATCCCATCTGGATGACTATCTCCCCTTCCTCTAGATTTCTAGTTTCCTGATACAAATGCAACAAATTGCATACATGAACAGAAGCACCAGAATCTACAACCCAACTTCCTTCTCGTCCGACGAGAAAACTAGTTTCAATGATTAAAGTAGATTTCATACCTGCTGGGGCTTTACCCTTGTCTGACGACTTCAGGTAATCCGGGCAGTTACGCCTCAAGTGCCCCGGCTTCTTGCAGTGGTGACAAACGTCGGATTTCTTCGACGCTATCAGTTTGGATGCAATAGAAGATGAGCCAACGCCTTGACTCTTCATCTTTCTCTTCTGGGCCGGGCCCTTCCGAGAACCTTGCTTCTGACGGCGCTTCCCTCTAACCTGTGCAATCATTGCACTGCCAGCGGGACCATCTTTCTTCATTACGTCTTCTGCATACTTTAGTGCAGCAAGAAGACCAGCGTTCGACAAGTCTATCTTGTTCATGTGGAACGAAACCACAAAATTATTGAAAGATTTGGGTAAGGATAACAGAATGAAATCAGCTTGCATGTCTGCATCCATGTTGGCCCCAAGAGTCTCCAGTTCAGACAAGTACCCAAACATTTTGAGTACATGTTATCAAACCGAAGTTCCTTCCTGCATCTTGCAGCGAACGAGTTCTTTCATAATATTGTAATGCTGGGTGCGGTTAATGTCACCAAACATATCTTTTAGATTCTGCATTATCTCCTGGCATGTACTCATCTCCACATGTTGTTTCTGAAGAACATTGGAGAGACAACCCAGGATATAGCATCTAGCCAAGACATGTTCTTCATCATACTTGTCATTGTATGCTTTTTCTTCCTTGGATTTAGGGCTTTCATGCTTGTCCTCGGAGAGCACATAACTTATGCGCTCAACAGAGAGAACAAGCTCCAAATTACGGATCCAATCCGAGTAATTTGGACCGGTCAACTGATTGACCTCAAGAAGCCTGCTTAGTAGGTTCAAGGACTTCATTTTCTGAAATTAAGAATGCACTATATTAGAACATATAAACATATATTCAGATTTATGATATTTGATTAAGGTATTTTAAATCAAATTATTCTTGAATTGTCGACTTTGAAAGTTCATTCCCTTAATCACTTTCAAAGTAAGAGATATACTTACCGCTATATCTCTAGCAAGAATTTGGGATCTCCTCTTTATCTTTGTCACATCCCAATAATATAAGAATCTGCGACTCCAGTAAAGAGAAGCGGGAACACATTCCGCCTTGCATGTCCAACTTGCATTTCCCAATTCGGTCTTTCACACCCGGGCCCACCACCCCTAAGGTTATGTTGACCCGTTGTTAATTGAACCAACCGATAACAGGAATAGTACTCGCTATACGCAATCCAATATCGCCCTAATAATATGAGGATCTGATATTGGGGGTCACTACGCATACGGCCTTACTCTTTCGAGATATCCAGATGCGCTTGCATACAGGAGCTGTCACTTCGGACAGGCGTCTCCCACATGCAATCCATGTCGACGGAACCGTTCGCCTTGACGGGAGACCATGGATGTTACTTATGTGATCCCCCACCTCATATTCAAATTTTAATTAATTATCATGGATCATATTCACATAATTAATTCTTCCAAGGGATCGGAGATTTGACGAATTCCTGGGGATGCTTGATGCCGTGAGGGAGGTGGGGGCTCCTAGCGGGGGAAGAGATCACTGGTGCTGGAAGGAGGGACCATTCTCGGTTCGAGGGGCTTACGGGGCCATCTTCAGGCCACCGCCGGCAAACTCGTAGCTTCTGAGCAGGGATTGTGCTTCTATTTGGGCGCTTAGTCTTCCTGAGAGAATTGGGATCTTCCTGTGGCTTCTCAGGAGGAAGAGGTTGATGACGCGTGATCGGTGCATTTGGCTCCTGGGCATCATTGCGGACAGATGCATAATTTGTGATAATGCGATTGAATCTGTGGAACATCTCTTTTTTTCTTGCCCCGTGGTATCTCAAATTTGGCAGGAGGCCTATGTTGCATGGTGCCGCTTCAAAGACTTTCAGGCCTTCTGGAATTCAATCTACACAAATAGGGCGAGACCGAGGAGGGAGCGGATTTATCCCATGGCTATACTCTGGGCGGTCTGGCGTGGAAGAAATGACTTGCTGTTCTCGAGCCAAAGATTTTATAAAGAGAACGTGGTGATTTTTGCAAAGCGGTTGGTAGAAGACTGGGTGTTGTAGTGTTCCTCTCGATACGTGTGGTGTGGTGTAGCCTTTTGTCTATGCTGTAGCTAACTTTTATTTCTTGAATAAATTTTGGTGGGGCGGACACCATCGAGTGTTTCCCCCTGCCTTGTAGACTTAAAAATATTCTTCCAAGGGAAATAACAACTCTATTCATAATAGAGTGTCTCAATTGGATATAATCAATTTAATCACATTAAATTAATTATCAATCCAATTTAATCAACAACCTTGATTGATTTACTTGAATATATATGGTAATATCTCAAAGTATGTATTAATTCGAATTTTAATAATTAGAAAATATACCTTGATTTTCTCCGGCATTATCGAGTCCTTACCCGCTGTCATGGCCAGTACCGACGAGAGTGGGACGGACCACATACGTTGCAACCCGCTCCCCCAATGCTCTCCGACTAGACACCATATACACCTCAGGAAAGGATAATGCCAGATATATCAATTTGTACTTCAGATGATCATCGGTTCTTCAACCGAAATT
This sequence comes from Ottelia alismoides, assembly GCA_037367405.1. Lineage (NCBI taxonomy): Eukaryota > Viridiplantae > Streptophyta > Magnoliopsida > Alismatales > Hydrocharitaceae > Ottelia > Ottelia alismoides. Next base: position 820,987 of record JAZKJV010005244.1, on the reverse strand, counting down.
ATACCATATGGTAGTAATCAAACATTTTTTATTATAAGGAAATTTGCTACACAAATTCCCAATCCTATTCAAGCATCAAGTTTGATGATTGTGTTTGCAATTATGATCTAGATCAAATCTAATCAACTAATTGGTTGAGGCCAAGTCAATTAAGGAAATAATCATCTTCCAATATTTCACAAATATTTTCCATAATTATTTCATGAAATTAACAATTAATTTCACTAATTGACAATCACATGGTTCTTGATTAGGACTGTAATTTTAGCAGTGACCCCCACTCGCTAAAATCAACATATCTCAATCAATTTTTATTCAAATTAGACAAACTCGATTTTCAAAGATTGCTAACTTGATTTAGGACAGAACTCAAGTGATATTTCACGTATTTCGAGGTGAATCAAAACAGTAATTACCTCATTAATCATGTTAACATTCACAGTTCCCGCAACAGTGTATACATGTTCATTAAAACAACCATATCTCGAGCAAACGGAATCAGAATTACGTAAACTCAGATCCTATGGTTTCCTTATTTAATGGGAACAAAATCCAAGTGATTAATTCGTGTTTAAACGTTTTAAACATGGCCGAATTTATTCTCTAAACAGATCTGCGAAAGCGAATGCGACAAAAACTTTCGCGACCTTAACGAACCCAAATCGTCCTAGATTTGCGGATCGTATCCAAAACCTTCGGCCTAAGGCTCTGATACCACTTGAAGGATATGGTATTATCCTCAAGCGCATCACAGAAGCGTGATCGTCGTATCGGATACGACGCAGTACGACTAGTCGTACTAGTTGTTCTGTGCAGCGGAATTTAAAAAAATTTTCATGCCCCGGGCCCGGCTCAACATTCTTGGAAAGCAATCGAACCAAAGAAGACACATTCAATCTTGCGATGAAACCATATGATCCAAGAACGATTCTCGGATCGTTTCATCTATAACCACAGCAAGTATAAAGGAATACCTTTTGAAGCGTGGTTGATCGAGTCCCTAAGAAAAGAGACCTCCCGTCTCAAGTCCGCGTGATCCTCGCAATCCAACAAGATGATCCAAGCACGGTGAAGTCCTGATCTCGTCGTACGAGATCGAACGTCTTATTCGTGAGCGTAGCACTCCCAGAAGACAGAGAACCGAAGAACGTCGAAGCGGCGGCGTGGTGGCGAAGGCGTCGACGAGACTCTCCTCTAGGGTTTGGTGGACGACCACCAAGAAGAGGGAGAGAGGGTTGACGTATGAGAGGAATGAGAGAGAGAGAGAAGGCTCCAAAATTGCATAGCCCTTGAGAGCATGGTATGCCTCTCTATTTATAGGGTTTTGGGATCCATGGATCTCAATCCATGGGACATATAAAATTAATGGATGAGATTGATTTATATTCAATCCAATGGTCAAGATTGTTGTTGGTAAAAGCCAACAATTTGTGATTTAATTTAGATCAAATATATTTGATAAATCAAATACAAATCAATCTCAAATCAAATCATCCAAATAAGGAGAGAATATACATAGAGATTACATCTCGCATGTATATCAAGGTGGACGGCCACCCATTTCAAGTAGGACTTGGTGGCCGTCCACTTTATTCCATATGGAGGCAATCTCATGAGATTTCTTGAGATTGCATATCTCCATGGAAATCTCCATATTTATTTCCAACAACTTTTGTTGTGATTTATTCTTCAAACATAATTCATAATTAATTTTGAGAATATTGCAATCATACCATTGGAGTTTTGTTAATCATATTCACAATCCAAAACAAAATATAATTTACATTTTCAATTAATTATACAATGTGTATCCAATACACATTAATAATTAATCAACAAATATAAATTATAAATAGCTCTGTCTAATACATTATAAATCACATTTATAATATATTGTGAATAATTGGATATTGCTATCCACATTATTCTTATCCACAATATTTAAATCACATTTAATTATATTGGATAATTTTTACGCACATCAAGATGATTAAATCATATTTAATAATTAATTCTTCAATGCTTAGATCTATGGAATTATTCTTGAACTCCTTCAAGAATAATGCGATTTCTCCGCAGATACTTGGAGATAAGGACACGGCGATTGTATTGTTCCACATATAGTGACTTGGATGTTGAGATCATATCTCAAATGCAGATCTCATGGACCTCCCACAGATGCTTGATCAAATCAAGACCATAGACCTAATCTTCTCATTGCATCTGAATCTCATTCAGATTAATGTCCAGTACATGGACTAAGATTAGGTCCCTTCTCTAATGAGAGGAGTCACTAAAATCCAAACCCGTTTCATCACTCCCTCGGAATGGAAGCGTCACGGTTATACAATCGTTTATGATCACATCACTCTCAGGTATTCCCAATACATGTACATCCTGCATACTGGAAGACCTATGATCATTATGAAGATGTAGATCACTTTTACACTGTCATCTATAGGGTTTGATCATTAAGTTTCTCAATCTTGGTCATTGGGAATTGGTATAGATCATATGCTTTCCCAAAGCATATATCTTACCTTCACATTCATGTCATGCTTCCAAAGCATGACAACCTTGCATGGAATTTGATCAATCCCAATACCTCATGAGTGAGCTCATGTCTCTCGGTTCACAAGTGAACCTGTATGATCCCTTTGAGAGATCGTATTACTCATATGTCCTTACATGCACACCAGCTCGCCGGTGTATAGACCTTGGTTAGGTCATCAACCTATTGGTCTGCCAAATGTACACACTCAGATATATAGCAACACATCTGTCTTTGGTCAGAGGATGAATGCCTATGCTGTGACAGCATTCAACATAGGTCTTTGGTTATCTCGATCTCGTTAAGTCAACTCATTGAATCAACTAATCTGACACCTCCGAATCACTATTCCTATGCAGAGGACCTGCATCATGAGGTTGGTCAGATATCAACCATATGAGAAAGGATTGCCATCTTCTATTCAGATTGGAGATCATCACTTAACAATCATTTGATGATGCTTGATGAGTCCTCTATCTAACTCCTTAGATATTCATCCGAGCATCAGCCTCTATGATTCATTCAATGAATCAACAGCTGTATGATCATCAAGTTGGCCATGGTACATAACCCTTATTGTACAGAGGGACCTCATAGCGCATTCATTCATTCAATCTCAAAAAGGGAGTGAAAAATAATCAATAACTTTTATTGATAAATCATTTATTACAATAACATTTATTGTAGGAATGGTTCGCCCGGAGCTCACATTGCTAACACAATGTTCTATTGTCGTATAGTTATGGTAAGGAGGAAAACTGTGCAATAGATTTTTCATTATAAATGATGCAGAATGAGGAACCCATTTTCTTTCTTAAAGAAAGATACTTGCTTACACTATTGCTAGAATAACGAGAAGGAGATGGCAGTGCTTCTATTGATGGAGTCAGTGACCACGTAGATGAGGTGGGATCACGGGAGGAGCCACAAGTGCACAAGTGACGTGTGAAACCTCTCAAAGATTTGGAAGCCGAATATTTCAACCTCCCTTGCTTGCATACTACCAGTTGCATAACATATGTTCTACGTTGGATCTACAGAAGGTAGTCCCATGCACGAAATTCCCACTGCAGGATCCAGAAAGGGTTGGATCAGTTTGGGTATATTATACTGGGTATACTATAAACTGTCTTATGTTGATTTTTTTACAAGTGACTGTTTACATGACTCAAACTTATGACCTATTGTTCACACAATAAAAAGTTTTTACTGTGGTCTGGAATTCTTTATGCTAATCAAGAACCTCTTGTAGTAAACTTACTTATAACTTATGGAGATGTGGGGTTTCTTTCTCTGAATCATTTCCCCATTTTAAAGTGAACATATGGGTCTCTGAGCATTCCTCTCTTCAACCTTGTCTCACTTGTTGCTTGTTGAATGGGTGCAACGTTCAGCTGATGGCATCATTGCTACACGGATGATCGGAAATAGTGGTTCTTGAAGATTTTCGTAGCTCGACCTTCTTGCTCTCTAGTCCCGGGTCAGTTAGTTGTTGGAATTTTGAAGCCCCTTTAGATGGTTTGTGTTTTTCTCTTTTTTTGCTCCTTGTAGTCACTGGTCATCGCCTATCGTTGTCAGTCATTTAGAGGGTTTCACACCTTTGTCATGTTTCTGAGGATCGACGTTCCTTGGTAATCCTTACTATTCATGTGGTCATGAGTCATGGTATCAAGAAACTAGCCTCGAAGCGGTCGAGGCGTACGGCTCGAGCGAGGCGGTCCTTCTTAGCCTTGAGGCATATGCCTCGGTCCAGCCAGTCCAGTGAGGTGCGTGCCTCAGGAGGCTGAGATGTAGCCTTGAGGCGTTCCGCCTCGAAGTGATCGAGGCATTTTGCGAGGCGTTTTTGCTTTTTTGAGATATTTTTTATGATTTTAATGGTTTACTTGGTAGTTTGAGAAGCTTATAAATACATGCTTCTTTAGGATATTGATTATACGAGATAAACGCCTAAATATGATATTTCTTTCATGCCCAGAACTTCATATTTACTATTGATTGTGTCCAACTATTTCACAAACTCTTACTATTTCTTTTTTAATGAATGGATTCATAAATATCAAATCCAACAATACTCGTATATTTAATGAGCTTTGCAACATATCAAGCAAAACGAAATCGAAAGTGTTCACGATTTATCATGTTGCCATATATTATATGCTTGATATATACCATAAACTTATTCAATGTATATTTAATCGTACTTTTAATTACAATAATATTTCAAAGGTTTGCTTGTAATGGATATGATTCACGGTTTCTCGTACGGCCATATATTATATGTTAGACACATAACATAACTTTCTTCGACATATATTTAATTGTACTTTTATTTACATCAATATTTCAAAGATAGATATGTATTATTTAATTTTTTCGCAACATTTATAGATAATGAGTTCCTCTTTGATTGGATGAAACTGTGTAGAAAGGGATATGATGTTGTTCGATCTTCCATTCTGGTGTTCTTATCTCCATTATTTCATCATATTTTATAGTGTAAAATATTATGTATTGGGAAAAGAACATATAATTACATTTCCATATATAATTATGGTTTTCTGCATATTTTTCTCTATAAATCGAGGCTTACGCCTCGACTGCCTCGAGGCTACGCGTCGCCTCGATTTAGAGGAAAACATCTCGTTCCTGTTGAGATAGTTGTATCTCTCAATGCTTTTATGTTTTTACATTTTCTTCATGTATCTCTTGTGTAATTAACCCAGGGGTTTTCTCCTATATAAGAGAGCCCTTGGGTCTCCATTTATGTTTATGAACTCATTTTCCCTCAACATGGTATTGGAGCAATTGTCCTAGACTGGGGTTCATGTATCCCACCCTAACCCTAACCCTAAACCTCTAACCCCCCCCCCCATCGTCGCCATCATCGCACCCCTCCAGCAGCTCTCCAGCGCCCTCCCATGCCGCCACCTCCCAGGGCTTGCAGCCCCTGCACGACGCGTCGCAAGGGCTCCCTGCCCTGCTGCGCGCACCCCGGGGCTTCTAGCCCTCTCGCCCTGTGCCGCCCAGCCGTCCTCGCATGGCCGTGGGCTCCTTTCAGCCGCCGTTGCCAGTAGGCGCACCCAACCCGCATCTTCTTGCGTCTTGTGCGATCGAGTTGTGCGATACGAGGTCTGATTTGAGTCTAAACACGTGATTTTCTTCATCTAAATTACATTCTAAGATTCTAACCTTTACGAAGAAGAGGCTGTGAGGATGGTTGTATAAGTCTACAGATACAACCATTCCTCCTTATGATTGTGTAGACATTATATAACCAGTCTACTCGGCTTATTCGTGGTTTTATTCATTGATATCATGTATGACGTTAAGAGCGACATGTTTTCCTCTTCAGGGGCATTCAAGGGCCTGACTCCCATAGTAAAGATGGATGGGACCAACTACGAGTTATTGTCCATGCAGTTTCGTACTCTTATGCAATGTCATAATAAGGAGCACATTCTGACGGAAGCAGAACCAACAGACAAGATTGGGATGAATGCATCTTGGAAGCAAGATGATGCATATGCTCGCATTTGGTTCTCTGGGACACTTACCTCGGAGATTGCCAACGATATTGTTAATCAGTTCACGACCAAGGCAGCGCTATGTGGGACATATTAGTAGACACCTATGGGCAGGCAAAGAATGAAAGCAAGATCCTCCAACTACAGTTTGACATTTTTTCGACCAAATAGAATGGTCGACCACTCCACACGCACTTCTCCCATCTGCAAGGCATGTTTGAACGCCTACACAACTTCATGCTCATTACCACCAGCATTGGGCAGCAACAACAGTTTTGGAATGCTACAATGACATGAGTTTTTCTATCATTCATTGACTTTGAGTACGATGCAACACATACTCAACTTCTGACGAGTGAGACGATATCGCCGATGGAGGAGGTCTACAAAGAACTGAGCAGGATCACTACCACGCCTACCACTACGCCACAGACGACTTCCTCAGCTATGGCAGTTTCTCGTGGATAAGGAGGTTCTTCCCGTCTTCATGGCCATGGACTGCGTGGTCGAGGTGGAGGACGTCAACATGGTCCATGTTTCTATTGCCATCGTCCTAGTCATTCGGAGGAAAAATGCTTTCAGAAGCATGGATATCCAACATCTGCACGTGTTGCTGAGCAGACTGATCCTTCTCCTGTGCCTACTACCGATGGACACTTTGATGATTTTGTCTCGAGACTTCGGGAGATGATGGCCACCTCCACGACTCCGGCTGCAGGTCCCTCTGATGCAACAGCTACCGCCAGAGCATCATCCATTTCATCAGGTATTTCCTATGCGTTTACCAGTTATAGCAGTTCCGATGCGACAGATTGGATTATGGACTCTAGAGCGTCTCATCATATGTGTGGGGATCGGGCGCAGTTTAACTCTTACAAGTCTATCCCTCCTTGACGATCTGTTGTCATTGCCAATGGGGTTTGGCTACCTATTGTTGGTCAGGGGAGATTGTGTTAGCTCCTTCTATGCATCTACAGAACGTCTTATATGCTCCTGATTTTTAGATGAATCTTTTGTTCATTGGCCAAATTACAAAAGATTTACATTGCTGTGCCATCTTTGACCCCTCTTCTCTTGTATTTCAGGACATACTGACTGGCATGGTAATTGGTCATGGCCGTGAGCAGAGATGATTGTATAAGCTTGCCATTTCATCACATGTTGGGGTGGCCTCTATTCCTTGTGGATTAGTTTCTCCATTCATGTGGCATCTTCGCTTTGGCCACCTTCCTCTTCAAAAGATGTTTCATGTGCTCTCGCAGATATCTACGCGTACAACTTTGGATTGTGAAGCCTGTCAACTTGGGAAACATCATCGCTCCTCGTTTCCGAGTTGTTCAAGTCGTCATAATAGTCGGTCTTTCGAGTTGTTTCATTTCGATATTTGGGTTCTGAGTCGTGTTCCTGATCATCGGGGACATCATTTTTATATGGTTGCTGTGGATGATTATTCCAGACTATCATTATGCTGTAGCAAATTTTCTCAGGTCTCTTGGTATAATTCATCAGACTTCTTGCAATTATACATCCCGACAAAATGGTTTGGTAGAACGTAAACATTGTCACGTTCTTGATGTCACGAGAATTTTGTTGATTCAAAATCGTACACCTCACTCTTTCTGGGGGGATGCGGTTCTAACCACATGCTACTTAGTGAACCACATGTCCTCCACTGTTCTTGGAGAGAAAATTCCTTTCTTGACTATGTTTCCTGAGAAGGATTTATTCTCTCTCACTCCCAAAGTCTTTGGATCGGTGGCATTTGTCCACAACTTCTTCCCTAGCCGTGACAAGCTCTCACCTAGAGCTGTCGAATGTGCCTTTGTTGGTTATTCCCGTCCCCATAAAGGGTGATCAATGTTTTGATCTTATTGGTGGAAAATACTATATGAGTGCCGACGTCACATTTTTTGAGTCCATTATGTATTTTTCTCCTACATGTAACATGCTGTCTGATACTAATGCTGGAGAGGATGTTGTGGTTCCTTCACCTCCATCTTCTCCGTCACATACTCCTCGGCCTTCTTCACCTCCACCACCGTCTGCATCTCCACCACCGCCACCACCTCCTCATCCTGTAATCAAGTTCATGTTTTTACCACATGTTTATACTCGCAGATCTTCTACTCACACCTCTCTTGCACCATCCACATCATCCATCACGCCTCAGGTATGTCATGAAAATACTATTTCTACTGATGACACTGGAGCTTTGAATGATACACATGAAGAATTGATTCCAAAGGACAGAGAAGCAGATGACCTGGAGATATGTATTGCCCTAAGAAAACCTCGGCGATGATGTGCTACGCATATTCTTGCTGCGCATGTCTCCTTGGATCATTTTTCAAAGGACTACCAGAAGTTTGTAGTGGGGCTATCTACTATTACTATCCCACGTACATATCAGGAGGTGCTTCACGACAACAAGTGGCGACTTGCAACGGAGGAGGAGATGGCAACCTTTCGGTCATGTAGTACCTGGAACATTGTTTCTGCCCCGTCTGGTGCATCAGTTGTGAGCTGCAGACTGTAGTGTCGACCGCTATAAGGTAAGGCTTGTGGCTCGGGGGTTTACCTAAACCTATGGGGTGGACTATCAAGACACCTTCTCTCCAGTAGTAAGACACTCGACACTCCGCATTCTTCTATCGGTTACAGTATCCAAGGACTGGCCTCTTTACTAGCTTGATGTGAATGCATTTCTCTATGGAGATCTACAAGAGGAAGTATATATGCAACAACCACAATGGTTTGCTACTGAGGGGGAGTCCCAGAAGGTGTGCAGACTCCATAAGGCGATTTATGGCATGAAGCGGAGTCCGAGCGCTTGGTGCCAGAAGCTATCGGAGTTCATAGAGCTACAAGGGTTTGTGCGGTCTACTGTGGATCATTTTTTATTTGTTAAGAGCACATTAAGAGGTATGGTGGCTATTCTTGTTTATGTGGATGATATTGTCATTACAAGAGATGATGAACATGGCATTCATGCTGCCAAGGAATTCCTAGCCCAACAGTTTGTGACTAAGGACATTGGCAATCTTCGTTACTTCCTTTGGTTGGAGTTTGCCAGGAACAAGCGTGGTATTGTGATGACTCAGAGGAAGTTTGTTATGGATCTTCTTTCTGAGACATGTATGACAGGATGCAAATCTGCTACTACTCTTATGGATGCAAGTATGAGATTGTATGACGAGGACACTAAGGAAGTTGACAGGAGGAGATATAGAGAGCTTGTTAGGAAGCTCTTATACGCCACCATCACCAGGCAAGATATTGCATTTGCAGTAAGTAAAGTCAGTCAGTTCATGGAGCAGCCCAGGAAGGTGCACATGGATGCCGTTCATATGATCTTGAGATACTTGAAGAATTCACCTGATTTGGGTCTTATATTCAGTAGGGGTACATCCCTTGAGGTGACACCATGTGCAGATGCAGATTACACAGGTATCCAAGAGACAGAAAGTCCACTTCTAAATTTGCTATTTTCAATGGCAGTTCAGTTGTTTCATGGAGAAGCAAGAAGTAAACAATGGTGGCTAGATCAAGTGCAGAGTCTGAATACAGGGCGATGGCCCAGGGAAGTGCTGAAATGATATGGGTTGGATCGGTGTTGTCTGATCTTACTATTGAGGTTCTTCTACCTATGTAGCTTGTATGTGATAATCAAGCAGCTCTATTTATTGCTAATAATCCTGCCTTTCATGAACGGACAAAGCAGATAGAGATGGATTGTCATTACACTAGAGACATGATCCGGAAAGGTCTCATATCCAACTCTCATGTGTCTACTGGAGATCAGACGATTGACTTCTTCATCAAAGCACTTGCTAGAGGTCCCTTTCAGAGATGTTGTTCCAAGCGAGCATGATAGACATATATGCTCCAGCTTGAGGGGGAGTGTTGAGATAGTTGTATCTCTCGGTGCTTTTATGTTTTACATTTTCTTCATGTATCTCTTCTGTAATTAACCCATGGCTTTTCTTCTATATAAGAGAGCCCTTGAGTCTCCGTTTATGTTATGAACTCATTTTCCCTCAACAGTTCTGCCTTTCGTTTTTTAAACCTTGGTCATGACACCACATTTCTCAACATGCTTCAAGGGATTTTAGTCATTATCCTGGGTTGTTTTTAACGGTGGAAGAGCAATAAGAGTTTTTGATTTTCATTCGCCCGAGAAAACGGTGGCAGAAGCTGTGCCTTAAGAGTATGGTGTAATTTTGGATGTTGACTTCGTGTACTTTGAAATTGATGTGGAGGCGAATCCTCTCATCACTTGTGGATTCTCTCCCTAAATCCGTCTTTTGATGTGTAGAAGTGATTTTTTTCCTATAGAGAGGGACATGATTGGTTGTCATGTAGTCTCCATAGCACTAAAATTGTTGGCGAACGATCTTTTGATGATTGTTTTGTGTGTTTATGGGCCCAATAATACGTCTTACAGAAACACGCTTTAGGAGAATTTGAAGTTTGTTAGGTTGGCCTATGTTGATACCTCGTAGTTGATTTGGTGCGACTTTAATGTAACTCCATTTAGTAGTGACCATTCACGTTTGGGGGGGGGGGGTTACCATCTTGGTTAACTTTGCGACTTTCGTGCGAGAGATCTCTCTTGTGGTGTTTGATGCCCTGGATTGCCTGCGATGACTTGTTTTTTATGTCATCATTGGAGTTCTCCAGTTGGCCTTGGTGCGCTCACTTTCGAGATTTTGCTCGGATCATACTCGTAGATTTTTGAGAAATCATGTTTAGGATTTTGGGAAAAGAAAGGTTCTTTTTTAGGATACCAACATGATAAGAAGAAATATGCATGACCAAGCAACAACTTGTACGTCAGTCTGCACAAAGGATTATCCTTGTGTTCGTAATCATTACCTTTTTATCTTCGATGTGGACAAACTAATAAAGCATACACCGTAGGAGGCACATTTGTGCGTGCAGTATGCATATGACACTATTTTCGTGATTGAGAAGTCAACGTGAAGTGTGAGATTCGGAGGAAGACTCCAGAGTGTAAGGGTTTTCCAAATGATAACCATGATGCCATATATGGATTATAAATTTAATGATAATGATGTCTAGAAACATGGCAATGATAAATCTTGAAATGCATTCCAGTGTGAAGGACACCTTAAAATACTTGGGTTTGTATTCAATATTTCGATGAGATGGAGGAATTGATGGAGATATCATATATAAAGTTAATATTGGGTGATTAAAGTGGAGGGGAGCTTCAAGTGTCCTTTACAAGAAGAAAAAACCTTTGAAGATCAAACTTAAATGCTATAAAGCTAACTAAGATCTGACTGGAAAAAGAAATATTAAATATGGAATCAGAATAATAAAATAACTTGGATTTACGTGGAACTATACACTCTAAAGAGCAAAATGAAACTAGGAGAAAGGACCGCTAAGGGCTAGGTTTTCTATCATATGTCTCAATGCGTATAATGGGTTTGGGTTCTTTATATGGCCCCATCATTACAACCAAATAACACTACTTAGCAACGTGGGACTAAATAACTCACTTGAATGTCATGTTATAAAACTCTCAACACCCCCCCTCGAATTGAAGCATGAAATGCTTAGCTTAGACAATAAATTACTCAATACCTACAAGCCGACTACATAGTTCAAATACAACTCAAACGCTCAAGTGTATCTTCTTCTGCTTGTAATTTGAGGAATATGCTATTGTTATTGATGGGCTCTTGAATATTCAAGATTTGGAAGCATGAAAAAGAACCTGTCCAAAAAAGACCTCTCCGAGTACTGCTGTTATATGTACATATGAAAAATGGATTTCATTATGGTACCTCTGCAATGGGTCTCTCTCAAACGAGAGCTGCGAATTGGATCTCTCCTGTACTAGTTAGGAGAATGAGATACTACTAGGGAGTCCCAATGAATCTCTCTATATCGAGCCTCTACTATGGGTCTCTGTCATAAGTGGTCCACGTGAAGATTTTAAGCCAAATTTATGGGTATGGGAACCTCTTCAACAATTCATCACATACGTGTACCTCATATAAAACAAGGTGTTCTTTTACACTTCCCCATTTCCCATATCCATGTGGATATACAAAAAAGTACCTCCTTTTCTTCTTCTTCTATTTGTCCCCATTTTTTATAGCTTTTCTTCCCCCTTTTTTTGCTATGATTAATTCATTTTTTTCTTATTCTCTCAACTTTCTTTTTCATCCTTTTTTCTCCTTTTCCTCTTAGCTTCTTTTTCTTCCTATTATTTTTTAAAACTTTGTCTTCGTTCTTTATTTCTCAATCATTTTTTTGAAACCAATCCAAATCCCAATTCTGAGACTCCTTTTTTGTTGATTATTTATACACATGCCTTTATCCGGTAAGTGGCCTATTGGACCTTTACAAATCACCACAGAATTTTTGTTATCATAATTTATACGTTTTTAAGCTACATTCGTCCCCGTTTTCTTTTTTTTTCCATAGCTACTTCCTCCCTTTTTTGTGGCTTCATTTTTTGACCCCATTCCCCTTTTTTGAGTGGGCCATAATATACCTTTTGATGTAGCGTGGAATCGTGAAATAGGCTAAAAATTAGGGATTTTTATCAATTAGATTTTCCGCCCATTCGTTTTGTGTGTCATATAGGCAATGGTTAGTTTTATTTGCATTCAATTGAGTTCATCATAATTTCTGTTTTTATTTAATAAATGGGGCGTATGCGATCTCTAAATTAATCAGTTATTCGGTTCATTTTAATTTCCAAAACTATTTTTATAATCCCCCTCCTATATAGAGGGGGTTGAGAGTCTTTATATTGATTATTTTCTATCTATATAAAAAATTGAAGTTTTCTCCATTACCCCTCCCCTCTTCCTCCTCCCTTCTTGCAATCCCTGTGCTTCTTTTCCAAAACCTCGCGCAACTGACACATTCTTCTTCTTCCTCCTTTCCTCTCCAAATTTCTTCCACCTTTTTTGTGGGCATGACCCTAAATGTCGGTATTGCTCACCATTTCAGCGATCAATGGAAACGAAATTTTGTAGAAATTCGATCGAAATTTCGATCATGTCGACCTTTTCTGTACTAGGGCCCCCATATTTTGACCATTTCAGCCATTTCAGTCGAATTTCGATAACCCATTGAAATCAAATTTCGATCGAAATTCGGCCGAATTTCACCGAAATTTGAGGCCTTAATTGTGGGCTTCTTTTTTTTGTTTGACCCCTTCCCCTATTTTTGAATAGGCCAGGATAAATCTTTCCTAGATAATGTACTTTGACCCATTTTGGGCTTTATGAATAATAATCAAAGGAAAAAGAATTGGGTAGACAAAGCCCAAAATCACCTCTACATGTAGGTCATTGAGCCCTTCCTCAAGATAGGTTCCCACAGGAGTAGAACCCGTCTCCTGCTAGCATCACCAAAGAATGTCACCATATGGAGCAACTTGCACCAATGTATCCAACGCCGTTTGCATCATGGATCTGTCGTCCTTTATTCTTTGATGACTATACCTAAGGTTCTACTGCCAGGACCCATTGACAAAGAGGGCACTATATCCTTTGATCACATTGCTCATGATTCAGTCGCGTCGTTACCTCGTCGTGATTAAAGGCATATTGATGTTGCCTTCACCATTCATATGAATATGATCCTACATTTTTATCAACTGTGATGTTGCCTCTTAAGAGAATCACGCTGCCATCACCGTCTCATGCACCACAATTATTGCCATGACCTCGTGATCATTAGGACTTGAAACCCGATATCGTCTCAAGAAGCATCACAATGAATTTTGTCACATGTTGCTTCATTACAGGTCAACTTGCTGCTCGTGGTGCTTGCCCATGTCCTTGTGCAAAATCATAGTCTGAATAACATGATAACTAAAATGAAATAAATCAAACTAGCAATCCCTATAAAACTGCGCTAATACCAAGTGGAAATAGAAATAGAAAATGTGGTATCAAAAATAATAGGGGAACTTGGATTACATGAGACCCTACATTCTAAGGAATGGGATGAACCCACGTGAGAAAGCCATCATGGGTTAGGTTTTCAATTAAAATTCTCTCTAAGTGCATGGGGTATGGGGTTCTTTGTAGTACAACCTTTACAACCAATTCACACCACATTAATGGTCTGTTGTAGTGCAATGTGCCTACCCAAAGACCAAAGTTTAAATTTTGAGGTAGGCACTTGCACGTGTTTCCTCTTCTTCTTTTAAAAAAACAACAATTCCCACCACTTAGTCACGTGGGACTACACAACTCATGTTTGAATGTTCGATTACAATGTTATTAACAATCTACCTGCAATGCTTTGTGGTGTTGAGTTTAGGCAGTTGGCTATAGACATGTCAAGAGAATGTCTATAAATGAGATGTTGATGCTTTTGTAGATGTGTGGTCACAGAAAGAAGGTTTAAATTCGTACGAGAGTTTTGGTTAAAAGGTTGGTATGACCAATGCGTTTAAAAAAATGCGAGACAAATCAATGTAGTTTTATATAAGTGAGGCGAGGCATAAACCTCGAGGCAGTAGGCATATGCCTCTATTCATATGAAGGGAATAAATTAATGATGTTATATGCTTATATGATGTATAATTATAAACAAAATGGATGGAGATGAAGTGAGAGGCTGAGTAGAGGGCATAGAAGGCCGTATCCCGATATATCGGCGATATATCAGTATCGACAGGTCATCGATATATCCTCGATATGTCCGATATCGGGTATCGACATGCAAAAAAGGCTAGCCAAATCCCGGTGTCAGCGATATGGCGTCGATATATCGGCGATATATCGGTATCGACATGGTACCGATATCGATACCGATATCGATATGTCCTTCCATGGTAGAGGGGAGCGGGATGGAAGTGAGAGAGAGGGAGATTGGAGGGTGCCGGTTGTGGAGAAGAAGGTTTAGAGAGAGGGAGATCGGAGGAGGCAAGGGCTGGGGGTCTAAGGAGGAGGAAAAGGATTAGAAGGTGATCTCTTATCGAAAGCTGGGTCCATAATGCTTTCGTTGCAACAAGGTTGGCCATCGTGGTTTTTCTCCCAAGTACCGCGTTGCTTCGAGTGTGGAAGGGAAGGACACCAATTGATGTCTTGTTATGTCAAGCCATGGTCTCAATGCTCATCTCCTTCAAAAAGGGAAGTCGGGATGACTTTTAGAGGGGCTACTGGAGGATTCTTCAAAGGGGAAGACGAGAGGTGTAACACCTTGCGTCTAGAAGGGTGCGACCTTTGATGAAGTCCTGACGGGGAGCACTAATTGTGCACCAACTTCGGAATTGCTAGTGGGTGTTATCCAATGACCTGGAAGAGTAGAGCCATCGACGGTGATTACTTTCTTGGGTTCGTCTTTCTAGGCAGATGTGGTTTAATTGGGGAAGGTCTTTTGTGTGCAAGAGGTCTTACGCCATTGGAATCAAAAGCCTTCCTTTCTCTTAGAGACACGAAGGAGAAGATGTTTTAGAGGCGACCAAGGTTCACATATGGTGAGTAGAGGTCATTGGTGAAGCTTGTCCTCTGAGTTACTATAGTCCCTTTTCTTTCCAGATCGGTAGAGGGCCTGCATTTGTTGCTTCGAGTGTGGGGACATGTGCTAGAGGTTCTTTCAGACGGACACTAACCACGAACAGATCTCGATGCGGCTTTGTTTTCCTTCATCGAGTCAAGAACGACGTCATCAGAGTTCTCTTTCAACCTAAATATCAGGAGGACAATTTTCAGATGCCTAGCAGTGGTCGTTCATCATCTCCCACCTTCGCTTCTTGCTGATGATGTGGTAGAGCTTCGGCCGAGGTCTATGGGTGGCGAAGCGATGAGTACAACGAAGAGTTCATCGGCAACCGAGGAGCAGTCTTCAACGTCTTTCAAGGCAGAGTCGAAGGCGAAGATTACAGAGTTTGAAATTCAAATTCGACCGCCATCCTTTTTTGATAGAGGGCAATCATTTTGGGAGGCAGTCACAGCGCTTTAGGAGTTTGTAAATTGGAGTATTAGGGCTTTGATCGTTCTTGTTTTGAAGCTTTTATACAACTCTCGAGTTTTACTGGCTTCGACCCGATCACTAGTACTCAGGGCTCCTGCTACTTACGACGTTGTGGATCCCCGTTTGGATCTAAACACGATCCATCCTGGAGAGACTTTACACACGATCGTCCTTTCGGGTTTGGAGCGCGCACGTGGGATCTAAAAGGAGGTATTTTTGGGGGGCGAGGCCCTTGTTTGTAGTGAGGGAATATTTTAGCTACTATTGCAGGAGGGGTGGAGCGCAATAGCGCCTTTAGCAAGGTTGGAAGATTGCCTGGAGGTTTCACATGTATCTCGTCAAGCACTTGTTTGCCCTACACCCATGAACTTGCCACCTACGGTGGAGCTTCTCCAGTCTTCTTCGATGGGTTTTTACCTAGGGGAGAACCCGCATTGGGAGAAGGGAAAGAGATATAGGACTAGAAAGAAGTCAAAAAGTGTGCGACTTGGCCCTGGAGACCCTACAAGTGAGGAGAGCACGACTTAACACCTGGGGTCAGAATCCTTGGAGATGAAAGGTTTGTTGCGGGACTATGTGGCTCCGTTGGCAGGGGTAGTCCTCTTGTTGGGTGTGGACAATGTTTCTCAATGAAGGTACTTGGATTGTAAGGGGACCCATAGATCTAGAGAAAAGAAGGTCAGTGGGGTCATCGATAAATAGGTGGGGTGCCGGTATTTTCATGCTACAAGGGACCAAGATTAATGATTATTCTACCATTTTGTGGGGTTCTTTAGGGCGCATAAACAATATGGGGTACAAAATAATAGAGGTTGTGGGGAACGCTTGAGGCTTAGACATTGCATGGAAAGAGGAGATTTTTCAGTTTGTTGGTAGAAGTCAAAAGAACAATGGTCTTCATTCTTCTCCAAGACATCCATAATGGTGCTTGCACTCTGTTTACGTGTGTTTACGTGCCCATATACGCTTCATTACGAGAGGCTCTATGGACAAAACTTCACGAAACAAGGGAATAGAGTGTTGTATGGCTTGTTGGGGAAGATTTTAATGTCTCCTGCTTTCCTCTGACCGCCCTAGATCTTGAGGCGGCTAGAATACCGGGTCTAAATATTTTGTAGAATTTATGACGAGCTACAATTGGAAGTGCTTGATGCTTGCGATACTAGATTCACTTGGAGAAATGAGGGATCACAATCAAGGATAAATCATTTTCTCGACTCAACGGAATTGATGGATGCTTACCCTTGTCTAAGGTCTCCTCTCGGGCATGGTCTAGATCAAATCATACACCTCTTATCTGGGAATCGGTAGCGGGTACCCTACCTCGATCATTCTTTCATTTTTAGAAGGCCTAGCTCTTGGAAGATGGTTTTAGGGAGTTGGTCACCAAACATTGTACCACACATATTACTATAGGTTCTGCGGCTGTCAACCGCCGGGTCAGTGTGGAACCCACAGACACACGAGTTGCCCAGAGATGACCAAACTAGAGGTTGGACTCTTTGCGGAAAAAAATGTCTAAACTCAAGAAGGACCTTAGGGAGTCTCGAAGGCTTTGTATTAAGAATGCGAAGATGGCGGTGTTGGGACTTGACATGGAAGAGAACACATGGGATGTGGTGGTGCTAGAGATGAAGTTGAGATCAGACTTTATAAAATTCATCGTGGAAGAGGACATAAAAACTGTAACGGAATGGAAACAAAGATCGAGGTTGAAGTGGTTCGAGGAAGGTATACAAATTCAAAGTTCTTTCACAGGGTGGCTATTGGAAGACACAACCATAACCTGTTGCAGGCGGTAGTCGTAAATGGCAGAAGAGTCAAAAGAGGCAACGAGATGGGTAGAGAGTTGGCTTCTTTTTTCCATGGCCTTTCTCACTGATCAGAGTCGCCGTTGGAGTTGGCGGGGAGCAGCTCTCCAATCCTTTGTTTGGAGCATGCTAACGTGCTTAATCATAGCTTTTCCCCTATAGAAGTTAAAGCGGCCGTGTGGAATCTGAACGCAGATGGTTCTTCTGGTTATGATGGTTTCCCCGTGTTTTTCTACAAGGAATCTTGGGATGTTGTTGGGCCCCCAACGTGATGGCAATACAACATGATGATTTTGCTATGGGAAATTCTGGTTATAAGATACTGAATAGGGCAAGTCTTTTCCTCCTTCTGAAGAAGGAAGGATCGGAATGAGTGGAAGACTTGAGACATATTACAATGTATAACACAATTTACCTTATTGTGCCAAATGTCTTGGACTCTTGGCAAACAGACTAGGCATAGTTCTTAGAACTGTTGTTTCTCCTACACAATTTGCCATCATCCCGGGAAGGCACATTGGAGACAGCCTGACTATGATAACTGAAATTATTGCAGTTTGGAAGAGAGGGCACACCAATGCTCTTCTTTGGAAGGTTGATTTCTCGAAGGCCTATGATACGATCGACTGAAGGTTTTTGTGGTATGCGCTCGCAAAAAAGGGTTCCTGGATACTTTGATCACTTGGATAGAAAGGTGCATAACTATGCCATCTTATTATGTGTTTATTAACTCGAAACCAGATGGTTGTTTCTTGCAGCTGTAGAGAGGTGTATGCCAAGGTTGTCCACTCGCTCCACTTCTATTTGTCATTAGCAGCGGATGTTCTAGCTCGCATGGTCTCTAGCGTGGTTCTACATGGTGTCACTTCTGGGTACACTTGTGGGGACATACCATCCCACTTCTATAGTATGTGGACGTCACCATCCTATTTATTGAAGTGGGGACACAAGAAGCATGCAACATGGCAGTTGTGGTGGATTTCTTTGGGGAGCTATCAGGGCTCAAGCTAAAAATGCAGAAATCAACGCTCATACCTTTCGGCGTTTTGGTCACAGAGGAACATGATTGTTGCCTAAGCTTGGGAACACATCGTGGAAATCTCTCTATTCGGTATTTGGCCCCCCACTAGCTAGTGGGAAACTACAAATGTCTGACTCGCTACCAGTGTTCAGGAAATCGGCCGAGTATACCGCATACTCGGCCGTATACTCGTATTCAGTAGACTTGGCGCACCGAGTATGGTCAAATCGGCATCTAGGCGGGTCAGGCCGCATACTCGGCCGAGTATACCGTATATGCGGCCGTTTATGCGGCCGATTTTCAAATAAACTTTTTTTAAAACCTTAAAGTAAGTTCGGACATCCGACTTAGTGCTCTTTCAATTGATGTTTTTGCTCACTTGACTCTATTATCCCAATAGTTTTGTTCCTTATACCTTCAATTCTTTATTATTATAATCAAGAATATAATATTTAGAGGATATTAACATGATATTAAAAATTTATTTATATTTTTAATAATAAAAAATACCAAACCGCATAAAACCGCATACTCGCCGCATACTCTCCCGCATACCGCATACTCTCTATTCATTGACCCCTCCGACTGAATACCGCATACCGCCTTCCTGAACATTGCTCGCTACCAGTGATAAAAAAGGGGGACTTTTTCTTGTGAAGGCTGCTCTCATTGTTATCCCTACTTTTTTTGTCTTCCAGAATTTTACCTATTGGGATTCACAAAAAATTAGAGAGGATTATGATAAGATTTTTTTGGGTAAGTCGGGCCTAGATACACCTGGTCTACACATGGTGGATTGGGAGACGGTAACCTTGCTTTTACAAAAGGGGGGTCTTGACGTTTCGAGATAGGAAATCATGAACAAATCTTTGTTAATGAAATCAGTGAACAAAAATTAGGGAAATAATGAAGTCCTTTCCAGCAACCTTATTCGACGATTGTATGGTGTACATACACGACTTGTTTTTGCTCACAATCCCTCTTTTCATACCTCATTGTTATAGAAAAGTATATGCTCCCTTTTGCCGTAGGCTCGTCAGATTCTAAAGCATTTTGCAGGGGATAACAACTCTCTTGCATTTTGGACGGATGATTGGATTGGTAGTGGAAACCTCGCAACAAGGTTCCCTCGTTTGTTTGCCCTTTTCGACTTTCTGGAGGCAAGAGTTGTGGACACTTGGATCGGCAATGCGTGTGTGCCTACCTTTCACGGAGCTTTCTCGGATCATCGTGTTTGGGAGTTTGTTGACCTCTAGGGGGTGCTTTTTTCTCACTCTATGCCCGGGATTGGGAGAGACCATTGGTGTTGTTGTGATGGTGACTTCTCTACAAAACTTGTTTTTCTGGTTAGATATTACATGTTTATTGATAGCTTAAAGGTACCAAACCATATGAGATGGTTTAGATTCAGTGGCAACAACTGTGACTTATGCCCTCTTTGCGATGCGTCAACATGATCCATTTAGCACATGTTTTTCGATTGCGACAGGACAAAAGCTATCTGGCTGGGGCTGGAGATTGATTGGGTGGACAACATTACCCTTGTGAACTTGTTGAACTCTGTCTATCGTTCAAGATCTCGAGAAGACTCGGTTATGCTTTGGCCCATCGTTATCATCTAAGTGCTTTGGCATTCTATAAATGACGTTATTTTCTTGTCTCGTCACTTTCATTTTGAAAGTGTTATATGTCGCGTCGAGAGTCTCCTTGCATCTTGGCTCCTTTGAGGTAACGCTTGTATCTTTCCAATAATTTAATATACGTGTGGAGGGCATTGCGTGTTTCCCCCTCTTTGATCTAAAAAAAATAAAATGCATACATGACTTTACAATTAAGGGATTTTAATTATTTTTGTTGGTCTAGTTCTTAAATCACGAGCGTCTTTGGATCAAAAGTTCAGGAATTCACCACAGTATAATATTGACTCAACTTGCGCAGATAACTAAATTACTAAAAGTTCATAGTTAAGTTAGAGGATCACATACTTTATGTGAGAAAATAATAATTCATGTTAAGTAGATTTTGCAAAAAGTTCTTAACTATATGAAATTACTTAAAAAACGTTCTTTATAGATCTCCTTCTTAAACAATTGAAAATCTCTATCGCGTAGTATTTTTAGATAGTTGGCAAAAAAAGGTAATGATGAAGTACAATCCGATTCTAATTAATTATCAAAAAATGATCCAATAAATTATAAATTATCTTTAATGTTTAGATCTGTTTTATGATCGGGTATCCGGAAAAGCTATTTGTTACTAAGTTTCATAAATATAACCTATAGATTACATAAGCACACATTTTCTTCATTTAAAACAATTTAATATTCCTTAGTTAATCGAGGCGGTGCCTCTACATTGCCTCACAGCTTAAGTACTGCCTCATATAGTCGAGGCATGAGACTCATTGAAGCAATTTGAGTGTATAACCTCGAGGCTATATTCCCTTAACGCCTCAGGGTGGGTTTTTTTTAAAACCTTGTGTATGGTATACATAAATATGAGAAAATCCTTTTGATATAGTTTGGACATGTGCATAGAAGCTCATCTAGTGCTCCTATTCGAACGCTCATGAAGTTAGAAGAAGAGCCTTGTAAGAGTGAACGTTAAAGATTGAATAAACGTTGAAAGGATTTTGAAGGTTATGGCCTTTTGGATCGAAGCCCCAAATTAAATCTATTTGGAAGCACATAATCCTTGTAGATGACCCCAATGCTGAAGGCTTCTTTATTGTAATTTCTAGGTTTTTTAACCCTTGCGCCCCTCTTAGATTCTACAATATCAGTTATGCTCCCTCTTCTTTTTTTGCAATATCAGTTGTGCCCCTACCTTCTTATACCTTTATCACATGTGCCTTTTCGTTAGTTTAACCATCAATTGGGAGAACCAAACCATAGTTTAATTAAACCATTGTTTGGTCAAGGAAATATTTGATTTCGAGAGGGCTTTTGTTTTGTTGCCCATATAATTCGGGATCCTCCATGGAGATGTCGAGGAGGCCGACGAGAGATAGCAATGTGAGCAGCCGTGGAGATTCTACGTTCAATTGCCTTCCTTCTTGATGATGAGGGTTGAGCTTCTTCGGCTCCAAGCTACTGCTGGAGTTGGGTCAAGGGGTGCCACTACATCTTTGACAAGCTTGGCATGTTCTTGAATACCATGCTTTCGATTGTTCATTCACAACCTATATTTTTACAAAATATTCACTTTACTTTAGCAATCAAAGGTACATATTCATCTTTGCAAAACTCGTATTTTGTCGCCTTTCCCATCGGACTCCCAATTCTCGGTGATTCAACTCCATTGATCGTCAAGTTCATCAAAACCAGAATTTTTAGGACCCACCTCTAGTGCTCGTCGAATTCTTCAGTAATATCGTATCTTTCAGGGACCCAACACTTGATCTCGTCCGATTTTTAGCCAAGATCGTAGCTTTAGGCGACCAAACAACAAAACCAGTTCGATTCACACCAAAAGTAGGATCGGCGACTGCCAAACTCTGCGATCGGGAAGAGTGGAGTTTTGAAAGAAGTTGGAGATGAAGGAGGAGAGCCGCAATTTGTAAGAGGCTATGGAGGCAGATTCGAAGAAGTAGCTAAGGCAAGACTTGTAAGAGTCAGTGGAGGAAGATGTGGTCAGTAAGAAGTTAGTGAGCCACGGGGTGCCATCGAAGGCTGGGTTGAATGCAATGTAGATGGTGCATAAGAGGAATCCTGGAAGGTGAGCATGAAGTCGTAAGTGAATGCTTTGGTCCACTCTTGATAAGGAGGGTGAAGAGGCCCTTGAGATCCGTGGGGGATGAGGGGGGTGATTTCTGACTTTTGGATGGAGGAGGTGGTGTGCAATATTGGAGTGAAAGGAAACCTCCCGCCATCTCCGCCACCCTCTCCAAGACTCGTCCACCCTCCAGTACTCCCTCTCTCTTCCGCAGCTCCACCTCCCCGCGCTCCCCCTCCACGTCGACCCCGCACCACTGCCATCTCCTCTTCCCACCCCTTTCCTCTTGCCGACTCCGACCCACCCTCTAGGGGCCCTAATATTTTTGCCCCGCCATTTCCGCCTCACCCCTGAGGCGTCGCCATATCCTCCTCCATGTCCCACCACCCACGCCACTGGAGTCCCTCTTCACCGCCCTACCTGATGCCACCAACACCTACATTCCCGACACGACTACCACCTAGTGCCTCCTGATTCGGCCCGTCACCGCCACCACTTAAGGCTTCCCGATTCAGCCCGTTGTCATCGCCACCTCCTTCACCGAAGAAGCTGTTGTCACCTTGTACACGCTAAGAAGAGGTGCTGCTCTCGACTCTAGCCCTCGTCATCCCGTTGCTGCCACCACATGTGACCTTCCTTATCGCAACGCCGTCGCCGCCCCTGGAAGGGAGAAGAAACCCTAAAGAGGGTCGGGGACTTCCCTACAATTAGATTCCCTAAATTAAGGGATGTGATATTTTGGAAAATTTACAAGCAGCCCCCTCCTCACATGAGTTTTTATCAAAAGGGTCAACTGGAGGATAATTTATATTATGGAGATATTTTAAGTGAAGGGATATAATTTTTGCAGACATACCCCTCGGTGGAAAAAATATAAACGTGACATGGAAAAAGAGCAAAATTAGGGAGATCCGATAAACTAATCCATTTGGAATTCTCCACCGTCTGCTCAGACTTAAAGTAATTCGTTGGGAGATGAATTTTTCAAAGCGGCGGAGAGTTGATGCAACGCGGATCGATCTATTGGGCCTCAAATAGTTTTTTCCCTTGAATTTTATCAATTAGGGTTTAATTATCGTACGTTAATTGGAGTCAAATTATTTTCATTTTATTGACTCCGTTGTAATTTTATTTTAGATAGAGAGATCGCATGTGATCACATATCAAATTAGTTAGTCGGCTAAATTTAGCAATTAATCAGTTAGAGATATTTAAGGTCCAAATTATGATAAGGTAGGATTTGAATATTGTTTTGTTTCTATTTTTTAATCTCACCTTTCCTATATAAAGGGGATGGTAGTCATTTGTTTAAAAACAATTCAAGTTGAAATTAAATTGAGATTTATCTCATCTTTCCCCCTTTTTCTTCTCCCTCCATGTGATCTCCGTAATTCTCTTCCCCAAATCTCGTGCAATCGATGTGCTTTCTCTTCCTCATCCCTCCATTTTCTTTTCCGTCAAGTAATATTTTCACTGCTAAAAAATATTTTCCGTCGTTGCAAATTCCTGATTTGCGTAAGAGAATGAAATGGTGAAAGAGACTTGATGTCTATGGGTGCAACTAACACATGGTATGAGTGGTTGCACATGGAGCTTGGGGCGGATGGATGGATGATGGGAGGTGCTGTGCGGGGAGCTTCGGGCAGAGGGCTGGGGGTTTTGCTGGGAGGAGGAAATGTTGCATGCATATGTGGGGAGGTTGAATGGAGTTGGTTGGCTGTGGGGAGGGGTCGGTGGGGATGAGTTGGGTGTAGGAATAGGAATAATAAGAAGGTAGGTTTTTTACACTTGTGTCCAAAGGTTAACGTATGTTTGGGAGTGGGATGGATGTTAATTAACCCGAAGGGTACAAGTGATAACAGTGCAAGAAGGTAGGAGTGCAACTGGTATTGCAAAAATGTGGAGGCATAATTGATATTGCGGAATCTAAGAGGGGCTCATGTGTAAAAATCCTAATTTCTACCATATGCGTGAAAAGTGTTTTTGTTGTCACGTATTTATGTTGTTACATATTACATTTCATGGTATTAGCTTTTTTATATATGAAAATAATTCAGAAACTTTGCTTTTAAAAAAAGTCCAGAAAACTTCCCATTCTTATGTGTTTTGGTGAAGTAGAGATGACAAACCCAGGTTCATCTCTCATGGTGAAAGGATAACTAACCCAAACTCATTGCTTTAATTAACCTGGCATAAAGAAAAGAAAGAATAAACCGACAACCCAGTGTTCCCACTCGAAGTATCCTTAACACTACTCGAAGTATGTGCTGCATTTCCGAAAGGGGAAATAAGGCATGCGTGTGGTAAGCGGCTTCTTGCTTGGTGCCCGCCACCCACACGTTAGAAATAGACATACATTCTGAGATAGATCTATCATATAGAGTTGTGGTGGATATATTTTAGGTAGTAGTCTAATATCCAGAGGACTATTAAATTAGAATATTAATGAATGGCTCATTGACATTTCTAATAATGAAAGTTAAACCTTAAAAAGATTAATATGAGGTTCACGATCATTTAACAACAATCTAGCATCATGACTTGGACATATGTTTGTTGATAAAATCAATAGACTTGTAAGAGACAAAACTTTAGATTGTCTTAAAGTTCAAAAATCACATACTTGCGAATACTATATTCAAAGTAAAAATATCCAATACACCCTTCTCTGGGAAAGATGAGATGTATTCAAGACCTCATACATTTGATGTATGCCATCTATACTATAATGAGTATTAATGATATGTGATATCCATTGATGATTATTTGGGGTATGGGATTTCTTCCTTATCCATTAGAAGCCTTTAAAATGTTCAAAGATTTCATAATTTGGATGAGAACCAAAGTTAGAAGGAAGATGAAATGGATTTGTTCTGATCGAGGTACCCAATACCTTTCAGATAAATTCAGAAAGATGCCATATAGAGAAAGGAATGTTGTTCTTATCTCACTCCTCAGCTCAGCATAATTAGGATCGAACTCCTTCACTTCCTGCTTGCACCGCTCGTTCGGGAAGAACACATACTCCTTCAGCTCCTTTGCCTTCGCTTTGGCCTATATAGGAAACAAAATCACATCAAATTATCTAACTCGTCGTGAAATGGATCGCTTGCCTCATCTGATCCAAACAACTTCCACTCCCTGAACCCTAACTTCTCCCTGATGCCGAGCGCACGCTTCTTCCACATAAACAGATCGTTAGAATCATCAGCAGATGTTCTTGAAGAGCAAAAACTGAGATTATCATTTCGGTGCAGTCCGTACTTTGCGACACAGATCACAGTTGTCGGAGAAGCTTATATGACTCTGGTTTGAAGAGAGCTCCAGCAACACCGAACAATCCATCACGCCCAGGTACTTCACTGGCACACGCTGTTCGTGGAACATTAGATGGGTATACTGCACCGGCGCAGCAGAAGTGCGCATCCTTTGCCGCTGGAGGAAGTACAGCTCTCCCCTTGGCAATAGCATACCCCGACGGAGGCGGCGGCGCGAAGTCGTACACTGGGAAGTGGATCTGCACTGAGAGGTGTTTGCTGCCGCTTCCTTCGGCAGCGTCAGGCTCGACTGCTTGGTGGATCTCGGCGATCTTTTTCCAGCGCTCCTGGTGGCGGAGCCGCTGGAGTTGCGCCACTCCGAGGCCATGCTGCGGCATTCGCTTCTGTGCCGTCGCAGCCTTGCTGACCCTCGGATACACCATTAGCTCTTAATCCTGTAAAGATTCGAATTAATGTCCAGTGTAATCAGTGATAAACGCTTGTTCATTTAATTACCGTTTTACTTCCCAGTTTTGTGCTTTCTTGAGAAGAGCACGTTCAAGTTGCTTGTGATTGACACATTCTTATTATTATAAATGATAAACGAGGGTGCATATCCTTTTTTGATTCAGAAAAAGATAGACCTAACTCAACGACCTAGGGTTGGTTTAACCCTAACGATATCATAATTAATTAAAATGCCTCAAAAAGGCAAGATAAAATGAGACCTTGAATACGTATCACATGGTGGCATTGTGGTCAGAAGCTGTAGAGACTGATTGGGTGGTAGTCTGGTAGAGGTGGAAAAGGCTACCAGAGGTTGAGCAGACGGACAAGGATGGGATTGAGCTGGAAAAGTTTAATAGTGGAGGGTCCTACATGACATATACGAAGATCATGAATGGAGGCGGTGGTACTTGGGGCCCAAGGAGAGCAGGGAGCTGAAGGCTACTGGGAGCCTTTGGGCTTGCTGGATGCAATGGAGAAGGGAATTCGCATGAAGCATGTAGCTGGAAAAGGGTAAGGTGACGGATGACAAAACAGAGGTGGAGGGTGGTGCAAGGTATGGGTGGAGACAGGTCAAACATGAGGGAACTGACGAAAGTTTGGTCCAGCTCATTGATTTTTTTCTTGAGATCCATTAAGCCCAAGCTGTGTCCATTATTAAGATTTGACTGGATTCTAAGTTTACTCATGATAGGGAAAGCCATAGAGTTCAGATCGGGAAGACTGAAGTTGTACCAAAGAATGGGTGAATCAACAACACAGTGCTGAGTCTTGTGTTGTTTTATTGAGTTTCACCATCCTCTTTGATTCATTAATCTCAGGTGATGGTGTATACTGAGAGCACTGAATATAAGTTCCATAGAGGCTTATTAGGTTTTTGCACTCATAGATATAATTTCCACATAATTGTATGAGTTTGTTATTGACATATCGTTTTAGTGCGTGAACTTCCTCAAAAAAGAAGTTTTAGTGCGTGAAATCTTTTTCAAAGCGTAAACGCTTGTGTTGAGTACACACTTGGATGACATCCTTGTGCACATATTAGCACACACATCTAGTGAACCCTTGTGTTGTAATTAAGCCTCAATTGGATTTACTCATTCTTACAGGCCTAATTTTTTGAGTTGGCTCATTTAACTTATTTATTTACTAAAAAATACCAACTTATTAACATATTAAATTGTTTATGTTCTGCTTGAGGGCATTGAAGTGCCATCAGCAGGGAACCTTTAAATTCCAGGTTGGTGGAATGAGTACCGATGTCATCAGTTGGTGCTTCCCCTCATATTAACCAATACTTTTTATTTGATAGCTGGGTGTTGCTGGAAGACAATTCATTCTGCACCGTTCTCTTACTTTTCAATTATCAAATGGCTTGGAAACCTGGACAAGAGCCGCGCATTCTCGCAGTCCCCTATCATACTGCTGTTATTGTTTTTGATGGTGCAAATTTAGCATTGCTTATTTTTCGGACCGGCAAAGAATTGCCAACTTGGAATACCACAGATGGTTCCTGGTATAGGCGCTGCTGCATTTGGTGCTTAACGTTTTCTCATCATGTGGAAATGTGCAGTCAAATACAGCTTTTACAATTATGTATTGAGTTTCCCAAACGTGCATTTTTATGAATTTTTTATTGCAATACCATATTATAATTGTTATTTGCTTTATATAGGGCGGTTGTTGCAAAACATGTGGTGCTGTCACTCATTTGGCTAGAGATTGTCCAAACAAGGGTAGCAAAGCTGCAGTTTCTTCAGAAAAGGAAAATATAGGTAAATTTTCCGAGTTGATACTGACCTTTATAGTTTTGGCGGTAGAGTCCTGACAACTGCTTGCCTGAGTATTCTATTTCTTTTATTACCTTATAGAATGGAGAAAATAATTACAACAGAAGTTTGTATATTTTCTGAGTCAAAAAAGTGGGAAACACGCTATGATGTCCGCCACAAATATATTAAAAGACGCAGATACGATGTTTCGCATCAAACAACGAAGCTCAAAAGAGATCTAGGTTCAAGAGATTCAACCATTCTACATCCACCTCTGACCAAATAATGGAAGTTTTCTCACAATGGAAGAAAAGATGATCCACTGTCTCAATATACGTTTTGCAAAGGGGACATCTATTAGAAACATCCGTGAAAAGTCTTGCACAACTGTTCCTTATCATGATGCTTCTTCTACGCAACAACCACACAGAAATCAATTCTGCTCAACAGTTTTAACTCCTAGATGAATTTGCAGTCGCAGAACAGTGCGTCTATCCTTGGCAGTGACGGTCTAGTGATAGCTTTGTTGGCACGTCTAATCGAGAAAGAGTTATCCTTGAAACCCAATGGTCTCAGCCTTTTGCCAGTCTATCTGTGTGCCTAAAGGATTCCATGAGTAGAATTAGAAGTAAATCCTCCAGACGCTGATCAGAGAAGTTCGTTAAGGATGAAGGCATCTAATTGCCATTTACCCAAGTTCAACACCCGTGCTTCTCGGTTAGCAGCTAGAGAAAATAGGCAGGGGAGTCTGTAAGAAAAGGATCCCTCGCCCGACCAGTTGTCAGCCTAGAATGCAAAACATTTACCGTCTCCAAGCATTGGATGTAAGAGTTCGATAAAATAAGGCATTATCGAGTTGACCCCTTTCCAAAAAGCTGAAGGGTGAAAATGGGGTTGTTGGTGCATGCTATCTTAAACCCCTATGCTATAAATGCTGCGAATGAGACAACATAAGTTTTCTCATCTGCCCCAGATTCTGAACATCCATTTAAGTAGAAGAGCTTTGTTCATGGTTTCCAACAGGGCCTTAAATATCATATTTTGGTTTCGTTTCGGTAAGCTTGGAAAGAGAAATTCGGTAGAATTTTGATGAAAAGACTGAAAATTGAGGAAATTACTTGAAAACCATTTTTAAAATAAAGATTTCTAATACTCTGTAACTCAATAAATGATATATAAAGGTAGTTTTTTTTGCTTATGCTAATATATTAATATGATATGTTGCATTAAGTTTCCATCCAATCGTCCAACAATAGAAAAGTAAGATGCTGCTCAGAACCAGAACCAGATTTGGAATCGTAAATAGAAGTCATTGGTTTCTCTTCTTGAACATGAAGAGAACGGTGACATGTGAGTACATCTTCAATAAGAATGAGGTAACAAATATGATAACTTCTAATTAAAACATATATATCAAAATAAAGAAATAAAAATAAAAATGTCTTCAGTTAAAATTTAACTAATTTGATTTATATTTAGATAAAAATATAGAAACTAATTAAAGAAACTTCTTTAAATAATGTAAATCACTCTAACAACTCAACACATTAGCAAATAAATAAGTAAAAATTCGATGAAAGCGAAGGGTAGATTCCCTTATTTTTGTTGTTTCTTTGATACAACGTGTAATTTCGATGAAATTTCATTGTAATGTTGGAAAAAGAAATATGGGAACGTTTCGATTTCAATGACCTAAAGAAATGGAAATTTCATAGAATTTCGGTGGAATTTCATTGAAACTTGAGGCCATGGTTTCCAAGCGGGTGATTCCAAGGCCGCCAGCCACCTTTGGCAGAGTAAAAATCTCCCAATCTAGCAGATGCACACCTACACCATCCTGATCAGTTTTACCCCAAAGAAATCTTCTCATGATTATCTCTAGCATGCGTCTGATACCAACAACGAGAAAACGAGACAACATGAAGAAAATATGGATAATAGAGAGGACGGCCTTCACAAGCATCGGGAGTCCACCACGCGTCATCACACACAACTGCCTTCTAGCCGGAGAGCTTTCTCCATCTTTTCTATGACAGTTAACCAATCAGATATCTTAAGTCTTCTCGCTGTAAGGGAAGACCAAGGTAGCATATTGATAGAGAACCATATTATGTTCCCAAGTTCCCAACTCCAGACTCCAACAACATGCTTGTGCATCTGGGTCAGAATTACCAAAAATGGATAGCCACGGACTTCCCATGATCAAGAATTAGCCTGGATAACTTGCTGAAAATGTCCACAGATGTTGTCATACTATAGAGACCGATATTATTATATTCTGTACCTTTTTCGTAATTTTTGTTTACTCTCTAGACTACTATGTATTTTACCCGTGAGGTCTCTCCCTATATAAGAGAGCCTATGGTTTTTTGGAATATTAGATTACTCATTTTTCCCAACATGGTATCAGAGCCCAGGGGCTAACCCTAATCCCAACCCTAGGGTTTCTTCCGCCGCCGATCCCCCCTCCTCTACCACCCGCCGCCGCCGCCGATACCCCCCTTCTCCACCACCGTTGAGCTCTCCCTTCTCCACGCGGGCTCCTTCTTTGCGCGGGCCCCTTCTCCACGACACAGGGCTCCTCCAAGCCACCGGCCACTTTCCCCCTTCACGCGGGGCCCCTAGCCGTGCCGTAGGCCTCCCTACGCTACCATCCGCCGCCGAGTCCAGCCCTAGGTAGGGGACCCTAACCGTCGGAATCCCCTCCCTTACACGCCGACACCTACTCTTTCGTCGGCCCGTCTATCTCCATGTATTTGAGTGCGTAACGTCTACATATGCATCCAAATTCGATCAAGTTTTTGTAGACACCGGTTTCTAGTCTACAATCCCTAGTTCTTCATCTTCGGTGACATGTCAGAGAACAAAGTTGATATGCCCTCCATAGGCGCCTTCAAAGGTCCTGCGCCTATAGTCAAGATGGATGGGACAAACTATGGGCTCTGGGTGATGCAGTTTATGAGTCTCATGAAGTCAAACGGTAAGAAGCATATTCTTACTGATGATGAGCCGGTAGAGAAGGCTGGGATATATGCCTCGTGGGAGGCTGATGATTCTTATGCCAAGGTTTGATTGTCAGGCACACTATCGATGGAGATTGCCAATGATGTCCTCCCATCAGCCCACTGCCAAGGCAATGTGGGATATTCTGGCCGCTACGTATTTCCAAGTGCGGAATGAGACCTAGATGTTACAGCTTCATCATGATATCTTCACGATGAAGCAGAATGACATGCCACTTCACTCATTGTATACGTCCCTGAGAGGGATGTTTGAGAAGTTATACAATACCATACCATTCACGGCGACTCCTGAGCAGCAGAAGACATTTCGGAACGCTACCATGGTGGGCGTTCTACTTGCAGCCTTAGATCCTGAGTACGAGGCAGCCCGCTCTCAGATTTTGGCCGATGCAGTTATTCCTCCAATGGAGGATGTTTACCTAAGGCTCAGTCGCATATCAGTTTGTTCCAGCACATCTACTCCACCCCCATCGGCGATGGCAGTATCGTGTGGGAGAGGTGGCCAGCCTTCTGGTCGTGGACGTGGATCTCGTGGTAGGGGTGGTCGCTTTCGCCAACCATGTCGTTCTGCCATCGCACATGCCACTCGGAGGATACATGCTACCCTAAGCATGGGTTTCTAGCATCAGCGCGTGTAGCCGGGCATGTTCTGCCCCAGTCAGCATCCACTGCAGATAACCGTTTCGAGGAGCTTGTGGTACGTTTACGTCACATTATGCGACAATCATCTACTGATTCTCCAGGTGGACCTTCAGATGTTGCTGCTACAGCTTCTGCCAGTTCATCTGCTGCTGCTAGTACCTCAGGTAGTGCTACTGCCTTTACATCTTGTCATGATATATCTGATTGGATTATAGATTCTGGTGCCACTCATCACCTCTGCCGTGATAGAGAGAGACTAGAGTCCTACAGGGACATCCCACATTGTCGCTCAGTGCAGATAGCAGATGGTACTCATTCTCCCCTTATTGGACAGGGAGAGGTTTTCTTATCACCTTCTATGCGTCTACGAAATGTTTTACATGCTCCTGAGTTCTCCATGAATCTGTTGTCTATTAGTCAGATTACAAAGGATTTGCACCGTCGTGCTATATTTGACCCCTCATCTCTTATATTTCAGGACATACTAACGGGCATGGTGATTGGCTGTGGCTCTGAGCAGAATGGTTTGTATCGGCTGGTTCGGAACTCTTATGCTGGCGTCTCTTCTCAGTCCCTCGGACCAGTATCTCCATACATCTAGTATCTTCGTTTTGATCATCTCCCGCTCCAGAAAATGCAACATTTACTGCCTCAGATTTCTCCTCGTTCATCATTTCGTTGTAAAGCGTGTTAGTTGGGAAAGCATCTTCGGTCTAGCTTATCTCGTCGTCAGAGTCGGAGCAGTAGCTCCCCGTTTGAGTTATTTCACATTGATATTTGGGGTCCGATTCGTTTACCTGATCATCAGGGACACAAGTTCTATCTAGTTGTAGTAGATTATTTCTCTCGTGTATCTTGGGTCTTTCTTTTTAAGAGTAAATCTGAAGCGGGGGGATGTTATTAAAAATTTGATTAATGAAGTGCAAAATGTTTTTTCCTCTACTATCAAATATGTTCGTACAGATAATGCACTGGAATTTTGCACTCGGTCTCTTTCTCAGTTTCTCTCGTCTAAGGGCATTATTCACCAAACCACTTGTGCTTACACGTCTCAGCAAAATGTCATGGCAGAAAGAAAGCATCGTCACCTTCTTGACATTACTCGAACCCTCCTTATTCATAGTTGTGCTCCTATCACTTTCTGGGGGGATGCTGTCCTTACAGCTTGCTACCTGGTCAATTGTATGCCGTCATCTGTCCTTGGTGAGAAAATTCCTCTTTCTTTCATTTTTCCGGATAAGGAATTATTCTCACTTACTCCTCGTGTATTCGGTATTGTTGCGTTTGTTCATCTCCTTTCTCCTGGACTTGACAAACTCTCTCCTAGAGCTGTCAAGTGTGTCTTTGTAAGTTACTCTCGGACTTAGAAGGGCTATCACTGTTATGACCCCATAAACAAGAAATACTTTGTCAGTGCTGATGTTCCATTTTTTGAGTCTGTTGTGTACTTTTCCCCTGCAGTTGACAAGCTGGTCCCATCCACTACCAACGATGATGTCTATGTCCCTCCGCCTCCTAGTTTGAGTTCTCCTGAGTCCACTCCTGCTCCAATTGCTACGTCACCTAACCCAACGTCACCTCTACCACAACCACCACCTCCTCCTCAACCTCCTATTCCACCTCTACCAAAATTCTATACGCGTCGGTCAGGTCCTGCTCAGGCTACACGTCAGGCATCCATCACGCCTCAGGTCTGTTCAGATGGCATCACTACTGACGGGTCAGATATGATACATGTGCAGGATTCTTCATTGCAGGAGGAGACTACACCATCCAGTACAGTAGACGACGACCTTGATATTCCTATTGCTATCCGGAAGCAGAAACGGACGTGCGCGTCTTATCCGTTTGCTTTACAAGTGTCTTTTCATCGCCTCACATGCGACTTTCAGAGATTTGCGGCAACGTTGTCTTCCGTGGACATACCACAGACCTATCAAGATGTTATGAAGATTGATTGCTGGCGACTGGCTATAGAAGAGGAGATGCGTGCCTTACAATCTCGTGGCACATGGAGCTTGGTTAATGCTCCTACTGACGCATCCATTGTTAGCTGTAAATGGGTCAAGAGGAGATATAGAGAAATGGTGGGAAAGCTCTTTTATATTACCATAACTCGACCCGATATTGCCTTTGCAGTAAGCAGGGTGAGTCAATTTATGGAGCAGCCAAGACAAGTTCATATGGTGCCATATATATGATACTGAGGTATCTAAAGTCTTCTCCAAGTTCAGGGTTGTGATTTTTAAAGGGCGCATATTTATCTATTTCAGCATATGCAGACGCCGATTATGCAAGGTGCCCTAAGGATCGAAAGTCGACCTCAGGATTTGTCGTTTTTGTTAGGAGCTCTCTGGTTTCTTGGAAAAGCAAGAAACAAACTGTTGTGACAAGGTCTAGTGCTGAATCTGAATATAGGGCCATGGCGCAAGCGATCACGGAGATGATGTGGGTTCGATCTGTACTAGAGGATCTACATATAGCCGCGCCTTTACCTATGCAACTTCAGTGTGACAATGAGGCAGCATTGTTTATTTCCAACAATCCAGCATTTCATGAAAGAACGAAACATATTGAAGTTGACTGTCACTACACTAGAGACTTGATCAAGAGAGGCTTGATATCTACATCTCTCGTGAACTCAGGGGATCGGACTTTTGACATATTCACCAAGCCGTTGCTCATACGACCCTTCCAGAAATGTTCTTCCAAGCTGAGCATGATAGACATATATACTCCACCTTGAGGGGGAGTGTAGAGACCGATATTATTATATTCTGTACCTTTTCGTAATTTCTATTTACTCTCTGGACTACTATGTATTTTACTCGTGAGGTATCTCCCTATATAAGAGAGCCTAGGGTTCTTTGAAATATTAGATTACTCATTTTTCCAACACATAGCTTTAGCCTCCTCCTTGCCTCCCTCAATAAAAAAAGATGGTGTCATCAGCATACTGCAAAATAGGAATGCATATATCCTTTGTGGTGTACCCTGCCGTCAAATCTTTATGCCACACCTGCTCTACCATGCACGACAAGACATCTGCAGCAATCACATGTATACAAGAAGTTTGTATACATGTTTTAGTAATATCCTCCTCCTTTCTCAACAACCATATTTCGGTATTGGTTTTTTTGTGCATGATAAGCTATTGGAACTCTTCGAAGTTTCCAGCTAACTTGACCAGAGTATTCATACAAGTGGATGGTTCCTTCTTTGGACGGGAATGTGAAACATTCTAGAGGAGAACTTGAACACTTTATTTTCCATTTCCCTATTTCCGTGTTCATGCAATTCATGATAACTATATCAGCTGTGCATAGTTCTTTATACAGATTCTAGATAGAATTTAGTATTGTTATTTGAACGGTATTTTGTTGTACTTTTTCACTATAAATTACCGGGTCTCTTTTATTTCACGTAAACATGTTTTTTTTGTTCAACAAAGCGAGAATCACTTTGGGCTGAACACACCCTCACGTAATTTTGATGAAATGTAACTTGCTCACTGCTTGTTTAAAAGAAAATTTGCACACTTCTTACACATAGTGAATGCACTTGTTAGTAAGAGAAGATAACCTGTTTTCTTCCGAAGGTATACTTCACTTCAACAAGTCGTACAATACATTGAATCTTGGCGGATGTAATCACCTATTTAATTCGTTATATATATATATATATATATATATATATAGGGGGCAGGGAGCCTGCACCCTGTGGTGTAGGTAACTCCCTGCAACCGACATATTTTTTCATTTTTTGTACTTTTTTTGATTGAAAACTTGAGGGGGATTTACTTAATATGTTGAGTAGAATATGTGTTTCAAGTTTCGTGCAAAACAAACATTCCTAACATGTTCATCTAGAAGAGGTCATTTTCAGCAATTCTGAAACCGTTAAAATGTGGTAGACTTGATGGAGATGATAGGAGTCTCAAATTAAGTTGCATTTTGAATGACATCATGGTGATATATAGTGATCTAATTCCCCAAAGTTTCATTTCAAAAAAAAATCAAAAAATGATGAAAAAATAGGCCGGGTGTAGGTAGTTACCTGCACCCGCCGTTGGAGGCTGAGGATGGGGAGCTTGCACCAAGGTGCATGTAACTTTTCATGCACCGGCGCTTATATCTTCCACATTTCTTTTCTTTTTTGAAAAATACCGCCATGTATATTCATCCATATATCCCTCTAATATGTCATTCGAATTTCGTCAGAAACAGAGACTCCTATGACCTCCATCCAGAACAGGTCGATTACAGCAATTCTAAGACCGTTAAAATTACCTGTTCTGGATGGAGGTCATAGGAGTCTCTGTTTCTGACGAAATTCGAATGACATATTGGAGGGATATATGGATGAAAATACATGGTGGTACTTTTCAAAAAAGAAAAAAAATATGGAAGATATAAGCGCCGGTGCATGAAAAGTTACATGCACCTTGGTGCAAGCTCCCCATCCTCATATATATATATATATATATTGGATGGATCTCTACTGGAGATCCATCCTACCGTTTCTCAGAAAAAGTCTTACAGTGCATTAATTTGGAGTTTCTTATGGTCATCCTTGCATAAATGGAGCATTCTGGAGCTTTGGACTTCATGGAACTGTGGAAGCAGTTCTTATGTCACCATTGATTCCGTTGCAGCGCTTGTGATTGGGATGCGAAAGAAGGATGTGGCCATTCATGACAAGGGATGCAATATGGTTGCCCACTCTCTTGCTTCTCATGTTGGCCACAATTGCTCTTGCAGTGCGGATTTTTTGGAGTTTGTGAGATGGAGATCTTGATAGATTTTGTAGCTCTAGAGCCAAGTAAGATGGTTCTTTGACTATATGCGTACAGTATAATACCCTTATTATAGGGTGGAGGGAGAAGGCAGAATGTATGAAGTGCTGGAATCTTTGGTGAGGTACAATCTAAGTTGTTGCTGGAATCTTTGGTGTGGTACAAGTTGGACTACGATGGTTCCCATGCTATTGTATACATATTCCACTATAATCTTAGTATATGGTGGAGGGAGGTGGGATATATGAAATCATCAATTTCTAAGCGAAGAAGAGAGAACCAAAGGATCTTTTATGGGACCGGTTGTCTCATATAATTTTGTTTTGGTTAAGCTTGAACTTGAGCAATCTTGACCTGTCGATCATCTTTAATTTGGGTTGGCGAGTCAACTATATATCTAAGACACTAAGACACTGATGCCTTGAACGCTACGTCATCCTTCCTTCTAATACTTGATAAATTCTAATAGTTAAAGAAAATTTGTTTAACTAATATAAAATATCATAAAAGTTATGCCTTCTGTCGTTGTCATTATTAATACCTTCGGCTTGAGGTATACATTGAAGTTGGACCGTAAGAATGTGGGGCTCATACGGGGACAACATAGAGTGTTTTTATGGGAGCAATCAACCAACTCTCGTTGTTGTTTTCCTAGTCCCAACCTCCGTTGTTTGCAAACCGAATCTTGGATGCTTTGATCTGGGAAGGATTTTCACTTTTCATATAAAGTCTTGTAGGATAGTTGAAATGCCCATCTTCTCGGGTAACCTTTTTTATCTTTTTCCATTCTGTATCCAAGGTTTGTTCTAGTTTTAGATAACATAAGGGATCTTTCTCTCTCCATATCCAAAGGGGAGACCACCATCATATGCCATCAATTTCATCCAATTCGTATGGAAGCAGTTCTTCCAGGTTGGGCAAGATGTTTCAGCCTGTGTTTTTCGGATATTATTAATATATAGATATAAGTTGTGAAGACCATTTTCAAGAGGACCAAACCCGATTTGATTTAGGTAGAAAGACTAGACGAAGTTTTCCTCCTATATATCAATAAGGTGCGATTTTATAGAGATGGTGAGGTGCAGACTTGGAAATGGGGTTGCATGTGAATCGAAGGGGGTTGGTGGAAGCTAAGGGTGTAGCGAGATATAGGGAGATGTGGTGCACATTTTTTTATGAATGTCTCGAGGTGGAAAGGAAGCATGAAGATGGAGTAAAAAATGGAGAAAATGAGGAGGGGTTGGCGTTCTGATAGGTCCCAGAGCGCTAGGGCCGTGCGGGGAAAGCGATCAATTCTTGGAAATCAAAGGAGTTGAGGACAAATAAATTGTTGGAGTTACTATTTCTACTATGTACTAATACGATAGGTATTAAGAAAAATCAAAAGCTCTTACATGTTAGAGCTTTCTTATAAAATCACTTTCCGGTTTACACAGTAAGTGAGACCTTAAACTCGGACATGCCAGGAGTAGCCGCCCGTGCCTTGCTATCACTTGCTCGAGCAATATAAAAATAAAAGAATAACATAGAGACCTAGATTTTCATATAAGTCCAGCTAGGCTTTAGATTCACAGCCTCTGAGGACTAACTATCAAGAAGGAGATTTTTGTAATCTGGAAAATGCATGGTATCATGGAATCATCGTGGCGGTGTTGCCTTTGGCATAGATTCTCCTTCCGCCTCTAGGTGGTATTATTGATGAGGACTGAATTGGTGTTCAGTCGTTAAGAATTTGGAAAAATGGCTCGAAGGGTGGGTCTCTAGTTGTTGTCTAGTGGTTGTTGCTTGATACTTTTGAAGCCAGTTACTATCTTCCATTCCAATTTGTCACATGTTGATGTTTAGGCTCTCAACGAGAGTAGAGAACGAATAAGATGTTTTTAGTTGAAGATTTTTTAGAGGTGTCATGGCGTAGGTCGGGAGAGTGCTTTGATGCTCTGGGGAGAAGTTTATCAGCTACTGGATGAGGGGACTCGCAATGCATGGTCTACATGTTGGAAGAAATAACTCTTTGTTGTGAAAGTGGTTGCAGAAGTTGCCGTTGGTGATGGATGATCACTAAGTGCTATGTACAACCTTCAATCGAAGGAGAGGGGGAAATTGACGATCAATTTCTCCATGTTTTGGAAAGATCTAGTCAGTGCCCGATGGATGCGTTGACGTTTTTGTTGGAATATTTGGTTATGCATAACTTATGTCGGAGATGGGCAAATGGATCGTTCCAGGATCCATTTACCACATCAATTCTTTAATCCCACATCTACCAGTTGTGAGATGTGGAGACTCAGTGAGGGCTATATAAGAAGCCCCTCACCCCATGTATCAAGTGAGAAAAGCAATAGACTATTAGCCCTTTGTGGCATTCTCTCGTGGTTTCATTCCGCTCCTTAGGGAGTAGGGTTCCACGTTAAATCCCGATGTTCAATATTTCTTTATCTTTATCTCTGATACGCTTTCACATTCTTATTTTCTAACATGGTATCAGAGCGGGTTCGATTCTCGAGGAAATATTTTTAAAGATCTATTTTGGTTCATGTTTTCAAGATTCGATTTTGGCATTATATTCTATATTTGTTCTTGGAGAATATTCAACTTTCTATTCTAGGCTCATTCTAAAACCCTAGTTCTCCTATCGTGACTGTGGTGACATACTTCTAACAAAGCCACCCCACGTGAGCCTCTTCC
Organism: Ottelia alismoides; assembly: GCA_037367405.1. Taxonomy (NCBI): domain Eukaryota; kingdom Viridiplantae; phylum Streptophyta; class Magnoliopsida; order Alismatales; family Hydrocharitaceae; genus Ottelia; species Ottelia alismoides. The sequence goes on along the minus strand of JAZKJV010005244.1, from coordinate 781,707 downwards.
CTCATGCACAGAAATCTAGCAGGGGACGCTCCAGGTCAAAGAAGAAGTTCCTCCAGTGGGACCCACCTCTAGCGAGTCTCATCTCCAACAGTTCCAGGAGCTCGAGCGTTATTCCAGCGCCTCCAGGTGGAGGTCCCCGTATCTTTCAAAGGGCACCTCCTCTTTAGATCGCCTCCAGGTCTCAAGATCCAGGGGCGGCGGCCGTGACCTGCGGCTCCAAGCGGAGCTCCATGGTGGAGCTCAGGTCCCTCGCGAAGCCACCATCTACTTGCAATGCCTCTCTAGATCCAGGCTTCATCTCCCCATCAACAACAGGTGTATCCATCGTTTCTCCAAGAGGCGGAGCTTCCTATCGTTTCTCAAGGTAGCAGGTGGCGAGCCCGCAACCCCGTACCACACCTCTTCTCTTAGGCGAGGGGCTTGTCCTCCTTCGCATCTCAAGGCAACGTGGTGGCGTCGATCTCATCTCTTCCATGATGCGGCGGGCATCATTTTCGATCAACGATCTCCATCGCCTCCATCGCGCAAGATCTTACACTCCTCCATCGCCTCTCTCCGTCGCGCAAGATCCTTGCCTCCATCGCGTAAAATACCTACCTCTATCACGCAGGTGGCACGTGAGAGAATACTTCTGGCCACAGTCAATGGCACTCTTGCCACAGAAGGACCCTTGTTGGGGTCGTGGTGCTTCGTGAGGGGTTCCCATGATTGGAAACCCTAAATAGAAAAGGGGAGCTATATGGTTGGGCCCATGTGGGTCGAAGGTGGTTAAAAATAGGGGGAGGGGGAAGAAAGAAAAAAAGGGGAATCTGACCGGCTATTAAAAAAAGGAGAGAGAAGAGATGCATGCAATTAAAAAAAGAGGGAGGAAGAATCGACTATATACAGAAAAAGAGGGGGGTGAAATATTCGTAAAAAAAGGTGCGTACAAAAAAATAATGAAGAAAAGCCGAAAAAAATTGTAGACGGCTTATTTTATTTCTCTCCATCTTCTTTTGTCTTCTCTCAACTTATTTGATGTTTGTTTTCCGACCAGTATGAGAGAAATGGGAAGTATAGTGTAGAATTCTACGTTATCATACAACATCATCACTCTATTGATTCAAATTCCAGTTCAGAGTCAGAGTTCAGATTCTCCAGTCCGTGTACTAACTCAGATTCCAGTCCAGATGCCCATTCAATTTTCAGACTCTCTAGATTTGGTCAGATATTCAGACTCGGCGCCAAATTAGTTCCGAGTCTTCAGTTTCAGACACACACATGTATGCGAGTTCTTTTTCAGATGTGCACATGTTTGCCATCATTGTTTGTGGTCCCCATGTTTTGTGTTTTGGTCAGGGTTTTTCATATGATCCATATGGATTCGAGAGTAGGGATCCCATTCCCTATGCCATATGGGCTAGGGTTCTCATGTGGTTTTTTAGGGACTCCAAAGTAGAGATCTCATTCTTTGAGCAAGATGGGAGAGATCCAATTCTTCGACGAGGAGACTTTCAAACTCCATTCTCCAGTGTTCGTGAACTCCAGTACGAGATCCTTCCGAGGTTCCTATAAGAGAACCCACTTTGAGGTCCCTATGAGAGACCCTTTCTGCGTATGGATAATTTGCGATGTTCTTTATTCAATCCTTTAAGAGATGGAGCAGTTGTCCACATGTTGTGGCAAAGCTAGAGTTCTCTGTGTAAAGACTCATTTTCAGTTGCATTGACTCTGACACGTGCAGTACAGAGCATATGCTCTTTGACGAGGGGATTCAGTTTGACTCACACTCCATCCCGTTCGTCCTCCTCACTTGCACGTCATGAGTAGCAACGTATTCGACAACAGTCGACAGTTGTGCGCATTGAGTTGATATTTTTTGTAGTGTCTCGTATTGTGAGTTGAGATTTCTTACTGTTTGTCCAAGCTGAGCATTGCATGCTCTAACTTGAGGGGGAGTGTTGGAATATTTGGTTATGCGTCACTTACGTGGGAGATGGGTAAATGGATCACTTCAGGATCCATTTACCACATCCAAGTCTTTAATCTCACATCTACCAGATGTGAGATGTGGAGACTCAGTAAGGGCTATCAAGAATCCCCCCACCCCTTGTATTTAGTGAGAAAAGAAATAGACTATCAACCCTGTGAGACATTCTCTCGTGGTTTCATCCCGCTCCTTAGGGAGTAAGGTTCCACGTTAAGTCCCACTGTTCAATATTTCTTTATCTTTATCTTTGATATCCTTCTGCATTCTTATTTTCTAACATGCTTGATAGAAATTGTTTTGATTTGACGATTGGTCTAGAAAGAGGGTCTGGTCAAAGTACATTGACTATTCAGAATGCTTGCTTCATGGATCGACATATTTTTTCCCTCATGTGACTATTACCTTATTTTGAAGGTCCAAACCCTGTTGAAAGTATATAGATTATGGTGATTATACTGTGAGGGAAGTGGTTGGTAACAAAGATTTCCAGGAGTCAGCGGGTACAAGGGTCGGATGTGAAGTGCTGTATGTGTGGATCTGGACAGGAGAATCTGCATTACACTGCCCCTTCTCTCGGATCACCTGGAGGTTGGTGAGAATACCTTACGGTTGCGTAGTTGTGGAAAAGAACTGGAGAAGTTTTAGGGAGGGATGGAGAGAAAGAGGCACTATCCTAAAAATAAGGTAGGGAGAAGAGTTGCTGTCGTGCTCCTTCAAGTGCTTATCTTTCATTGGTGAATAGGTTCCTTTGTTTAAGTTGTTGAGCTTTTAGTATTGTTTAGAAATTTGTGAGATTTTTTAGGATCACTAACCTCTATTAAATTATTAATCATGTCGCTTTCAGAAGGCAAAGGTTAATTTTGATAATCCTATAGAGCCCTCTTGTGTTTTTAATGCACTTAAACAAACTAATACTCCCTTGTTCCATACACTATACTGATAACCTCTCAAAAGTCAAAACATGCACTGCCTCATTTCTCACCGGATTAACTAAACAGAGCTTGTGTGGAGTTTGCTGGTACAGTATACTTTCAGAGATACGGGGCGATTTGCCCAAACTGTTCTGGCGATGGATTCTATAGGTCTTGGTGATGGTGTCTGGAGAAGATGCATCTCTTAATGAAGCCCTAGCATGGCTTCTGGAATCGAAGCCTGGGCCGTATGCCAACCTCCTGGCGATGGAGTGACCGCGTGCGACCTCCTGGCGTGAGAAACGAAGAGACCTGCCGGGACTGACAGCAGTGTAGCCAAGAAAGAAGAGAGGAGAAGGTCCCGGCAGTGGCAGAGAGGGGTGGCGGTTGGGCAGTTGGGTACGAGCCCTCGGTCTAGGACCATGGCTCTGATACCATGTGGAGAGGAAATAGAGAATGAATATGATACTTTATGGAAGGGGTAGGTGGTTTCTTATATAGAGAGAAGCCCTAGACCCCCAAAAGAGATAATTACACAAGTGACCCCGAAGGGGTTAGAAGACTCGGTAAAGAGATAAATCCATAAAGAAATAATACAATCAAATAACTCTAACAATGATTACAATATTGGTTTTGTGACTGTAGTTTGCTGACATGAATGTAGTTACAGTTTGTCTCCGTAACCTGTTTTCTTTCAAATTAGAATCATGACCTTGTCTACGAACAGACAAATAATGCCCAGATCTGATGCACTTCATTATGATGTTCCCTTTTCTTTTTTCAACATAAACATAACCATGCAAGCTCGCCTTGTTAGTTTGGCGATGCCTTATTTGATGCTTCTGTTTGTCTTAGAATCGCATTGTACTTACTGTTCATACTGCTAAATCCGTGTCATTGCTTATATCGAAATTTTCATCAGGCAAACAAGGAGAGGCCTGGCAAGGGAAACTGACTGTTTTTCGCAGTGGAGATGACCTCGAGGATGATTTTGCATTCGACATGGAGAAAAGCGGCAAGAAAGCTAAAACAAAAGAGTCTGCATTAGGTCCTTCTGGGCTTCACGCTGAAGGCGCAGATCCCAATCATCCCAAGAAGAAGACTTCTGGACATAAAGTTGTCAACTTTGCTGGCTGATCGCATGTGTCCCAAAGGCGACAGAAAATTTTGTAAGCCAACATGTATTCTACTTTGAACTGTTCTTTGTTGTAGCCTTCTGCATGTTCAAATGAAAACTTCCTATGAGGGACGCATTAGGGGAATTTCAGTTTGAGTCTCTACTTCAGCGTCTGATTCATGCTGGTACGGGTGTGTATCTCTAGTTGTGTTATTTGATTTAAATTCTACTTTCATCACCTGATGTTTTTTGTTTTTGAATGCGTGATTTTTTATGAAGGCAATAAAGTAGAACACTGAAACTCATACACATGCATATCCATGAAAAATGGAATACCTAGTGCTAAATTATTTTTATTGATATGAAAAAGGGTAAATTACAAAAAGAGCACAACTATACGATGATTCCCAACTAAAGGTCCCATTTTTCAAACTTTACAAAGCGGGGCCTGAACTTTCAATTTCATGGTGTAATGTCAGCATACAAGGGTTGCAGAAACTTACAGAGGCTTGTATTTGAGATAAAATAATAAGATTAGATCATTCTTTGTTACATTAAAAAGTGAGATCTTAAATTGAGAATTGACACATAATCGAAGCCTTTTTTTTCCATTTGCCGTATAAAAGAATACCAGTGTTTTCCATCGTGAAAGCAATAGTTTGAAGACTGAATCAGTACAAGTAGGGATGCAAACGGACGGATAGGGATACGGATATAGGTATTACCATATCCTTATTCGTTTCAAAATATGGATACGGATACGGATACGGATATCATATTGATATCAAAAATTGAATACTGTATCCTTAAATACGGATATGGATTCGGAATCGGATAATCATGATTCGGATACGGATATTTAAGAAACGGATACGGATTATCCTATAAATATTAAGTGCCTCCTCATACTTTTAATTAAAAATGATGTATTTATGAACTTGTAATTGATGGATGACTAACCCTAAATTCAATAAACTTACACTGTTACATAATAAATAAAAAATAAATTAAAATATTGAATGAAATAAATTGAAGAGCATATAATAAAACTCTATGATGACGTACCTCTGTCTTCCTTCGTTTGAAATGTTTTCAAAATATAAGTAATATTGTAACATTGTAACCAACTAATAAAATAAAGGTGATATGGTATATTTCATGAAATGACATTATGATAAATTATAAAAGTTTACTTTTTTTTGACATTTCATGATGAGATACAATTTCGTGTCAGAGCTACATATTTCATGATGAGCATACAAAACATTTGTGAAGCTGAAATATTAATGAAAATATGGATAATACAGATATCCGTATCTGTATCTGCGAAAAATACACATATCCGTATCCGTATCCGGAAAAAAATTCTATAATGGTATCCGTATCCGAATCCCTATCCGCAAAAAAATTAAAACCAGTATTCGTATCCGTATCCGCTAAAATCCGAAACTGTATATCCGTATCCGCTTAAAAACGGATACGGTAGCAGACGGATACGGATAAATCCGTATCTGCTTGCATCCCTAAGTACAAGACTATACCAAACCAAATATTTAAATCTTTCCAAAATTCTTAGATGTCTTACATATATTGATAATAGACATATTCTCAAGTTTCCCGCATTTTTTTAGTAGGATAGTCTCTTAGGGCCTGTTTGGTTGCAGGGTTGGGCAGGGTTGGCCCAACCTTGGTTACTATTCACAAGGGTACTTCCTCCTCACAGATTACTATTCACCCATCCCAACCCAGCCCAACCCAACCCAGTCCAACCCAGCAACCAAACAGGCCCTTAGGTATGCAATCGACGTGAGTGTTTATTAAATATTACCTTTTGCAATTCACGTTGGTTGATATTAAGGTTAAGCATATTTATATAAGGGTGTGATGGGGTTGCTCTCGCTTTATTTTTCTATATTTTTTTGAAAAATATCACTATGTAAATTCATTTATATTTATCCAATGTCATTCAAATTTCGTCAGAAACGGAAACTCATATGCCTTCCATCTAGAATAGATCCATTATAACAATGTTTAGACTATTAAAATTACTTGTTCTAGATGGAAGTTATATAAATCTCCATTTCTGACGAAACTCGAATGCAAATTGAATTGATATATAGATGAATATATACTATGATATTTTTCAAAAAATAAAAATTTACGGAAAAGCGACGTGGAGACGGCTCCTTTTTTCCTTATAATCATTAAATATCTTGAATTATATCAATTACATTAATATATATACACACACCCTTATGTATATTCTTGTAAAATTTTTAGTTTTATTTTTCTGGACTTTTCAGTGCAATACTGTAAAAGAAAAACTCAACTGATGTTTTGTTGAAACAGTTATATCAATGGATTTTTACATATACACCCCTATAAATATATTCAACCTATATGCCAATGTAAACCTTGTATGAAAGCACTGGTCTCTCGATGCTGTAAATTATTAGCACATGTAGCATCACGAGCGCACGCTCAACATCGTAACGAAGGGGGTATGTGTAAAATTACAATATTTACAGGTCACATATGCAAAAAAAAACCTATTTTTGAAAAGAGATCCTAGTAACTTACCTACTCCATTTTCTTTTTTTTCCATTTTTTTATTTTTTTTGAAAAATTCTTCCATAGATTTTCATACCTATATCCATCTAATATGTCGTCCAAATTTGTCAGAATTCTGACGAAAATTTGAATGACATATTAGATGGATACAGTTATGGAAATAATTTTCAAAAAAATAAAAAAAGCGGAAAAAAGAAAATAAAGTAGGTAAGTTACCTACTCCATGGAGTAAGATTCCTTTCCTCTTGTGTGTGTGTATAGAAGAGTGATCCTATGAGAGCAAAAAATTGTGAGAGCATGGGAGGGATGATTCTGGACCCCATGATTCTGTTTTCTCTCTCCTGATCTTCTCTCTCCTAGGTGAATCATGTGGTTCAGAATCATCCCTCTTATGCTCTCACAACTTTTTGCTCTCATAGTATCACTCCTATGTATATATATGTGGGATAAAGGACCCTACACCGGCTGGTGCTTGAAATTCCCTACACCGGGCCTAATTTTTCATTGTTTTTTGATTTTTTTGAAATGAAACCTTGGAGAATTTAAACCATCATGTATCACCATGTTGTCATTCTAAATTCAACTTAATTCGACACTTCTATCATCTCCATCAAGACTAACAAATTTTAACGGTCTCAGAATTGCTGAAATTGACCCCTTTAGATGAACATGTTAGGAATGTTTATTTTACATGAAATTTGAAACACTTATTCTCCTCAACATATTAAGTAAATCGTCCCAACTTTTAATTCAAAAAAAATAAAAAAAATAATGCGAAAGTGAGGTGGGTGCAGGGAGTTTCCTACACCACTGGGTGCAGGCTCCTGCCCTCTCTTATATATATATATATATATCAAACATATATATGATTAAATGAATCATTGATACGCAGAGCAGAAGGATGTTTGTAAAATGTCAAATATTTATAGCATCTACACATAAGTATATTATCCTTACAAGTTAGGGTGATTGGATTAATTAGTTAATCATACTTAAGACCAACGATTGGGCATCCACACAGAATGGTCTTTTTTTATTTATAAAGTAACAGTATCTTTTATGCTCTATTATGTGATATGATATGTCAGCAATGCTCTTGATTATGCTCTATTATATGCAAGTTGCAAAATTTTATGAGCAATGTGACTCACCCACTTCCCATTATTGGATCAGCTGCTTTACTGTGTGATTGTTATATTACCACATCAGATGGGCTTATTTATAGAGTAATGAGAATTTTGCACTTATACCCTTGCGAGTTTCTCTCGAAAACATGTATGCCCCTTTCTTTTTTGTAATAACACGTAAGCGGTTAAATTCCCACAAAATTTACAGTAGTGACCTTCCTTTAGTGCTATACAGAAGCAAATGTATGCCATTAGAAGGGTACAACTGTGAATTTTGTATGAATATAAGGGTATACATGTAATTGTGAATATGATTTTTTTTACACTTGTGCCTCTTCGTGTTTATTCAATTATAGTCATGTGCATAACCTTTTTTGCAATAACACTTGTTTCCATGTATTCTTACAAATTTCACAATGATAATTACACTCATGTCCCTATTTTACCTCAAATGATGGGCATTGCTGTGAATTTTGTAAGAATACATGGGCACGTGTGTTATTGCAAAAAAAGGCAGGAAAATAATTGTAATTGCAAAATCTTAGGAATACAAGTATAAAATCCACTTGTAATACATTTTGTGGATCACATGGCTTCATTTCAATTCTTGATTGGGATCTTAAGGTCATATAGATTGGATTCAATCAATGTCAAATTTTAACATATTAGCTAATCATTGGTGGTGTGAGTTGCTTTCATTTGTTGTCAAGCAACCTTTTCATTGGAGGAAGTTAAAGATTTGATATTTTGTATGTCTTTACCCTTCTTTGAGATTTTATGCTTTTATTCTTTTCCGGTAACACTTATGTCCCTAACTTTTTTAGTTGCATTCATACCTCTATATTCTTACAGTTTCACAATATTGCTCTTATGTTATTACACCGATACCTCCATACTACACTAACAAAAGGGCAATATTACAATTTTTGTAAGAATGTAGGGACACAATTGCATTTGTTAAACATTTTGGGCATAAGTGTTAGTAGATAAACTAGCAAGGGCGCGAAGCATAAATGTCCTTTTCTTATGTATATCTTGATGGACTTTGAACGTTGATGTTTTAGGAGGATGGAACAAAGATGTGGGGATAAGGAATGAGAAGGTTTGTTCTCTATTCTCATTGAATTAGAAGTTTGATACATGCATAATAAATGTGAGCTATTCACAGGGATGAAAACAAATATGGATATATACGAATATCCGCTTACTGTATTCGAAAAATTATCGGATATGGATATCCGTATCCGAATATTAATCGAATACAGATCGGATATGGATATAGGTTGTAAAATTTCCCGAATACGGATACGGATATGGTAATAGCTTGAATATCCGAATTCGGATCCGGATATCCGAATACAATATTTAATATTATTTTATATATTAGTTAATATAATATAAAGTACAACCTTATGCTATTATATTAGTATTATACATTATATAATACAATATATTTACGATATTATTAAATTTCTATTTCTTTGGGTATGAGCGCTTACAAAATTTATGAAATCCTATCCCCTTTTTGCTTCCGGTCAAGAATACATGTCACGTCGACACTCCCTTTTGTCATGACACAACTTATTTATATTTCATTGCTATTTTTAAAATCATTATGAACTTTGATAAGAAAAAGTCAATTCGTATTCGTATGTGGTTTTTATTCAATCCGTATTCGAATTTCATGTTTATTGGATCCATATTGAGATTTCACTCTTTATTCGATCCGTATTCGGATCTGCTCTTTATTCGATCCGTATTCAGATCCGATCTTTATTCGATCCGTATTCGGATTCGATATATATCCGATTCGGATTCGTATCCATTTCCATAATGCATATCCAAATCATATCCGTATCCGTATTCGTATTCGATATAGATGAAACGAATATGAATATGGAAATAGGCATATCCGATCCGTATCAGATCCGTTTTCATCCCTAGCTATTCATGTTCCTCATTTTATAATTGCAATTGTGATAAGTAGTAATCATTGTTTGAAAGAGAAAATATAGGAACAAGTATTAGTTGTTTTCCAATCACGTTTGCACTTTGATGTATTCGCGCAACGAACATATGTGTCATTCAGTTATTACACTTGTGCCTCTATATTAAACTAATGAAATCGTGTTATTTACATTTTGAAAAAAAATATAGGGTCCAAACGTAATATAATTACAAAAAACGTTACGGTCATTATTGGGAAATGGGAATGGCACACATGTGAAAAATCCAAGATGACATTCCAAGTAATTTCTAATTTCTCTAAGAAGAATATTGAATGGAAGATAGGGCATTTAAAATAAAAGAAGGTATTTAAACATATTCGAGTTATATCAAAGGGTGCCGATGTGTTATCCTTAAACAACTCAATCAAATTGTGTGTTTGGATGTAGGCAGACCTAAGTTAACATATATCGTAATGATGTATTAAATAACTGTATATTACTTTAAATAAAAAATTCTTTTTGCCATGGAAAAGACTTTAATTCCTTCTATAGTAAAATACACAAAAGTCCCTGAAATAAATATACTCATGACTTTAATGTCATACATGAACTTTAAAAGATAGCAATGCGATATCCAATCTTTAATATTTGTCTCAATGTAATTTTGAGATGTAGCGATTTAAGGTTCGAAAGATAAAATGATCAACTAAATTTTAATAGTCAAGGACTACATTGAGACAAATATTAAAGATTGGCACACATTATTATCGTTCAAAGATCATGTATGACGTTAAAACCGGGTTTATAGTTCAGCAACTTCTGTGTAATTTGCTCTTCTTTATGCTCCGCTGATATTAAGGTTGATGTGGTATCATATTGTGGATAAGAAGGAGTCTATTTTTATATTTATAGCGGTAATGGATTAATTTTAGGGTAATTTATTCAAAGTCCTTACTCAGAAGGTCGTGTGCTTTTTACTCAGAAGGATATAGAGACTAGATGGAAGCAATATTTTTTTATAAGCTTTTTTTGGCAAAGGAAATAGAGAAGTCACTTTGGGAGATCTAGCTAGTAGTAAAAGTTACTTGAATTGTGCAAGAAATAGGCGAATACAAAGGAAGAACGTAGAGGAGGCTTTGCATGTTATGAAACCAGAGAGAGAGAGAGAGAAAGGTGCAGTACATGTTGATATTCCTATAGAAGTATGGAGAGTTTTAGGTGAGTATGATTTGACTTGGCTTACAAATTTATTCAATGTTAATTGGTGAAGCAAGAAAATACGTGAAGAATGGAGGAGAATCATCATGGTGTGTCTTTGTAAGAACAAATGAGACATCAAAATTTTTTCAAATTACAGAGGTATCAAACTGATGAGTCACACTATGAAAATTTCAGAATATCTAATCAAAGGAAGGTTGAAGGCAAGTCTCTAAAGTAAAAGAAAATCAATTCAGATTCATGCCAGGTCGCTCAACTATTGAAGCCATCCACTTGTTGAGGAGAACAATGGAGATTTATAGAGATAAAAGGAAGAACCTCTAATACTTTTTATTAATTTTGGAGAAGGCTCATGATTTTGTCACTCGGGATACTATAGAGATTTTTGGTCTGCATCAAAGTTCATCTTTAAGTCCATTGCTTTTACTTTGATAATGAACGAGTTGACAAGTCGTATTCATGATGAGATACTTTGGTGTATGTTATTCACTGATGATACTAGAGATGGAGTAAACAAGAAGCTTGAGGTTTGGAGATTTGGAGACATGCATTGGAGACTAATGGAATTCATATAAGTATGACCATAACTGAATATATAGAGTGTATTTTTGATGTAAATAATGGTGAATTAATCTAAGCGAAGATTGATGATGATAACATTCAGAAGAGAGTTTCTTTTAGATACTTAAGATCTATTTTGCAACATGACAAGGAAATTGAATGAGATGTTACTAATAGAATAAATACAGGTTGGCTAAAGTGGAGAGGAGCCTCTATTGTTCTTTATGATAAAAAATTCCTTTGAAAATCAAAGGAAAGTTTTAAAAAGCAGTAGTGAAACCTACTATTCTATATGGATATGAATATTGGCCTGTGAACCAGAGACATGTGCATGGAATGACAGTAGCAGAAATAAAACGCTGAGGTGAATGTGTAGATACACATATAAAGATCGGATTCAGAATGATGTAATTAGAAGGAAAATTGGTGTAGTTCCGATCGAGGATATGATGTGAGAAAACCACGTAAGGTGGTTTAACCATTTGTAAAGGAGGTCGGCAGATGCATCCGTTAGGAGCTGTGAGTTTTGGGATGTTGAGCTGGATAAGAGAGAGTGATGACGGCACAAGAAGTGTTGCAGTGGGACTATATGAATGGATTTTATTTTTTTTGGATCTAAGCTCGAGATTGGCCCAAGATATATTTGAATGGAGGCAAAGAATCCATGTAGCCACCCCTATTTAATGTGGGAAAAATGCTTTGTTATTGTTATTGTTATTCGAAGTCCTTATGTTTCGATTCTCAACCAACCTATTCATTTTTTAAACATAATAATAAAGATATTAACATCAATACTTTAAAGTATAACGTCTACATAAAAAGTTACAGAAGCTTATGGAAGCATGCATTCCAGATAAGAAAAATCAGCTCTTTCTTGGTTACATTTAAAAAATGAGGACATGCATAGAATTTTGATGCATAAATAACTAAGTGAGGAATTTTTGTGTTCTAATCTTATTTACAAATCTTGCAATATCAGGTGAATATTCTTGTAAATTCGATACTGGCAAAATTACACCAAAATACTTCATAATTTCATTAAGATCCCTTTCTTTTCTCTTTGTCGAAAATTTCCTTATAACTTTCCAGTTTTGTAAGACATAAGGATGAAAATGAATGTAAATATATTGAATTCGATTAGCTATCACATTCATTTTATACATATTTTGACATTCATATTTGTTTTAAAGTATATGCATATATGGACATCACTTTGACATTCTTCAATATTCAAATATATTCATTTTAGTACATATATATATATGATTATATATTTATTTATAACATCATGCAATAATATTTTATGATTGCATTCACCATTGTTCATATAGTTGTTATGAAATGAAATATATTTGACTTACCTATTTTATGTGTAAACCGTCCTAACCATATATATTTTAGTTAATCTATCAAATTATATGTTACTACCCATATCCAATTCGAATTCAGTTTTAAAGATGTGGTAACACATTTTCTTATCAGTTATTATTCGTATCCACATTCATATTCATATTTTAAAATGGATAATGATATAATTATCCATTTACTGAACAAAGAGTAATAATCTGTTAAGAATTCTAACCTTGAACATTTTAGCATTGCCATGCTCTCTAAAATATGATTAAAATAATAGAGAGAAGCCATCATTAAGGCTCTTAATACAAAGGGAAATCAATACCTCTTAGCATCAAAACCTCTATTAAGGTTCCAAACTTTTGGAAATTGTTCAGATATGGTTCTCTTGATCTCTTGATCAGGGAGGCGTGCTCATATGATGGGGGATCAATCGTATATATGTTAAGTTAGAAAGCAAATCTATGTAAGGGGTTTGCTATTACTAATGCAATACAAATCTATGAAGGTATGGGAGATCAATCCCTTTGCCCCTCTTTTATTCTTTTACGTTCTGATGAGGTGTTTTTACCTACCCTTCCTATTTTCATATGAGGTTGTTAATTTTGGGTTAGTAAATGGTACATCTAAATAATTTTTATCCTCTTTTCGTCGCCTTGCAACTTCTGAGATGAATGAAATGATATTTTTTCTTTAAAAAATGCGAGGGAAGGAAAAAGTTATTTTTAAACCAATGGGAGAGCAAAAAAATGGTTATTTTGGAACTCTAGGATATTGTTAATTCACTCGTGCGAGTTCTTTCTCAAATGGAAAAAGTATCTTTTTTCTGGTAACATGGTAAATCAGAAATTCTTAGGTTCACGATTCTTCATCCCTTTTATATAGTTAAGAAAACGTGAAACTTTTCCATTGTCATATGAGACCGGAAAGTGTATTGGCAACATGTTGACATGAAGTGATTCATCATGCGATGGGGTGTACATGGCAATGTGATGTTGGCTCTGTGGAGTACTGTATGGCACGATTAGGAGCCAGGGATAGACACAGATGTACACGAGTTTACCTTTTCACTCGTGGCACGTATGGATAATATTCACTTGCTGATATCAATGACTTTTCATCAATAAAAATGCTTATAAGTTCGATGTTACAACTTTCGTGATTCATTCTCTACTATTATTTGATTTTTCCTCTTCCTCCTAAAAATGGTAATCAAAACCATATAATATTGTTTTCCTTTTCCTCCTAAAATAATAAAGATAAGCATGCAAAAAAAGAAATGGACATGCTAATGTATTCAAATGCTTACCTTTTATTGTTGATTTTACCTTTTATTGTTGATTGTTGAATTAGGCTGCCCAAATTCGGAAATATTTTGCATATGTCAATAATGTGAAAGTTGAAATTCATGTTTAAGAGTTTAAGAACACCTTTACATTTTGATCTCATTGTGTATATTGAGCAAAAAGACTTCTTCCATTTCCAATAAAAAATACGATAATCCCAATGAGGATAATACATTAAAGATTTAGATGCAATGTATTTGGACATATCTAGAAAATGTTTTCTTTTAAAATCCATGGCATCCATTTAATATTATAGATATGCCATAAATGTTTTTATTCCAATTCTAAGTATAAAATATCTTAGATTTTTCATACCATTTGTTTCTCTTCTTTGTTTTTTTTTTCCATTTGTAGCTTTGATATGAAGAAAACCAAGGTTAAACAGTTTTGTGTTGTAATTCTTATTATTTCAATAATTTATTGATCTCCAAACCTAATTGCTCACAATATGAGAGGGTTCAACTACGAAATCAAAAGAAATTTTAGGTCTCCTTGAGGAATAATTCTCGTGAAAATGACTTATCCAAAAATAAACCAGTTCCAATAAAATAGTTCCAAGAGATCGAATAATATACGTGCTTCCGTTTACCTAATCTCTTAAGAAGAAATATCTACAAATTATTGCAACATTCTAGAGTAGAAAATCCATTATCAAGAAAATAATCATTCTTATTGAACAATTCCTTAAATAGTATAAGGAGTAAAGGTCTTTAGAAGTCTCTTAAAACAAAGTTTTCTTGCTCTATTGTTCATGCTTTCTCTAAAATAAAAGTTTAACTTTTAAAAATTGCAAAACAACCCTGTAAGAAAGGTAATCTAAAGGTGACTTTCTGACATAAATTATTTTGCAAATTTTAGAAATCTGGATTTTCACGTAAAAATCTTTATTCTTCTATTATGATATTAAACAATCAGACGGCCACAACATTTTTATCTCGTCATCTCTCACCATGGTATTTTCTGTGAGGCATCCATCAAGTTGACTACACCATCGATGTCTCCAGCTGCTTTGACATCATGTTGCCATATGATATTTTTGACGATCAACATCAAGCCTAGATAAAAAGGAGTAGGTAAAGTAGTTTCAAAAGTTTCGAGGCTATGTTTGGTTCCACGATATGTGAAAGAGAATATGTATCTCATCTAGCGGGTTGAGTTTCGGTGTAAGACAAGTCAGCGTCCTCAAGAATCCATCTATGACACCACATTTTATTATTAACTTCAATCCTCCTACCAACATTGACAACCAAGTTCTCATAATATGAATTTCTTGATTAAATTTATTAAATGGATACGATCTGATTACATAAAAAAACTAGTTGTTTTGGTGGAAAAATGCCACACTCATTGGATGCGACGACGACCTTTGTCGCCACAACATCTTGTGATGTGATACTACCAACACAATCCAAACGTACCCATTTAATATTTGGGGACCTAAAACTAAATACGAAAAATGTCAGGGGCCTTAGCGGTAATAAAATAAAAAAAAGGACTAATCCCGCTGATCTGACCACCCCCCTTCTAAATATGCCAAGTGGGAAAGTGGGAAACTCTCTCCCTCAGCCCTTCGTCCCTTTATATACTCTCAAAACAACACAGAGGTCACTCCACTCTCTCTCTCTCTCTCTCTCTCTCTCTCTCTCTCTAGTTATTCGCGATGATCGTGAGAGGTCTTCTCCGATTGCGATCGCACTCGCAGGTCCGATTCCCGACTCCTCCGGTCGATCTCTATGTTACAAACCCGAAGAACTGATCCTGTTTTGGAAGAAATATTTGTTTTGCACGTTTCCGGATTAGAAGTATCGATGTGCCGATGCAGCTGCTGTTGTTTTATTGTTGTGATTGATGTGAATAAGGTTGGATTTTGTCGCAGAGGCACGTGCGGCAAGGCGGCGCCTTGGCGAGGTTTAGCAGTGGGGCGTCTGTGGAGAAGGAGCCTAGTGAGGAGAAAGGGTAATGCTCGATCTGATGCTCGATGTGGTGTTTAGGGTTGGGTTCGCCGGGCTCCGTTTTGTTTAATAGAATTTGAATGGCGTATTACGTCCTGTCTTTCTTTAAGTTTTAAAAATGGAGTCTGTACGACTTCTTCCTTCAGCAAGTAATATTCTTTTTGTTCTTTTTATGTTTGGGGCGGCGGTGTTTACCTGAAGCTACCTACAAATCACTGCGTATTGATTCCGAATAGCTCTATTGAGATCAGAAGGAAATTGCGTAAGGGGTTCGAATCCCATGAATTGGGCTAATTCCTTTTCTAACTTGCTGGTTACTTGTTTCATGGATTTCGTTTGGGACACTAATACCCACATCAATCATATGTAGGAATATTCCCACTCTGTAATGGATGTGGTTGGTAGGAATATAAGCTGAGACCCTACCTAACTTAGGATTTAATTTAGCAGCTTTTACTGATGGATGCAAAATGCAAAAAAAAACACTTAATTATGATAATTGTGTCATGTTTGTGCTAAACGGGTGACCAGCCATGTTAAAAACCTTTTGTTTGTTTGTTTGTTTGTTAATTGCTGGTCAATATTGGAAGTGCCAAAACCCCTGTTAGTTCCGAAATTGAGATGAGCAAGGAAAAGTGGTAGGGACATCTGAACTAGTAGTATAGACCCGAACAGGTTGGTGATATTAGGCAATGATTTCCATTCAGAACAGTGGGGTCAAATGTCAGATGTTGAGTGCCTTTCAAGGCATATTTATTGATGAATATTCTGAATATTCTGTTCCTCTTTTTCGGCCTCATGGAATGCATGTAAATCTAAATTATGTTGATTGTGTAGGTTTAAAGGACATGATATGCTGGCACCATTTACTGCTGGATGGCAAAGTACTGACCTTCATCCTCTTGTAATTGAGAAATCAGAGGTAACGGGTCCATGTTCTGAACTGTTGTCAGTCAGATTCGGTGCCAAACATTTAGCTATTAGATGTCTTGAAATTTTTGTTTATAAAGTTGGATAAACTTTTTTCCATGGATGATAGAAGGATGGATTATTCAAAATTTGTACTCTTCAGAAATTTTGTAACAAAGAAGCAACACACAAAGTTGCTGATCAGAAGGTACAGCCTGATCACCCTTACACAGGCTGTTATATCTATGATCACACTGTGGAGGAGCTACTAACAACATTCTTCTTGCAACACAGTTCTGCACGGATTTGGGAAATTGAGTAATTTAGGGTTTTTCATCGACTTTTGGGTCCATCGTCTTATTTATTGACTCCAAGTAATTTGAGATCAATTATTGATCTCTACAACTTTGGGTTTTATGTTTAATTATTTAAATTAGAGTTTTATGGCTCCATTAGGGTTTTGATCACTGGTCAATTTTTTATCTTCCTTATTTATTTTGAAATTCCCTACTTAATGTGGGAAAAGGCTTTGTTGTTGTATTTATTTTGAAATTCACCCCTCATATAAAAGGGGTTCTTAGGCTATTGAATTATGATTTGTAATTTGGAATGTAGTGCTTCCACCATTATCATCCGCTCCCCTCTATTTTCTAGGGTTTCACCTCATCCCCGTTGCTCTCCCATCCCGTGAGCCTCATCATGTTCATATTTCTCCTCTCACTCCCCTCCAATTTTTTGCCTACATTAATTGGTATTGGAGTATGGAAATTGAACTGGTCTCTTGATTTCAACGATTTTATCGAGTATTGGAGGACAAAATTAGAGTTGAGCCGTCTCAAACATGACTCACGTTTGCATAAAAAAGTGAAGCATCCCTTGAACCAAGAAAATTCCAGCCTGTTTAACATCAATACAACACATGTTCAATGAAGGTATACTCATTCAAGAAGAAGATTTCATTGCTATAACTCCCATACAAGATGACAAAGAAGAAGCAAAGATCATATGGGATGAAAGCTCTAAAAATGGTGAGTTGGAAATCATTGTTCTTCCCTCATTAATGGTTGTTGTCCCATCAATTTCAGGACCCTATCTATAGTTTCCCTGGCTGAAAGTGCGCAACACACATCTGACCTTCGTCTTGGGGGTTATGATAAGATGATATTGTTGATATCTTAGCAACACCCTCCATCATTGAAGCTACTAGCCGAGGTTGCAGTCACCACCCTCGCTTAATATGTGACGCCAACAATTGGTCCCATTGCGTCACTTGATAGTACCACTGCTGATCAAAATCATAACGGACGCATGATGTGCCACCGCCACCATCATACTTGGCACTGACGTCACCATCAAGTGAAGAGATGGCTCCATCTTTTGTCAAAGTTGCCACCATTGCCACTGCTATAGGGGAGGATCGGGATTGACCCCCCAACCTCGACAATTGGTAATGTCGTGAGCCCTCTTTTGTTGCTGAGATGCACACATAAGGACTTCGCTCAGCCTCACGCACCTAGCGTGCTGGCGCTTGGTGTGCCACCGTGAGCTTATCCTCCTCCCAACACATATCTAGTGACACTGCCATTGTATATCGAGAATGGCTACCATCAAAACCACAACCACCATCACTCGTTCCATCCTCCGCGAGATTGGTACCACGGGAGGAGATCTTGGTGCTGGCGTTGACCTCTCCTTTGATTCGTTTGCCTTTTATTGCCATTGACTGGGGAGGGAGAAGACCCTAGCAAGGGTTCCCTCAAGAGAGGGAGTGATCTTTCATATGGGAACAAATATCAATTAAGAATAGGAATTGGGGGTTGTTAAGGGGAAATTCCAAGGACCTCCCGTTCTAAAACTTTTTTACCTAAAGGTGGAATAGGGGAGAACTTATGTCGAGGAATTTGAAGGGGTGGATAGATTACAAATACTTCCACCCCAAGTGAAAAAATTTATAAAACAGAGGTTGAATTAGGAGTAGGATGAATTAAATAACACGGGTGGATAAATTACAAATACCTCCACCCCAAATAAATGGAATTTGAAGGGGTGGATGAATTATTTTGTAATTCATCCCTCCTTATATAAAGGGGTTAGTAGGCTATTGTAGAAAACATGTTATGAAATTATGAATTGAAATTTGGTTTGGAATGCTCCTCCACCATTATTGTCCCACATCCCATTTATCTTCTAGGGTGTCTCCACTCATTCCTGTTCCTCTCTCATTCCACGAGATTTGTTACGCTCTTATTGATTGGACATGACAAAATATGTGCATGCAGGTCGTGGACTATAAAAAATTAAATAACACGGGTGGATAAATTACAAATACCTCCACCCCAAATAAATGAAATTTGAAGGGGTGGGTGAATTATTTTGTAATTCATCCCTCCTTACATAAAGGGGTTAGTAGGCTATTGTAGAAAACATGTTATGAAATTATGAATTGAAATTTGTTTTGGAATGCTCCTCCACCATTATTGTCCCACATCCTATTTATTTTCTAGGGTTTCTCCACTCGTTCTTGTTCTTATTTTATCCCACGAGACTTGTTACACTCTTATTTCTCCTCACATTCCCCTCAAATTTTGTCTACACCACTTAGTTACTTTGAAAATGTATATGTTGAGAATAATAAAGGGTTGAGTTAATTAGATATTTGGATCTCCTGGAAAGATGTAACATGGATCATGTATTATTTTTTGTTACATTTCAATTTCTTCAAAGGTTGTGTTCTTATTGATTGGACATGACAAAATATGTGCATGCAAGTCGTGGACTAGTAAAGAAGAGCTGTGGCGTCGAGCTGGACATGGATTGAGTAAAGAAACCCAAGTGGCAAGATTGATGCCACAAATGTAGTATACACGGCAAGATCCAATTGTATGAGGCATGACCTTTGTAGAGATATTTTCTATTTCCATACTATTTTCTTACAGTTCTTTATTTTTGTCATGTAATTTACCTATAGGCCTCTCCTCTATATAAGAGAGCCTAAGGTTCCCAGGAAATACAACTCTTCGATTTTTTCCCAACATGGTATTAGAGTGGCGATCCTATACCAATGCTCTCGATCGAAGAAAACTCCAGCCCCCACTCCCATCGGCTTCTGTCCATCTTCTGTCGTGTCGCCTGTGCCACCGTCAGCCCGGTCGTGCGCCTGTGTCCCTACCAACGCAGTTGTGTCCCCGCCGTACTCCCAGTTCAGCAACGCCTCCATATGTCGCTACCTGCCAGCCTGGCAGCACCCTCGCTGCCTCTCCGACCAAACACCGGGGTTTGACACGTGATGATGGATTTGGTTGCATTGTAGGTCTACACATGCAACCAAATCCCTCTATGTTTGTGTAGACATATCCCTGTCGGTCTAAATACCCTAGTTTTTCCTCTTCAACTCGGCAGTATGTCAGAGAACAGAGTTGATGTTCCCGCCACAGGCACGTTCAGAGGTCCAACGTCAATTGTCAAGATGGATGTAACAGACTATGAACTGTGGTCCATGCAGTTCTTGAGTCTTATGAAGTCTACGGGTAATAAATGCATTCTTATCGAAGAAGAGTTGGTTGAGAAAACTGGGGTTCATGACTTGTGGGAGGCAGATGATGCGTACGCACAAGTATGGTTAACATGAACATTGACTATAGAGGTTGCGAATGATGTGCTACATCAGCCCAGCACAAAGGCGGTGTGAGATATTCTTGCCTCTACATATTCACAGGCAATGAACGAAACAAAGATTCTGATGCTCCAGCATGATATCTTTACTTTCATGCAAAACATGCGGCCCCTTCACTCTCTCTACACATCCTTGCGTGGAATGCTTGAGAAGCGTCATAGCAGTATGCCTCTTACATGCACTCTTGGACAACAGAAGATATACCGGATTGCCACAATAGTTGGTGTTTTGTTAGCTGCACTTGACCCACAGTACAATATTGCTCGCTCACAGATATTGACAGATGCTACTATTCCTCCCATGGAGGAAGCTTTTCGCATTCTCAGCAGGATTTCAGTCCCATTAACTGTCGCTTCTCAATCCTCCTCTACGATGGCAATCTCCCGTGGTAGAGGGGGTTCTTCTCAGTTCGGTGGCCATGGACCTTTTAGCAGAGGAGGTCGCATTCATCAGCCATGTACTTACTGCAACCGTCTAGGTCACACAGAGGATACATGCTATTCCAAGCATGGTTTCCCTGCATCCGCTCATGTGGTAAAACATGTTGAATCACCTGCAATCGCTTCTTCGTATCAGAAATATGATGACCTACTTTCTCGATTGAGGGAAATTATGCCTACTAGAGGTTCCACTTCTCCCTCAGCTGCTCCAGATATTGTTGCTTCTGTCGGTGCTAGTACCTCATGTAGTATTTATGCCCGTAACTCTTGTCATGGACCTGATATCACTGAATGGATTATGGACTTTGGAGCTATACACCACTTATGATGCAACGTGGAATCAAAGTATAAGGCCAAATATTTATTTAATTTTATCTGTCAATTTTGTTTACGTTTATTTAAGTTGTCGTGTCTTTAATTAAATAAACGAGATCGCCTGTGATCTCCAATAATTAGTTATAGATTTGATTTTCAAAATAGTCGGTTAATTAGTTAGAGTCTATTTAGGATAATTAGTTGTCAATTTGAATTAGTTTTCTATTTTTGTAATCTCATCCCTCCTATATAAAGAGATGAGGGTCCATTATTTTAGACAGTTCAGTATGTTATAAAATTGAGAATTATTCTCTATCTCCGTCTCTCCTTCTCCCCGCGTGGTCTACACGTGTTCTTCTTCTCCAAACCCCTCGTATTCCCGAAGAGTTTCTTCTTCTCAACCCTTCTATCTTCTCCACCCAAAATTCAACCGCTCAAATTTATTTCCCGCCATCACCGACCTACGATCTGCATCAATTGGTATCAGAGCATGGCCTACAGATCGTCCTAACGATCTGACGATCCATACAGACATGCACGCCGACACGCGACGAAACATCATTATTCAACGGAACGACAACGGCGAGCTGACGACGCCCACAACAAGAAGATGAGGAGCATGCTACTTGAGATACAAGCCAACTTCCATTCCATGTTTCGAGATCTTAGGACTGACTTCGCATCCCTTCGCGCCAAATCAACGGCTCCAACGACACTCATCACCAAGGCCGAAGTTGAAGACGAAAATCTAGCCATCAACGACGAACCGGCCGCTGTCCAGGCCATTTTGGAGGAAAAAAAGCCGATTCAAGTGATGTTCAGGTAATTTCAGACCTGCAGAAACCCCCAGAATCGATATACACCCCCCCACAACCCCAAAACCCCCTTCCGCTGCCCCTGAGCGCCCGGCCCCTCCGACGGCCCCCCAAGCCTCGCTGGACCCCTCCACCATCCCCATACTACCGGCGGCTCAAACCCTGCCGCCCCCACCTGCCGCAACCCCCGGGCCCTCCTCCTTTTCTCGCTACCCACCAGCCCGCCCTCGCCTTCCCCCTCTTTCCTCCCTCCCCTGCGCCAATCTCCCCCACGGCCCCGTGTCCCACCCCCGCGCCTCTCGACCCCACTGCCCCTTGTCCCTCCCCCTTGCCGCCTCTTCCCCATCCCTACGCCTCCCCTCCACGTTGCACCACCCTCCCTTCGCCCCACCTCCACCGCTCGCCCCTCCCCAACACGTGCCAACAACCCAGCATCTCCACCTCAACTCTCTCTGCCGCGCCATCTCCAGCCGCGACCCTCCTGCGCGCCTCCCCACGCGCTGCCACCTCTCCATCCGCTCTCCCTCCCAGCTACCCGCCCCCCACCACCGCGCGTCTGCTACTCCCCACCATCCCTTGCCCCACAGCCACCCCCTCGATCCTCTTGACGCCCTGCGACCGCCCCTCAGCAACCTCGCCTTCATACGTGATCTCTTCCACCCCGCGCCGTCGAGTCCCGACCGCCACCATCGCCACCAATCGAAGAGAAGAGGAACCCTAACAGGGGACTCCCTCCCCATGGTAGTCGTATCCCCTAAAATTAGGGATAGGGAGTT
This sequence comes from Ottelia alismoides, assembly GCA_037367405.1. Taxonomy (NCBI): domain Eukaryota; kingdom Viridiplantae; phylum Streptophyta; class Magnoliopsida; order Alismatales; family Hydrocharitaceae; genus Ottelia; species Ottelia alismoides. The sequence continues at coordinate 758,705 of JAZKJV010005244.1, read as the reverse complement.
ATTTTGGATCATTTACAAACAACACCCCTCCCCCATAAGTTTTTATCAAAAGGTTCATTTGGAGGAATTATGCCGTGACTTCAATTTAAGTGAAGGGGTACGAAAATTGCACTTTGACCCCCTGGAGCAGAATTATTTTAAAAAAGGTGCTGAAAGTGGAAATCTGGCAAGTCCCCTTATCCTATTAGGACTAGGACCTTGGGGTTCACCTATTTAAAGGCCCCATGGCTTCATTCCTTGGACATATCTCCTCCTCTCCTCTCCTTGTGTCATTGCCTTACTATGGGATCTCCAAGGGCCATGTTGTTCATGCCTCATCAATTCTTCAACCATCACAATGAGGAGACAACATTCAAGAAGACGCCGCCGTTCGCGCCACACATGTTCTTCCACCACGAAGGCCGCGTCACCCACACCTGCGTGTGGATCCCGCCATTCGCTCCGTACCAATTCTTCCAGGGAATGACTGAGGACGCGGATCCAACCTCCAAGCCTGCAGATCTCGCAATTCATCGGGAGACGAATTCTTAAAAGCGGAGGAGAGTTGATGCAGCGTGGAACCAAAGTATATGGCCAAATATTTATTTAATTTTATCTGTCAATTTTATTTACGTTTATTTAAGTTGTCGTGTCTTTAATTGAATAAACGAGATCGCCTGTGATCTCCAATAATTAGTTATAGATTTGATTTTCAAATTAGTCGGTTAATTAGTTAGAGTCTATTTAGGATAAGTAGTTGTCAATTTGAATTAGTTTTCTATTTTTGTAATCTCATCCCTCCTATATAAATGGATGGGGGTCCATTGTTTTAGACAGTTCAGTATGTTATAAAATTGAGAATTATTCTCTATCTCCGTCTCTCCTTCTCCCCGCGTGGTCTACACGTGTTCTTCTTCTCCAAAGCCCTCGTATTCCCGACGAGTTTCTTCTTCTCAACCCTTCTATCTTCTCCACCCAAAATTCCACCGCTCAAATTTATTTCCCGCCATCACCGACCTACGATCTGCATCAACTTATGCGGAGATAGAGATCAACTTATAGTTTACAGACAGATTCCTCCAGGGAGGACCGTTGTCATTGCTGACTGGGCTCACTCCCACTCCCCAATCATCGGACAGGGGGAGTGTATTTGACGCCTTCAAGGCATCTGCAGAATATGTTGCGTGCACCTGATTTTTTATGAATTTATTTTCTGTTAGTCAGATGAAGAAGGATTTGCATTGCAGAGCTATTTTTGACCTATCGTCTCTTGTATTTCAGGACATTCTTACAGGCAGGGTGATTGGTTGTGGCCGTGAGCAGGGAGGTCTCTATCGACTGGTCCGAACTCCTTATGATGACCTATCCTCTCATTCCACAAGACATGCCTCCTCTTTCATGTGGCACCTATGCTTTAGTCATCTTCTCTTCCAGAAGATGTGTCAAGTCCTTCCTCGGATTTCACCTCGATCTTCCTTTGAGTGTGAGGCGTGTCAATTGGAAAAACACCATCATTCTGTGTTTTCCAGTCGTCAGAGTTGGAGTAGTAGCTCCCCGTTTAAGTTGTTTCATGCTGATATTTGGGGTTCAAGTCGTGTTCCTGATCACTGGGGACATATGTTTTATTTATTTGCAGTTGATGATTTCTCACGTCTGTCATGGGTGTTCTTGATGAAAAATAAATCTGAGGCTGGAAATATCATTACAGGATTTATCACTGAAGTGCGGAATGTTTTTTCTTCTTCTGTCAAGATTGTGAAAACTGATAATGAACTGGAATTTTGTACTCACGCACTCACATTTTTTTGCATCTCATGATATTATTCATCAAACATCTTGTGCTTATACCTCTAAGTAAAATGGTGTTGCTGAGAGAAAGCATTGCCATCTTCTTGATGCCACTCGTACGCTTCTTATTCAGAGTTGTGCCCCACATTCATTCTGGGTTACATTCGTTCTGGGGTGATGCTGTTCTTACAGCTTGCTATCTTGTGAATCGTATGCTTTCATTGGTTCTAGGTGAGAAGATTCCTCTTTCCACAGCTTTCTCAGAGAAGGAATTATTCTCACTTACTCATCATGTGTTTGGTTCTGTTGCTTTTGTATACATTGTCTCCAGGACTTGAAAAGCTCTCTCCTATAGTTGTCACGTATATTTCCGTTTGGTACTCTAGGACGCAAAAGGGGTATAGGTGCTATGATCCACTGCGCAGAAAATATTATGTTAGTTTTGATGTCCCATTCTTTGAGTCGGTAATGTATTTTTCTCCTACAGGTGACATGTTTAACTTCATCTGATTTAGATGATGAAGTTTATATGATGTGGTTTCTAGTAGTTCTCGCAGACTTGCATATAGATGTACCTCTTCTTATGCAGTTACAATGTGATAACCAAACTACTCTATTCATTGCAAACAATCCTGCATTTCATGAAAGGAATAAAGCACATTGAAGTGGATTGACATTACACAAGGGGACATGATTCAGAAGGGTTTGATTTCTACCTCTCATGTCAATTCAGGAGATCAAACTGCAGACATCTTCACCAAGGCTTTGCTCAGAGGACCATTCCCAAAATATTCATCCAAGCCGAGCATGATTGACATCTATGCTCCATCTTGAAGGGGAGTGGAGATATATTTTCTGTATATGCACTATTTCCTTACAGTTCTTAATTTCTGTTGTCTTATGTAATTTACCCATAGGACTCTCCTCTATATAAGAGAGCATAGGGTTCCCACAAAATACAACTCTTCGATTTTTTCCCAAGGTATTGTTTCACCTAGTTCGAAAGGGAAATATTGCCCAGAATTTGTGAAAATGTCTTAACTTTAAGTTTTTTCCGGAGTAAGATTGCAATCTTCTTTAATAAATAAATAAGATTAGGAATACAAGTATGCTAAAATAGATGTCTAAATATAATTTTAGAATTTTTACACTTTTGTCCTTCCTAGTTTCTATAAGTTACACTCCTACTATTTTTACTTTAACACTAGTGCCCCTACCTTCTTAAGGCGTTAAAGTTATGTGCTTTGGGTTAGTTGTCATCTAGATACCTCGCGTAATTGAAAAGAAATAAATGGATACAAGTATAATATTTTATTCTTCTTCCTCCTTTTCATCTTCTTCCTTCCTGCCCCGACCTCCTCCTACCCGCCTCCATCCCCTTACACGGTTACACTCCATCCTTATCCTCCCTACCCTGATCCCTCGTCCCACCCTCGAACCCATTCTTCACCTTCAATGTTGTTCTCCTTAGATTAATGTTTGTTGTAGTATCATATTTTTGAATTTAAATCATTTCTAGAAGTAATGACAGTGTGCCAAGTGTACCAACAGACATCAACGATCAATCCTCATAACTCAAGCTGCATTTAGACTCAATATATCCTTCCCAGTTTGCATTGCCCTTATAACTGACACATCTATCCCCACTAAGCTCCAGCTTCCATTTCGTACGTGACGGTCGAGCAGAATCTGAGAAGATGCCACATCTTTCTCATTCTCTCTCGCATCACTCTCCACTTGAAATCATCTAGATGTCAATCTATCTTCAGGTAAATATTTGAATTCCCACCTTAGATTTCTTAGGAAGAGACTGTATAAAACTCAAGGATCACATCCATCAACCTTAGAGGCTCATGTTTTTCCATTACACATTTTAGCCACCTCACGAGGCATTTATCTTTGATGCCATAAGTCTCTCAAACTTCAGTAATCGTAAATAATATCACCCCCAAAAGCTTTAGCATTTGATCTCCACCATCAATCTCCCTCACCCCTCAACAATCCTTGGTGTTCACATCGATGTTGTCTCGTGTAGTGGTACACCATCACTGTTCTTAGTTGCATGCAAGGTCGTGGAAGTCAGCCAATCAGTACTCGGTCGGTCAGGTCACTGAAAGATTAATCGACAGTCGATCGACTAATTGATTTAGTCAAGTTTTACTCGGTTTTGAATTTTATATTATTTTAAATATATAAATCATGTGTTATACATGCATTCTTATATATTTGAATATATTTAGAAACTTTCAATGCTATAATATATTCATAAAACCATAATAAGAATACTACACCTATTCTACAAAAAATTAACATTCATAAAAACGAATAGCACAGATACTAACCAATAGCATTAGCAATTAGCATTGTTTGAAAAGTCTAGCCTTTAGGCAGCTGAGGCGTAGGCCTCGAGGCGAGGCGGGCCCTTTGGCCTTGAGGTGGACACCTCAGGCAGTTCTAGCATTGCGTACGCCTCGAAGGACCGAAGTGATCTTGAGGATGTGAGGCGAAGCGAGGCGTGCACTTCGAATGCGATATTTTTTTTATTCTTTTTCTTCTTCTAGCTCAAAAACTTAGCCACTTTACCGTTAACTTTCCCTTTTAGTGTTTCTCACCAAAAGAAAGCTGTAATTGTGTCTCCGTAAGCAAACACTTTGTGGAAATTCCTAATAAATTTTAAAAATGAAGACCATTTGAAAAAATATATTTGAATATCAAACTATTAGCTTCTCATAGGTATCAAATATGATACACAATATGATATTAGAAGAGATAAACGGTTGAAAATATACTTTAAATATTTCACTCAACCACAACATTGGACCATGCGCAATTTTTTAAGGATTTGAGAAAAACATTGGACATTTTTCATGTGAGAAATTAAAGTCATATAAGAGGAGCTCCAAATTATAATATACAACCCATTATTAGCTTTGACATTATAGAATATACCTAAAAATCATCTAATTATACAACCCATTATTTAGCTTAGTGTATTTTGTTGTATTACATTCTCATTATGTATCATCACATTTACTTTGCATTTATAAAAACCTTTATAAAAAGAATCATGCATTCATTCTGTTGTGTGTCCTTGACCTAGATCTCAGTATATATTTGCTTAACCTAGGTATTTAAGCTTTAATTACATTAACTAATAAATCGTGTCCTTGTGTTCGACCTTGAAACTTATTCGGGATAAATTAAACCAAGTTCTCTTCCACAGAGATACTCAGCTGTTGACTTGATATTCGACGGTATTACAACGGATACATCTTAGTTAAGCCGGTTATCGACTCATCAAGGATATACAGGAGATTGAAGCCATTTGGAGGTGCCTAAGGGGAAACCTTCCTATTACATATTTGGGACTTCCACTCATGGCATGTTGCCTTTGTATGCTAGAATGGAAGATGGTTCTAGACAATATGGAAAGCGAGGATTCTCTCCAAGGGGGAAAGCTCATATTGCTCAAACATGCTCTCCGGCAATTCCCATTTTCTTTTGCTCCATCAGTTGCTGCCAACCTGAAGGAAATATCACGATATATTGGCGATACATGGGACCGGTATGGGCACCGATATGGCGATATTTCCCCGATTTCCAGGCATATTCTTGATAAAGGCTCGTCGATATGGGTGATATTTCGGTGATATATCGTAGAAATATCATATCGATACGATATCGAAACGATATCGATATCGATACGGCCTTCCATGCTGCCAACCAGGATCTGTGATAGAAAGCCTTATGAAGATTTTTTTGGTCGGATGGTAAGCAGGAAAGAAGAGTGTCCATCATATTAACTGAAGGTGGTGACGAGTAGGAAGAAAGAAGATTGCTTAGGGATAAGGAGGCTAGAGTGTGTGAATCAGTCTTTGTTGGCGAAGTGCATACTTAAATTGTGGGGAAAGATGAGGATTTGGTATACCAACTGATGCGGAAAATTTATGGTATTCGAGTAGCTTGGAGGTTTGTTTCGGTTCGGTACCCTTCCTCTAGAAAGGTATATCCATATACTACCAGAAATGGGTGACATTCTTCGCCCGAGATTGCGAGGAGGTATTTAGGGTTTTGGTTAGACATTTGGACGGGATTAGGGAAACTGATGGTCCGTTATCCACGCTTGTTTTCTCTAGCCAAAGAACAGAATGCAATATTGGGTCAGGTGTGGTCAACAAGGGTGTGGAGTCCTTGCTTCTCTACTGCTTTCTCAGATGAAAGATTCCAAGACTATGTTTGCTTTGTAGCTGATTTGGCAGACATTGAGGGATCCACGAATGGGATGAGAATCTGGAAAGTTCTCAGGATAAAGAAACATACAATTTCTTTGATAATAACACGAGTTCGAACCACGAACATGGTTATCAAGACTTTCGAATCATTTGGAGTTCCATGATTCCGTAGAGAATCAAGGTTTTCCTTTGGTTGTCAGACATGACCGCTTGTTTACAAAGGTACGACAAGATGAACTATTTTATACTGGAGACACTATTTGCAGGAGGTGCGGTGAGGAGCTCGAAGACTCGGAACATTTATTTCTTAAGTGCAGAACTTCAACATTAAGATGGGAGGAGCAGGAATCCATTGGATACGGACTGATGATAGTGCGTCCATTCTGGAACTCGATTGGGGCAGCCTGTGGGCAACTCAGAGGAAGATCTTTTGAGGACAACACTTTTGGTGTAGAAAATGTTATGGTCATTTTAAAGGCCTAATGTCGGCATGGTCATCTGTATGATTTCTTTTTATTGTTTATTACAATTCTTGTGATGAGTCCCACCTCGAGATCTCACCCTCTTTTCTATAAATAATGATATAAAATTTAATAAAATAAAACATAAGAGACGTCGTGATATATTAAATTACTAACAATGATATACTAAGTTACTAACTACTAAGTACTAAATGTTAGAGTTTATGTCCATAGGTGGGTAATGGGTAAATGGATTCCTCCAAGGTCCAATTACCATATGCACCTTTGTTAGTCTCACATTGTCTACCAGCGTGACTTAGTCATTCTGGCGGGGCTATGTAAGGTCTCAAACCCATTGTAACAATTGAAAGAATTGAATGCAAAAATCGACCCTTTGAGACGGTTCTCTTGTGGTTTCATCCCGCTCCTCACAGCAATCGTTTCCATCCTCAACTCATTGCATTTGCTAAGTTCCCAATCAACCGAATAAGGCTGATGTTGTCCACCTGCAAGCGATCTCCATTGTGATCTCCGTCCATCTCTGCTGATACTGCTGCCTCTACGAGTGGGTCTCTACTCTGCAGTATTGTGCGGTCCCGACATTAGCCAAAGCTGAGCCGCCTCTTGAAAGGGCGGCTTTGACCAGGAGCAAAGCCTCCTTTTTAACAAATTTAAAAGTTGGCCACCGTATATGGGGCAATTATGTTTTTTTTGTTATACGACAACCACAGAATTTCCCTCGATGTTTTATTAATTTTTATTTCCGATTTATACAACAAGATTCCGTGAAATTAATTAAAAACACAGGTATTAGGGTCTTTTCCCGTGGGTAGGACAGTTATGTTGCCTGTCGTGAACTATGTAATCAATGTTTTGATATTTTTGTTTCCCCGTGAATTTTAGTTATCGCTTGCAAAGTACAGCAATATGTTTTTCTGCAAGTCATTTAGCCCAAACAATCGTATGAGATCAGAATCCCTTCTACAAATGATACATAAAGTTGAGAGATGTCCTCTGCTTGAAGTTTCTCCGAGAAAAAATGGAGGAACGATCTATCAAGTTATCTGCTCAAACAATTTGTGTGAAATAAGATGTGAAGATTGGGATTTTCCTGGTTTCTTCTGCAAAAGGAAGCATGCTGATTCTGAACCTGGCCTGTTCCTCAGCATGGTTGGATGTATTTCCAGTCATGCCTTGAACTAAGTCGCAACTTGCACTCCCAGTTGTTATGGTCCTTGTTGAAAGTGTCTTCAATAAAATGTAAAATAAACTACACTACGGAACGCGTGGATCGCTGGACAGAGGGAGATCCATTATGTATGCTTTGTGTCAATTCATATGTCTTGATATCCCAGATTCCCAAGATCAACCCAACTCATGTGTTAATTCATATGGCTTAGGAAATATAACAGGGTAACTTCGCCGTATATTTTTGTTGTAGCTTTTTTTGAATTGGTTTTCATTATTTTCTCCCCAGTAGCTGTTGAGTTGGAATGGAAGTGCTCGAAAGACTGCTTGCAGTTTTTCTAAGCTGCATATTTCATCTTTTTGTCGAGCTTTATTCGAAACGTTAGGGACTTTACTTCAAAATGGTTTGTTTTGAGTAGAACTTGCACATTTTTTTCAGCGAAGCTAAGCTTGTGCCAGGCAATTTCTGTACACCCAACTGAACATGCTGAGATGGCAGTTATTTAAGCATCAACAGTTTGATTTAATTAAAAATTTAAATTGGCATTACCTTGATTATATCAATGTTGGATTCCTCATACGCTCACAGTTCATTCTAGCTTTCCCTAGTCTTTGTCTGTATTGCCATATAATCTATTCACATTTGGTGATACTGCAGGGTTCATATGTTTATGACATCAATGGAAAAAAATATTTAGATGCATTAGCAGGTTTATGGTGCACAGCTTTAGGTAATTGAGAAACCTGCTGCACTTTTTTCCATTCAGTAAAATATTTGTGTAGCCAGGCAAGGAGTCATTTGCTTGTGTTCTCTTTTTCTTAGCAAGCTATCTGTATGGTTGAAGAATGCATAAAGTGATCAGATTAAAAGAGTCGTCTTCTTTTTAGGCATCTCTATTTTAGCATTTTTGTCCCATGGAATAATTTGCTTTTTTATGTCACATATTTACAACCTTAGTGTTGTTAATTCAGTGTTGCCGTGCTCCTTAAAATATGCATTTTGTTCTGCCATCCGCTTCTACATTGTTGAGATATTTGTATCTATTTATTTTCATTTTCTCATTTCTTTTTTCATGTACCTCTTATCTAATCAACCTGAGGCTTTTCTCTCTTCATTTATATGCAATTCTTTTCTCCCAACAGGTATCGGAGCAACGGTCCTAGACCGGGGTTCCCATATGCCACCAACCCTAACCCTATCCCCCCCTCGTGCTGCCCAGCCACTGGTAGCCCCTCTTCCCACTACAGGCAGCCCCCCTCTTCTCCCAACGAGCCGTCGCCTCTAGCCCAGCAGGATGGCCCAAAGGCCGTCGAACCAACCTCCGTTGTCGTCAGTTCCCTCCTCGTCGTGACCCTGTTGCCGCCACCGCTTTGTGGGTCGTCCCACATTTTGCGGCTGCAGTTCGATCATTTCTGCATGCCTATACGGTTTGATTCTGTTTGGATTTCATGTTTTCGAGCCTATAAATCGCGTCTTCCGATCCTAGACCACAACAAGGATTGACAAGGATGGTTGTATGAGTCTACGCGTACAACCAGTCCTCCATATGATTGTGTAGACTTGCTCAGAGTAGTCTACTCAGTTTTGTTCCGGATTGTCGGCGTTCTTTCTACCATGTCAGAGAACAAGGGTGACGTTTTTTCATCGTCTGGTGCCTTCAAGGGTCCGGCTCCCATAGTGAAGATGGATGCGACCAACTACGAGTTGTGGTCCATAGAGTTTTGCACCATTATGCAATGCCATAATAAGGAGCACATTCTGACGGATTCAGAGCTAACAGACACGACTGGCTCATGCTTCTTGGAAGCAAGATGATGCCTATGCTCGGATTTGGCTCTCCAGGACGCTCACCACAGAGATTGCCAAAGACATCGTCAATCAACCCACAACAAAGGCTATGTGAGACATCTTAGCAGACACATATGGGTAGGCCAAGAATGAGAGCAAGATTCTACAATTGCAGTATGATATCTTTTCGACCAAGCATAATGATTGATTTCTTCATGCCCACTTCTCGCATCTTCAAGGCATGTTTGAGCGCATGCATTGCTTTATGCTTATTACTACCAACATTGAGCAGCAACATACATACCGAAATGCTACTATGTCAAGAATCTTTTGTTTTCCCTTGACTCTGAGCATGGCCTCAAATTTCAGCGAAATTCGGTCGAATTTCTGTCGAATATCGATATCCTGTCGAAATCGAAATTCGATCGAAATGGCTGAAATATGGGAGCCCTAGTACAAAAAATGACCGAAGTGATCAAAATTTTGGTCGAATTTCTACCGAAATTCTGTTTCGGTTAGTCACCAAAATGGTGACCGGAATCGATATTTAAGACCTTGACTCTGAGTACGGTGCAATACGTACTCAACTACTTACCGGAGAGACGATACCTCAAATGGAGGAGGTCTAGAAGAGGATGAGCAGGATCACTACTTCATTTACTACCATGGCCCGGACTCCCCGGTTATGGCAGCTTCTCGTGGCAGAGGGGGTATTTCACAGTTTTGTGGGCACGGACCCCGTGTTCAAGGAGGACGTCAACATGGCACACGCTCACATTGCCATTGTCCAAGTCATTCGGAGAAGACATGCTATCTGAAGCATGGGTATCCTGTTTCTGCCCGTGTTGCAGAGCAGACAGAGCCTACTTTAGCTCCTTTTCATGATGCACGGTTTGATGATATTATTTCTAGACTAAGAGAGATGATAACTACTCCAACCACTTTAACTGCAGGTTCTTCAGATGTCGCAGCTCTCAGAAGGTGTATAGGGTCCACAAGGTGATTTATAGTCTGATTTAGTTGAGGACTGGTCATTAGTTTAGCTCCCTGTTTGGTATCGCGGTTGATACCTTGTACAATACCTTTTTTTCCCTTTATTTCTTTTTATATAAAGTAGGGGCGAGCACCACAGAGTGTTTCCCCCTATTTTTAGGCTAAAAAAAAAAGCAGAGTTTGAGAGCTTGGTACCAAAAGCTTTCAGAGTTGATAGAGCACCAGTTGTTTGCACGGTCCACTGCAGATCACTTGCTTTTTGTTCATACACATAGAGGTACTCTTGTTATTCTTGTCTATGTTGATGATATTATTATCACGGGTGATGATGAGTAGGGCATTCAGGCTGCCAAGGAGTTCCTAGGTTAACAGTGTGAGTCAGTCCTTCCACGGGTGTGACCGAGGACCTTGGCAATCTTTGATACTTCCTTGGATTAGAGTTCGCCAAGAACCAGCGTGGTCTTGTGATGATCTAGAGGAAGTTTGTGACTGATCTTCTGCTAGAGACAGGTATGACAGGGTGCAAGCCTGCTACACCCCTATGGATCCTAGCATGAGATTATATGATGATGATACTGAGGAGGTAGACAATAGGAGATACAGAGAGCTCGTTGGGAAGCTCCTCTATGCTACTATCACCAGACTAGACATATCCTTTGTTGTAAGCAAGGTGGGCCAGTTTATGAAGCGGTCCAGGAAGGTTCATATGGATGTTGATTATATGATTCTGAGATATTTGAAGACTTCGCCAGGTACTGGCCTTCTATTCAGCAGAGATACATCTCTTGAGGTGACATCTTGTGTAGATGCAGATTATGCCGGATGCCCTATTGACAGGAAGTCTACTTCTGGCTTTGTGTGAACCCCCTAGGATCCGGGTGCCCGTTTACACACATTTCGCGTTACAACATTCATTCGCATTAGATCGTATAAGCTACGGAAATACAGGGAAATTTTTCGCGCGGTTAATTTTCCACTCGACATTCACATCCACAAACATAACCACAAGTTAATAGAGACAATTGGCACCAAAATCTTATTTCATTAATTTCCATATGATTTTACAACATGTACAATGTCTGCTAGTACATACAACATCCCAAAAATTTGACCGAAGAGAAGAAGCTTTTACAATATCAATTGAATTAAAAACTGTAACAAAAATCACATACCGTCTGGTATAGACTTTGTCTCCTGGAACCATGTATAGCTATTGAACAGCGGGCTGTTTGCCTGCCAAGCATGTTAGGAAAGAAGAGGCATCAGCGGTTGCTGGTACCTCCCAAAAACTTATATAAAATAATAGGCATTTATTGTTACCAAATGCAAGCAAGTAGAAAGGCAGGAATATTTCAAATTTCAAAGTTATTTCTACTTGCAAATACAAAAGGTTTCCAAATCTCTAACAAGCACTTCTCATGATCAGCCATTATCCCACATTTCCCACATAAATATATTTCTATGGTGACTAATTGATCATAAGTATGTATATTTTATTCTCATATTACTTAGAGATCATATTTGTGGATTTTGATGATGGGAAAGATGAGATAAGAAGATATAATGATTTATTAAATTCTTAAGTCTAGTGGATAGTCTGTGGTCTTGGTTCGTGTGAAACCTCACACTATGACTCTAAGACTCGGGGAATGTCTTAGGGTTGGGGTGCCTCCGTAGGCATGCGGTGTTGTATAATGCATCCTAACTAAGTTCCCAACACGTCCACTAGCTTATTAAGATTTCGAATTCAGCTTATAGTTACTTCCATTTACTCAACTTAAACTGTGATCTTTATAGGGATTTCAAAACTGATTATAGTCACTTCTAATCATCTCAATTTTAATTGTGATTTCCTCCAAACCATGACTGTAACTCTCTTTCTGATGTAACTCCCGATGATGTAGATATAGGTATAGATATGGATGATCTGGATGTAGAATCGCCAAGTCTGTTGGCGAAAGAAAAACTCAAGCGGTGAAGAAGCCAACACAAGGGCTCTTCCGTCTCGCCCTCTAATTGGAAGGACGGTCCAATAGAGGGATATGTCTACTCCCAAACTACGCCACTGAGACGGGTGGGAGGGACTTCCCGGAAAAGTCGCTCTAGAAACAGCCCGACCGATAACGGGCAACCGAGCTCGTATGTGAAACTGAAAACCAAGGATCCCCCGCCTGGGTATCCTAAAACAGGGTCAACGTAACTGGTCTAAAGTCGGGATCCCAACGAGGCGTATAAACACTGCAAGCTTGCATAAAAACGGAAAAGGGACTGGGATCTTAGACCCGCGCATTAAGCGGCCGCTGCCCAAACTGGGCTTCCTTTCCTCCGCCCAGTTGAGAGTCACCGCGCTCTCGCACGGTCATGCGTAAAGTTCAGTGACCGGCATAATTAATTGATCGTCATTGATCCTTATTAACCAACTAGATTCATTGAACTGATTTATAGCATAGATTGCTGATCCTCCATCTCAAGTTCCTATTGTTCTTATGATCGGTGATATTCCTCAATATTGTAAATGAAACATCCATCGTTGAATTACTGATTATTCGAAAAAATAATTGATTCTTGAAATTTTCCATATTCTCTAGCAAAACTATTATTAAGATTCTATTAAAAAGGAAATTTAATGCACTCTGCCATCCTTCTGAGTTATATTCCAAATCCCAATCGGGTATTATTATCACATGACAAATCTAGATAACTCCTTCTCATCAATCATATAAAATTGTGGGTTCAATTAGTAGTTTTATGTCATATAAGCTTAGAAGAAGAAGCTGTTTAGTAGTACATTATATTGTATATCAAAGGATGTAGTCCAACCACTCAACAACTAAACCATATCTTTTTAATGTGCAATATTTATGAAAATAATGTTCAAACAGTTTATACCCAAGATCTACTACCACTCAGAATCAGGTTTTCAGCTTTAATTTGGATACAGAGATTAATAAAAATCACTTAGTTGTGATCTAGTTAAAGAGTTAAAATAATAGCCAGTGACATGAGTATGCTTGTACTTGATGCTTCTTACTTTGCACCTAAGATCAACCATAAATCAACTTGCTTTCATGAAGTCCATCCAAAACAATTATGGCCGTATTCTGAACAGGCATAAGGTTACCATAGATGAAGAAGCACTTAACATTATACTCCTTAGATCTGATTAACAGAATTTTGATCCTTTTTATAAATTTCCTGATAAACAAGCTTTTAGTCAAGCTATTACACTAACTTGTTACGAACACTTTCAAGTCCAGGGAAATTATGTTAAATCTACGTTGGAAACAAATCTCTCTTTGCGGGGCAGAGATTCTATATAGAAAATATTTGTACGGATGCGAACCGCTTTTGTTTGGACTGGTCATCTGTGTAGCGTTTTTGTTACGGGGGCGATTGGTATCATTTATTGATATCACTTTCCCCTATCTCTCCCTTTATACTCCCTCTGTAAGTATTTTCTTCTTTCTTTCTTAATAAACTGGGGCGAACACCTTCGGATGTATCCCCCTTTTTGGAGTGTCAAAAAAAAATCTACGTTGGAAACATATTATAGAAAAATCATACATATTTAAGCAGATTCCAGTCAAGCACCACCAGTTGTCCATAGTAAAATAAAGGATCTGTGTGTCCATATACTAGTAATAGTTTACCCCACAGTGAATGTTTCTCCATTTCTTAGTCCTGTATTGGGAGTGCTCACATGATTTTTTTTTTGGATTTTCTACCTTAATGCACTGCTAATCACATGTTGATTTATCCTTGAGTTGTATGCATCTCTATGTGTGATTTATTCAATCAATTGATTTACGTATTACTAATTTTCATGATCCCTGGTTACATTCTGTGAAGTCAACATAAATATCAAGGAGGATCCTCTTGTCCAGATGAAATGACTAGAAAGATAATATCATCTCATTCAACAAAAATAGACTAAAAACAAGAGATCCATTTGGGAAACAAATTACGTGATCAATAGATTATTCATATAGATGTATACTTTATTATGAGACAAACAAGTGAATGATCTAGAATACATCCTTATTCTGGTAAAGATGGAAATAATTCAAGGATCGAAACAAGTCAAACAAACATGCAAGGCAGCAATAGGAAATGAGATAGGGTTGTACAATTGATCATGTCTAATATGCATGCATGGCGGCAAGAAGATAGGATAGGAATGTACTTCTTGGATTTCTTATTTGGTAGATCACAAGCAAGCAGCAGTTGTGGAGGCTCCAACACTTCTAAATCTTCTTGGATTCAATCTCCAATAGACCAGTCTAGACTGCTCAAATCTTGAAGAAGAATTTGCATGAAGCGGAAATTGTTGAAGTTCCAGGACCGCCTGGAGCATAAATTTAGAGGGAACTTGACGTTCTCGGTTGGGTATTAGAAAGGGAAACGGGAAGGTTAAAGATAAGAGGAGTGATTTATATAACAAGGGGTTTTCCTTTGTTATTGGACAAGTGGTGGGCTTAGAAAACCAAGTGGAGGGAAAAAGCAAGGGCAAGTGGAGGCTGCTGGGCAGCATGCAAATTTCAGAATTAAAAAAAAATTATTTATTCTTTTTTTTTACCGTACAGACTGGGTGTCTGTAGTTTTCTCTTTTTTTTCTCCTTATTTGAATTACTTAAAATAGACCGTATGAGCACCTCGAGCTTCCGTTTTTGACGCGAAATATCTCGATTTTATCGTCTCGGAACTCTGATCAAAATGAGTATAATGTTGATATACTTTTGATCGGGTTTGAATACCCGAAATTTTCGAGATACGGTTTCGGTTTGAGGTTAAATTTTGTGAACTAATTATATCAAACGACCTCCGATTGACGAACGGTTAATTCTGTTGGTCTTGTTTCATCAAATCGGATCTAATGACGGTCTCGGTTCGTTTTGCAGTTTCTGAATTTGCATCGCGGCTTTTTCGCGGCGCGCATTACGAAGCGACCGATTTTGGTTGATTTTGCCCGAATGACTTTTGATTCATGATTAATTGGTCTTTTAGGTTGTTTAGTATTGACCGACAACGTTTTTAGGTTCACTGGACCTAAAATCGGACGAGTTCGGGTTTGTTAGAATATGGATGTTACACTTTGCTATTTTTGTTGGGAGCTTACTTGTGTCATGGAAAAGCAAGAAGCAGACAGTGGTTGCTAGATACAGTGTAGAGTCTGAATATAGAGCCATGGCTCAGGGGAGCACATAGATGATTTGGGTTAGATCTGTCTTGGCAGATCTTGCTGTGGAGGTACCTCTTCCCTTGCAGGTTTTATATGACAATGAAGTAGCTCTGTTTATTGCCAATAATCCTACTTTCCATGAACAGACCAAGCATATAGAGGTGGATTGCCGCTATACCAGAGACATGATCCACAGGGTCTCATATCCACCTCCCATGTTTCTACTGGAGATCAAACTGTTGATATATTCACCAAAGCCCTTGCTAGAGGTCCATTTCAGAGATGTTGTTCCAAGCTGAGCGTGATAGACATGTATGCTCCAGCTTGAGGGGGAGTGTTGAGATATTTGTATCTCTTTATGTTCATTTTCTTATTTCTTTTTTCTTCATATACCTCTTATGCAATTAACCTAGGGCTTTTCTCCTATATAAGAGAGACCTAGGGTCTCTTCATTGATATGCAATTCTTTTCTCCCAACATATCTCATTGACATTTTTTGGTTGCAAATCCCAAAAGGGTAATGTGGAGGAAATTAGAGAACTAATGGAATGAATTTTATATAGCATGAAACTCTAAAGCCGTAAGAATGGAAAATTATATAATAGTCCTTAACATTACTCCTAAATATAAAAATGATTCAAAGTAGAAAACGCTGAAATAGAAAAATAGGTGGCCAGAAATAGTCCAATGATAAATACGCCAATACTTTTGGTCAACTTGGGAAATATTTATCGATTATTCCCAACTTGGATGTCTACAATGAGATATGGTTCTTTGGAAGTGCTTTTGTAAATACACTAGCAAGTTAAAGCTTCATGGAAATGTGAGTAGTGATCTTCCCTTATCTTACTGCATAAGTCCACCTCAATATGCTTGGTCCACTCATGAAAAACATGATTGGCAGTGGCGTAAGTGGTAGACTTGTTATCACAATCGAAAGGAAACGGGGTTTGATTGCAACCAAACTTTTGTACAAAAGAGACGAGCCATATAATTTCACATGTGGCTTGCATCATGGCTCCATATTTTGCTTCTCCACTTGATATGGAGAGTACAATCTGCTTCTTGTTGCACAATGTTACAAGGTTTTCACCAATAAACATGGTGAAATAAGTTATTATCATGGGAACTTACATAGACAACGTCTGCATTAAGACATAATGTCAATATGTCTATTGGCAGCATAAAACATGCTCTTTCCTAGAAAATTCTTCAGATTTCAAGGGGTCAGGATATCCTTCTCCTAATGTGGTTTAGATAATAACGAGCTTACTCACAACATGTAAAATATCAAGTTTGGTGACATTTAGATATAATAGTTTGCTGATTAGGCTTCAGTGTGGTATTTTCAGATTCGTGATTTATTTAGGTAACAAGCTCATGTGATTTTGTCGAAATGGAGGATGTTTTATGATCACGTAAACAATCATATGCGAGAATATTTAAACAATACATTACTTCCTTTAAATGGAACCCTTCTGCCATGGCAATCACCTTAATCCCAAGAAAGTATGACAGATAGCTAAGGCCCTCTGTGTTGAATACATTCTGAAGAAAGACCTTGGTCTCAAGAATACATGCACCGTCATCATTAATGATAATTATATCAGGATCATCAACAACAATTATTGTGATACTTGAGGAGTGCTGTCGAACGAACACCGAATAATCAAATGAAGATGCAGTTCTATGGAAACCAAAAGAGTCGATTTTCGATGTGTGTTGTCAAACCGAGTTCATGGGCTTTGCTTTGGCCCATAGGTGGCCTTGCGTTGATTGCATTCATGCTCCCCCACAATGGAGTAATCCTGTGAATTTATCACGTATACTTCTTACTCAAAGTCTCCATAGAGGGGAAGGTGTTCTTTATATTAAGCTGGAAGATAGAACACTGTATGTTAGCAGTAATGGATATAATTATGCGAATGGATCCCATCCTAGCCATTGGAGAAAATCTTCAAATAATCCATGCCATGTCTATGCAAAACCCTTTGCCACTGGTCTTGCCTTTAGTGCATCAATGGACCTATAATAAGAATGGTCGGTCATAAAGATCCATCTGCAAGTGACTGAGGTTACACCTAAAGGGCATGACACAAGATATCACATGCCTCTGGAAGTAAGAGCATTCATTTCGTAAGAGTGTCGCGAAAAGCGACATGATGTTCATGAGGAATGTGCATCACAATAAAAGCATTTGTAAAATTCCTTCCATATTTGGGAAAATTACCAGTAAAAGTAGAATGTGACAAATGGTGTAGAGTGCATCGGCTTTTAGACTTCTTTAGTACAATAGGAAGGTATGAGGGATCATCCGGATCTGCATTGGTGGGCCATTTGAGGAAGGCCCATTAACCTGCAATCAATGATCAAGCAAAGGGATAAACTTAGATTGTATTTGGTGCCCCTTTGATAGACCTAGATAGGAGGTGGATACTCCAATGGAGTATTACTAATTGACTTAGATAAGTAACTAGTTTGTTGGGAGAATGTGCCATCAGTAGAAATGCAGTAGTGACGAGTGATTGACAAATACAATCATAGCATCTTTACCGAGGTTCAAAATATTAATATTGTATCAGTCGGTTTGGAAAGGGATATATCATGATATATCGACAAATATCAATTGAAAATCTCAGAAAATGGTTCAAAAGATGTTTTTCTCGCAACTTACTATCATCTTAATTTTTAAAACAATAAATAACATATAAATACACATTTATATGCAACGAGTTGTATATAGTACATCACACACATTATTGGCACATGTCACATATATCAGTGTTGTCAATGCTAATTGGTAAGAGGTATTGGAAAGTAAATGATGAAATTAAAACAATAACAACCTATAAATATAAAAGAAACATATTTAGCACATTAGCAATATATTACATCACATACTATCTACAAACAAAATGTTGAGCTATATCTAAATCAAAGAAACTTGTAAATGAACTTAATAATGGTAGAAAATGATAATATGGAGCGTAATCAGAACTAGAAAGATAAGGAACCTTGGAGGACACACATGTTTATGTGGAACCCTGCTCCATAAGGAGTGGGATGAAATCACGGGAGAAGGCCTCTCTAAGGTCGTATTATAATTCTATAAATGAGTACATGTGGTGTGGGGCTTCTTATATAGCTCCACCAATATGATAAAGGTCCACTGATAGATGATGTGGGACTAAACATGAGTGCATGTGGTAGGGATCCAATTACCCCATCTAGAGTACATTCGAACACCCCCTCAAGCTGGAGTATGCAATGCTCAGGTTAGACAAATAAAAAGATTTCACTCACAAAATACAAGATATTGTGAACAATAACAACTCAACGTAAACTCTGATGGTTGCTCGTTGATGACGTTGCTTCTCATGTCATGCCGGTGAGGCGGAACTGGAGGGGTGTAGTGTGAACGATGATCCGTATAGAAAATCTGGATCAATAACTGGCTCGTGTGCTATGTATCTGCATTTGTCAGAGTTTTCGATACTGGGATGAGCCTCCTCTGTGCAGTGCTCTGGTTGCAAATGTTGGAATTCAATGCAATAGGTGGAAAACTTCTCCATCTATCTGAAGGGCCAAACAAAGAGCGTCATGGGAATATCCATGCCTAGATATGAGAAGTAGGTCACTCTCATAGGGTCCTCGAAAGGATCTCGTACTGGAGTTCACGATCACTAAAGAAAGTTGTGGGAATATTCATATTAAAGTTCAAGGTCACTGGAGAAAGCAGTGGGAATATCCATACTGGAGTTCACAGTCATAGGAGATGGAGGTTGCACTGAGTCTCTCTCTAGTGAACTTGGAGAAACCAGGTCACTCACATGGTGCCTCAAATAATGGTAGAGTCTGAAATTGGACTAGAGAAATCTACACAATACTCCCACTTTCTCTCATACTTCTCGAAAAAGATGATGTCGACCAAGTAAAATCACAATCTTGTTTTCTTCATCCTCTTTTACAAGTTGCCTTCCTTTATTCATGGCTTTTCTTTTCTTTTTTTAAAGCCTTCTTTTTTTCTGTCTTTTCTCTCTCTCTTGCAAACACAACCTAATTAGGCCTAAAATATTTCCTTGCATCATCATTCCCTTGTCGTTGCAACTCAATTAGGCCCAAGAAATCACCTTTTTTAGAATAGCAAAGAACATGCTTTTCTTAGGCTCATATGAAAAAGAAGTGGAAATAAAGGGCCCAATAGGGTTTCGACTATTTAATGTTCCCAATAGGAATCCATTCTCATGAAGCCATCGCTTTGCAGGGTGCCTCGATTACTCTGTCTCCATCTTACAAAATCGTTGGAAAAGATGGGGTTCTTCTTGCCGCTTTTGTTGTTGCTACCATTTAGGTTCAATGGAACACATCACGATTCCTGACTGTGGATGCTCACATCGACGGAAACCTAGCGTCGTATGTTTTTCTCTAAGGTTGCAAAAAATCGGTAGTTAGCACTCAGTTGGTTGGTCAATGACTAAGGTTTAATCGACAGTCGGGCGACTAATCGGATTTAGTCAGGCTTTAATCGGTTTGAATTTTTTATTTATTTTGCATATATAAATCTTTTTATACATATGTTCTTATATATTTCTATAGATTTGTACGTTTTTATAAGATCACAATGAAGGAATAGAAGTAATTGAATTTAAATAAATTATTAAACGTATTAGAATAAATTTGCTAAAAAAAGAAAAAGAAAAATATCGTATCTCCAAGCAAAAATTGATCGACTAGTCGGCCTAGTCGGAATTAGTCAATACTTGATCAGCCACCCCACCGACTAAAGCGGTCGAACCTACTGGTCGGGTCAACCGGGGGCCTTTTACGACAATGTTTTTCTCATCTCTGTGCAAGGGGTTCCAATGGGATGAACCCATCTCACGCGACCATCGTTAATGTACATGCACCGATGTTGTTTGTTGCCTTAGAGCTTCATTATTACAGTTGCTTGTACATGGCAACTAGATCTAGCAAGATCTTGTGGGAGATCACCACTCCTACTCATGCAGCAACCCGTCATCATGTTGGGATCGCTGGGAGTCTTCTTTATCTCATCTGGAACCCCTTCTCATTGCTAGGGCATAGGAAAGGTGCGTTTTGGAGAAGGGCCCGTATGTGGGAATCTGTGAGTGATATGCCTCCATTAGAGTATAGCGGGCCCTGTGGCTAGAGATGTGGCCTAGAAAGGTGCGCCAGTGGCCTGGAGATAAGCTGGGCTGGAGATGCGCATGCGAGATATGTTTAGACATGGTGCTGCAGAAGAGGGGATGAACGCCTCAAAACTTGTCGCCTTGTAGAATTAAGGTTCCATGAACCCTTGATTTTCTCGAACCGGCAATGACGATCTTCAGATTTTGGAATAATAAAAATATGGCATTGACGGTGGTTGCTGCTTGAATCAAGAAACCCTGGAACCAAATATGTTGAATTCGTTTCTTGAACTTTGAACAAATCTCGAATATGAACATAATCAAAATAAATCTTCATGAATAAATACAAGAGTTGAACCTGTTATGTTATGTGAATGCATGTAGAAAACGATAATGCAGAAGCATAATCATTGATAGAATGATAACACATCTTGAAGAACACTCGAGTTTACGTGGAACCTTGCTCCATAAGGATCGGGATGAAATCATGGGAAAAGGCCTCTCTAGGGTCATATATATAATGAATCTCTCAATGAATATAGGTGGTGTGAGGTTTCTTATATAGCCCATTAAATGACCAAGTCCCACTCATATATGATGTGCGACTTAACCAGAGTGCAGGTAACTAAACCCTTACTCTAACTATAATATATACTTTTTAAATAACATCATTCATAATAGTCATATATTTGAATGAAAAATATGAATTAAGAAAGATTAGATACTGAGATTTCTACCTAAACTAAAGAAAATCAATATTAGAGTATGTTATGAATATGTGATCCTAGATCATTAGGCTATTGATGCTTACTAAATATTAACTATAAATTATTATAGTAGCATGTATAATATATGTATATAGTCTTGATCAATTTTAGAGTTGTTTCATCCCATCTCTAAAAGGTAGGCGAGACCTCGCTTCAAAATAGGGATCATGAAACGTATAAATCCTGATGCGTTCTTAATACTAGGAGTTGCTTCACAAACAAAATTCTGAATAAATGTACCACTAAAAGTTAAAAATAAATAAAAATTTCTTTTAAACTTCTTTCCTCACAAATTAAGCACCAGAATTAAGTAACATGGGTGATATCGATGTTACAACATCGATATCGGTCCAATATCGATGGGTATCGATCGATATATAGGAAAATTTGTAATAAAATCTTCCAATTTTGACTATTATGACACTATATATTGATATCTCGCCAATATATCACGAGAAATCCTGGAAAAGGATATGTGTCTATCTCAGAAATCACATCTCGTTGATTTTTTTTGAAGAAAATCACATCTAGTTGATAATTGGTATATCTTCGATATCGTGATACATCAATCCTTGATTTTTAGCCCTTTTGTGTTCTAACATACCCAAGGACGACACATTTGTTTATATGGGTAGTCAATCTATCTTCAATATGGAAATTATGAATTCAATATGAAAATTATGAAGTAATATTGTACAACCAAAAATCTGAAATGGAAGTAGAAAGGGTTTCTCATTCTTGCACAGAGGGGAATGAAATTACCCCATCGAGGACGTAGGAGGGGGGGACCCAATTGATTAGGTATGTTACAATGAGAACGTCTTCCTAGAAGGATTTGGGAACTGTCATCTGTGTAAGAAGAGTACAAGCAACATCCAAAAGGTGAAAGTTTTCTTTCCGCCACTCCATTCTACTCAGAGGTCTATGGATAAGATTTCTAGGGGAGGGTGCCTTGAGTAGCAAGGAAAGTTGTTTTCATGGTGAACAAATTAAAAAAGCATTATCAAATTTGAAATTTTAATGCTCGTAGAGAAGAATGTTTTGGCAAACTCAAGAAAAACGAGCATTTTATTTATCTCTGACCACTCCTTTATTAGATACACTAAGAAGATTTACTATAACCATCAATAAACAATAAAATACTTATGACCACTTGTAGTACGAATCTGGTAAGGTCTCCAATGTTACAATGGACTAAGGTAAAAGGCAAGGAACAATGAGCCCAATTCTTCCATGGAAAGATGATTTGTGATGTTTTCCAATCTGACAGATTCCATACTAAAAGGTCTTCAATGAATTTAGTTCAGGTAACATCTAAGAGAGCTCTGGTGGATGGGTGATCAAGGTGTAAGTGCTACAGGAATGGGTTGCTAGAGACAGAGACAACACCAGCAAAGAAAGAATCAACATGAATGTAGAGATGTCATAGGCCTTTCTTCTCGTGGTCCCCACCAAAGATCCAAGGATCTACTCCATTTGAATGCCAAAAAAATAGCAAAAACACTCATAAAAAAATAACTATACAGCTGAACTCCAAACATATTCTTTGCATAATATAGTATGGCTAATAAAAAATCAATGGTTCAATAAACTCCAAATAATTTTGGTCTCGAAGAGAGCTTCAAATTGTCAACTGAGGTGATTGGTGAATGTGCTCCATTCGTTAGTCGAACAGACTTCATAATAGACAAAGGCTTTAGGGAGGTCAGTAGGCTATCTTTTAATCATGGAAGGCAATATCGATATCGGTATCGTATCGATACGATATTTCGACGATATATCGTCAAACTATCGCCCATATCGACGATCTTTTGTGAAGGAATGACCTGGAAAGGAGGATATATCGGCACATATCGACACCGATATCGGTCTCAGTCTCATATCGATATCAATATATCAGCGATATATCGCGATACTTCCTTCTATGCTTCTAATGTCGATTGAGTGGAGCATAGTTAGAGATGAGCATTGAGCCATCCCCTTATGAGCTATATAGGATCCAATCCCAAGCACATTCAATATAGTGGGCTTTATGCTGAGCAAGGCCTAGAAAATGTACCAAAGCTTGTCCCAAACCCAAGCCCAACCTGAACTAATTGGTCAGGCTTGGGCCAGGTCGTCCCAAGCTAAAAATCCTCGAAATTTCCCATTCATTGAGCTTTGTTAGAAAATGAAGAATGCCGAAGCTAATACTAGAGATAAAGAAATAAATATTGAAAACATTTGGATTTTACGTGGAACTCCTACGCCATGAGGAGTGGGATGAATCCACGGGAGAACGCCTCAAAGGGCTGATGTATTTATTGACTTTCTCAACTGTTCCAAGAGGCTGAGGGGCTTCTTATATAGCCCTTACTGAGTTTGTACATCCCACAGACGGTCGATGTGGGGCTAAACAACTGGATGTGGTAAATGGATCCTAGAAAGATCCATTTACGCATCTACATAAGTGTGACGCATATACTCCAACACTCCCACTCCGGCTAGAACATGCAATGCTCAGCTTGGGCAAATAGAAAGAAATCTCAAACTCACACTACAAGATACTGCAGACAATATCAACTCAACGCAAACACAACGGTCAGCTGTTGTCAAGGACGTTGCTTCTCATGTCATGCATGTAAGGAGAAACAAACGGGTTGGAGTGTGAGTCAAACCGAATCTCCTCATCGGAGAACATGTGCTCTGTACTGCGCATGTCAGAGTCATTGCGACTGAAAATGAGCTTCCACCTGGAGAACTATGGTTCGCCACATCATGTGGACAACTGCTCCATCTTTCTGAAGGGCCGAACTGAGAAAGCTATGGAAACATCCTCGTCAGAGTCCACGATCGTTGGAGAATGGAATATGAAAAGTTTCCTCATCGGAGAACTGGGTCTCTCCTGTACTGGCTCGGAGAAAGGGATCTCTACTCTGGAGTCCCTATGAAACCACATGAAAACCCTAGACAACAATGGCATGGGGAATGTGACTCTATTCTAGTGTCCCTATGGATCACTTGAAAATCTGGAGCCAACAAAACTATAATGATGGGGACCAGTGAATCGATGATCGCATACATGTGTGAATCGAACTGTAGACTCGGAATTTGAATGTCGAGTCTGAATCTGAAAAACTGTCTGAAATCTTGCCTCTTGTAGAACTCTACATAATACTCCCCCTATAATGATGGGGGCCATGCATCTGGATTGGAGAATCTGAACTGGAATATGACAATCTTGCCTCTTGTAGAACTCTACATAATACTCCCCCTTTCTCCCATACTTGTCGGAAAATAATAGTATCAACAAAATTGGGAGAAGACAAGAAAGCGGGGAAAATGAAACAAAAACCAGATAAGCCGATAACATTTTTTCGGCTTTTCTTTTCAATATTTTATTTTGCAAATCATTTTTTTTCAATTAGCGTTCATTTTCCCTTTTTATGTCTTTTCTTTCTTCTCTTTCCGTTTTCTCCCAGCTATTTTCTTTTTTTATAGCCATCTCAGTTTTTCTTATCGTGTACGATTTTTTTGTACACACCTTTTTCAAAAGATATCTCCTTCCTCTTCTCTTTTTTTAACTGGACCTTTCTTTCCTTTTTTTTCCTTGGCCCATTTTCCAGCCCAACTTTGTGCTCTCCTTTTTTTCTCAACACGACCCACTTGAGCCTGGAATATGCATCAACATGCATATTATTTTTTTTTACATTTTTGGCTCACTTGAGCCTTTTTAGTTAGGGTTCCCACTTGGGAACCCTCTTCGAAAACATGCCGCCTCTAGCGTTCCATTATTGGGAACCCATTATGGAGACCATGCGACCTGGAGGATGCGATGCTGCTCAAGAATGCGGGCGATAGGGTGCTGCATGAAGGAGTTTGCTACTCGGAGATCTTTGCTGCTCGGAGTTGCGGCACATGATGAGGGAGATGTTGTTTGGGCTTGACCAACATCACTTGTGATTGTTGCCGTAGGAGGGTCATCTTTGAGTTTTTACGCACGATCTAGGGTTGGCGGCGATCTTTGAGGACTGCAGTTCTAGGAGTTTTGTTGCAAGAGAGGCCATGTAGTGTTGATGCCTACATGAAGGAGGATGTGGGCGACGCGTGCCTCGATCTCCACCTGGGATCTCTTCCTTCAGAGTCACGACGGTGCTGGGAGATGGCTATAGTGTCGTCAGCACCGCCTGGTGGTGTGTAGCAGTCGCTTAGAGGAGATGCGACCATAGAGGTCGTCGTCGAGTTCGACCTGGAGGAGGAGCGGCCTAATCAGAGATGCGTGCACGAGAGGATGTCTGGAGCTTCCTCGCGATGAAGGTCATGCGAGGAGCTATTGCACACGATGGGACTCCGTCTGAGATATGGATCTTCGCGGACTGGAGTAGGGAGGATTGATGTGCTTCGAATCCCGAAGAATCATCTTCCCTGTGCAAGTGATCGCTCATCTTGCTCAGGAATATGGACCTAATTGGCAAGCACTTTGATTGTTGACGGCATCGGCTATGCAAATTAGGGTTCCATCAAGAACCCTAGAACAAATTGTGTGTTGTACAAAAAATCTTGAACTTGAACAGATCTTCGACAATAAATCTTGAGGAACAAATCAAGAATTGAATAAATCAAGAATATAAAAGCCTTGAGAATCAAACCCGCTCTGATATCATGTTAGAAAATGAAGAATGCGGAAGCTAATATTAGAGATAAAGAAATAAATATTAAAGAACATCAGGATTTTTACATGGAACCCTACTCCGTGAGGAGCGAGATGAAACCACGGGAGAACGCCTCAAAGCACTGATGTGTCTATTGACTTTCTCAACTATTACAAGAGTCTTAGAGGCTTCGTATGTAGCCCTCATTGAGTCTCCACATCCCACCGACGGTCTATGTGGGAACTAACCAACTGGATGTGGTAAATGGATTCTGGAGAGATTCATTTACCCATCTACATAAGTGTGATGCATATACTCCAACAAGTTTATACTGTTTATTTCATTTTTGGAAAGGATCAAGCTCTCGTATTCTCATATTATCACTATCTAGAATTTTAGGAGAAAGTTATATATTATACTTTTAATTGGTTATAGGAAAGACCTCATAAACTAAGGCGTAGTTCGGTTGGGGCATTACCCCTCTCTTTAGGGGGTTACCCTCCAAAACCCTAATCCTTAACCCCCTTGTGGGGCACACCAAAGTCTACTCTCTCTTATTTAATACATGAAATAACTGATTTCTTTTTCATCCATTTCAACAAAAAACTAATATAGTATACTATCTTATCATCTAAAAATTATAAAATACTCAACTTCTACTCACTTTTCCAAATTCTAATACAATCAATTTACAACAACTACTCACTTTTCCAAACTTCAATGCAATAACATCACAAAAAACTCTCTCAACCCCAAATCCCCTATCCAAATACTAAAACAGGAAAATGGGTTACACTACCCCCAGTTAACCCGATACCAAACAAATCCTAAAGGTTCATTTAACACATTATAGTATGTTCACTTCATAGTATCCAAGCACTTTAGAAAGCACTTTAGAATGAATGAAGACCAAATTATCCACAAGATTTTTTTCAAGAGAATAATATAACATATATCACTTTACATATATCATTTTTCTTCATCCAAGCACTTTAGAAAGCACTTTAGAATGAATGAAGACCAAATTATCCACAAGATTTTTTTCAAGAGAATAATATAACATATATCACTTTACATATATCATTTTTCTGTTTATTTTGTATTTTATTGAACTAATGGGTCGAGTCAGGATTGAGTTAACCTCAACCCTAGACTGGCCCTGAAAACCATATATGCCAAAATTTTAGCCCATGCTTGACCCATTTCAATGTTGGGCTTGGGCTTGGGCTCGGTCGGGCTAAAAGGGATAGGTTTTTTCAGCTTGGGATGCCCAGCCCAATGCACATCCTTAACGGAAGCATGCCTCGCCAAAATATGGTCAGGGCCCACTTTATTTTTTCCATTGATTTTTCAATGTTATTTAATAAGTATAAATGATTTTATTACCATGATGTATACTTTATACATTGCAACATGATGGAAAAATTGATGCAGATGTTACTAATAGAACAAATGCAGGTTGACTAAAGTGGAGAGGAGCCTCTACTGTTCTCTGTAATAAGTCCTTTGAAAGTCAAAGGAAAGTTTTACAAAGCAGTTGTGAGACTTGCTATGTTCTATGGATCTGAATGTCAACCAGTGAACCATAGACATTTGCAGAGAATGACAGTAGCAGAAATGAAAATGCTAAGGTGGATGTGTGGACACACGTAAAGATCGGATTTGGATCGACGCAATAAGAATGAAAGTTGGCGTAGCTCTGACGAGGATAAGATGCGAGAAAATTGCTTAAGATGGTTTGGTCATTTGCAAAGGAGGTCAACTGATGCACCAATGAGGAGGTGCAAGTTTTAGGATGTTGAGCCGGCTACGAGAATGGTCCAAGATAGATCTGAATGGAAGCAAAGAATCCATGTAGTCGTCCCTACTAAATGTGGGGAAAAGGCTTTGTTATTGTTATTATATGTATAAGTTATATAACTAATATACGTAGTTTACATGTTACTTTTACTTGACATGTGAACTACTAAATTTTTTTTTGACACTCCAAAAAGGGGGAGACACCCGTAGGTGTTCGCCCCATTTTATTAAAGAGGAGAAAAAGAAGTACTTACAGGGGGAGCAGAAAGGGAGAAATAGGGGAGACCGATATCAATAATGATACCAATCGCCCCATTACATAAAAACGTTATCCAGATGACCAATCCAAACAAAAGCGGTTCGCGTCAATACAAATATTTTCTATATAGAATCTCTGCCCCGCAAATAGAAATTTGTTCCTTCCCATCCAGATACTCCAAATGCGCGCAATGGGAATCAGTCTCTCCGCCCTCGGACGATTTGCAGCGATTGCAAAGCTCTCCCAAAAAGACTCCAACGACGAATGATTCAACCAGGCAATGTCCTCCCATATGGGCCGCACTAGGTCGCAGTGAAGGAAGAGATGGTCGGCCGTCTCGGCAGCCGAACCGCATAATCCGCATGCATTGGGCAAGTTTGGGAAGAGTGATAGAAGACGATCGCGAGTAGGAAGTCGTTCACGCCTAAGAATCCACATAAAGATCCCAATCCTTTCCGGAAGCTTGAGACCCCATATGAGGTTGCAGTGGCCACGAAATGACGCCTCCGGATGCACAGCGATGGGGAGAAGAGCAGAATATGCCTTCTGCGAAGAGAAGGACCCGTCGATCCAAGTGAAGTGATCATGCCCCCCCGATGGAGTAGGGGCGTCCTCGAGTAGGGTCAATAATGCGGAGAAGTCCATCAGCCGCTGAGCGGAGAGGGAATCCACCAAGATCGGGCACCAGGAGCCATTGGTCCAGCACGATTCCACCGTTGCATATTTGTCCCTGGCCAACGCATAAAGTCTTGGAAAAAGGTTCATGAAGATGCCCTTACCAGACCAGTCCACGTTCCAAAAGCGGAAGGAGGTTCCATCGCCGAGAGACGATCTAAATAAGGACCGATTGCGGTTGAAAACAGCGAATGCTTCGCGCCAAAAGATGGGAGAGTGAGCATGAGATCGACCGTCAAAGGCGGAGAGAAAGGCGTTACTCGCCGCAATGCGAAGGCATCGCACCATAAAACCATCATCCCGGCTTAAAAGCCTCGACGCCCATTTGAGAAGAGAAGCGTCCCGCATGACCTCCAGCCGCCGAACACCCAGGCCCCCGTCGCTTTTAGGTCGTGTAATGTCCTCCCATGCGACCAGATGTATCCCTCTTCTTGTAGTATCCTTCTTGCCCCAAAGGAATCCCCTCATACATTTGTCCAAGCGTAGCCTAATCCCCTTTGGCAAACCACGCGCCGATAGGAAATAAATAGGGATAGCCGAAAGGACGGATTTAATAAGCACCAAACGGCCACCTCGAGAGAGCAATGAAGAGCGCCATCCTGCCAGCCTTGTCTCGATCTTCTCCACCACCCGCTGATAATCGCGCAATCGCGCCCTGCCCACTGAGAGAGATAATCCCAGGTAATCTAGTGGGAGAGCCCCGGGAGAGGCCCCCAAAATGGAGGAGCATTCCCCAACCTCCAGAGGCGAGAGAGCAAAGGGCACAAATTTCGACTTGTCCTCGTTGATGCGGAGCCCCGACAATTCGCAAAATAAATGGACCATAGTAGCCATTCCCGCATATTGAAGCCGCTCGCCCTCTATAAAACATAAGGTGTCGTCCGCATATTGGAGGAGCGGGATATGAAGGTCACCCAAAGAGCATCCTCGAGTATACCCAACGTCGGATACGCCTTGAATCATACGTGGCAGCACATCCGCCGCCAAAACAAACAGAAGAGGGGCAAGGGGGCATCCCTGGCGAACCCCCCTTCGAGGTTGAAATAAGTCCCCAGATGGCCGACCATTAAGAGATAAGGAGAAGGAAACCGTAGTAACACATCGACGGATCCATGAAATCCATAACGGAGGGAAGCCCCGAGACTTCAAAACCGACCATAAGAAGCGCCAGTCCAAGGAGTCGTACGCCTTAGCAAAATCAATTTTCCAGAGGACCCCTTTCGTTCCATTTCTGTGCCAGCCATCTATGATAGCGGAAGCAAGAGCGAAGCAGTCAGAGATTTGCCTCCCTTGAACAAAGGCCGCTTGGCATGGAGAAATGAGAGAGGCAAGAAGGGGCGCTAGGCGACGGGCCAAAGCCTTCGCTATGATCAAGTAGATACCATTGGAAATGGCAATAGGGCGGAAATCCTCAATACGACGTGCACCCTGGGATTTCGGAATGAGAACCAAAGAGGCCCGGTTAATCCTGTTGAATCCCCGGTTCCCCTCACAGAACTCGAGGGCCACTTCCAACACGTCGTTGGCGATAACGTCCCAAAAGTCCCTATAAAAGGAAATAGGGAATCCATCTGGGCCAGGAGAAGCATCAGCGTTAAGGTCCCACGCCGCGCACTTAAGCTCCTCCATCGATAAAGGGCGTGATAAAATAGCAGCATCCGAGCCAGAGAGCGAAGGGGCACCAGGAGCCATCCAGTGCCATGAAGAAGAGGGGAGGCGATTGAAAAAGTTCTTGAAGTAGTTAACCAGCGCCGAGCCCATGTCGCGCTCAGTCTGAAATATAGCGTCCCCAATCTCAATGGAGGAAATACGATTAATTCGTTTACGAGCACTAGCGATCCGGTGGAAGAAGGCAGTATTAGCATCCCCCTCCTTGAGCCAACGAAGCCGCGAGCGCTGTCTCCATTCAATTGCTTTTTTCCTGTCATCCTCCGAAATGATCTGAGCAGCTGATGATCTCTCGGTTAATTCTTCCTGGGAAAGCTCCCTGACACTCTCCAAGCGATCCAGTCGAATAATAATCGCCTCGGCCTCGTTGCGAACCGACCGCCGCGCCTGACGCGTAGAAAATTTGAAGGAAGCAAGAACTCGTCGCAGGGATGAGAGTTTGAGGGCAAAACGATGAGCCGCATTACCCGGGAATGATGTTTGGGACCAATGATTTCGCACTAGTTCCTTGAAATTAGGCTCCAGAAGCCAACTCTTCTCGTAACGAAAAATACCGCGCGGTCGAGACGATTCGCCCGAATCCCAAGTAATGGGGCTATGATCCGAAAAAGACCGAGGACGGGAAGAAACCGAGCAAAGAGGAAAAGCGTCCATCCAGCGTGAATTAGCTAGAAACCGGTCAAGCCGCGATCGAGAGGAGCTATTACGCCAAGTGTATATGATATCCGTGGCTACCAAATCATCCAGAGCCAAGTCATTGATAAAATCCCAAAATTCGATAGAACCTGGATCCCTCCCCCCCCCCCCCCCCCGTCCGCGGGGGCGGTCGTTTGAAAGTAAAGTGACATTAAAATCCCCTCCCAAAATCCAAGGAATATCCCCAAAGGCCGCAGCATCGCCCCTCAAGTCCTCCCATAAATCACGACGGGCCAGATGGCATCGAGGCGCATAAACACAAGAGAAAGCCAGAGAAGCGTTGGTGGCCACATGCACAAGGATTACAGAGATAGAGTGTCGTCCCATACGAGAGGAGGATAAAGAGAAGCATGAAGATCGCCAAGCCACAATAGCACCACCAGAAGAACCGATCGCGTCCAAAGCACAAAAAGCGTCCACCGGCCCTGCTCCAAACGATCTCCAAAGGGCGTCGTCTACTCCAGAGAGCTTAGATTCCTGTATCAGAGCGACGTCACATTCCCATTCAATCAGACGCGAGCCCAAAGCCCTGCGACGCAAAGGGTCCCCCATTCCACGAACGTTCCAAGAGAGAAGCTTCATTAAATATTACAAAAATTATCCCAAAAAGTGACCGAGGGAATGCCCAGCTTAAGTGCGGCGGTGGTCCAGCCGACGAAGTCCAGCCGCTTCCGCCACCGCCTCCCGAGATAATAGAATCGGCGGAGAGGAAGTCCCTTCGAATGAGAGGTCCAGACGCCGAGCATAAATAACTCCAAATCTATTCGGGGAAGCAACCGAAGCATTCCAAGAGTTCCACGAGGCTGCACACCGGGTAGGAGAGAGCGGCGTGGCGTTTGAAGAAGAATCCCCTTGATCGCCTGAAGACCAAGAAAGCCCAAATGTAGTAGAAGGCTGCCCATAAAGATGAGTGATAGCGTGAGTACCGAGTTCGGGGGCGACCCCCGAGGGGCCGGGGGCGACCACCGAGGGGCCCGACTCGATTGCCAGCAGAGAAGGCGTGGATGATGAGGAAGAAGGACTCCAGTCTTCATAGCACTGCGACTGATAGAAGGGTACCGCAGAAATAGGAATAGGGCAAGGAATATCTTCGCAGTAAATAATAGAGTCCCCAAACATAGTCGGGTCACGCGCGGCCCACGAGAGGGTCCGAATAGGAGCCGATCCGGAAGGAGGAATCGGAAGCGCCACATCGAAACACGTGGAGAAGGCGCAACTCTTCGGAATGGGAATGTCAGTAAAATCCACCGACCGCGGATCTTCCTCGAAAAATCCCCTAGGCACGTGAGAGGGCGCCCGTCCAAGTGCACACGCGAATCGAAGCCCAGGCGACGAAGACGAAGGGTCGGCATGCTTCAGCGACGCATCGGGAACATCCACGGACAGTGACACATGGGCCATCGAAGACGAGCCGTCGTCGGACCTGGGGGCATCGCTCCCGGCCGCGGAGAGAACTGACGAAGCCACCGGCGGCGGAAAGAAGAACTCAAGCTTGAAGGACCATCTGCCGAGATCCAATATCTCAGAAAAAGTCTTGCCGGACATGGAGCGGGAGAGGTTGGATGAACATTCGACCAGAATCCTTGTGCACGACCAATCCGATCCTGGGGAAAGCCCATCGTCCTAGATGGCCAGCACTTGACCCCAACTGCGAATAACCTTGGAGAGGCAATGAGCCGAGCGAGATAGGAATGGAACGCCGCGTACCTCCACTACGCATATCTCGGACGTTAAAGAAGCACCATCTGCGACCCGGGGTCGACGCCATTTGACCGCCGACGAATCCGAACGAGAAATGAGGAATTCCCGTTGCTCCGGGGAAAGTCCTCGAACACAGCAACGAGTGTCATCCATGAAGAAGAAGTCCCCCGAGAAGCCCTCGCCCAGGAGAAGAAGAGTTGCTGAGCGGATCGCCTCGCGGTCGAAGCCCCGCCGCTGCACCACGCCAATCGCCACGCCATGATTGGCATCCATCTCCTGCGGGCCCGGACTCACCATCGCCGTAGGAGCCGAAGAATCCCTCGCCGGAGGACCCTCCACAGTAGTATGGAGGAAGCCCATCCTATGTGAGTCCATACGTATCCGAGCCTCCGGCACCTTGTCACGGACTGACATCGCTTGAAAAGAAGGATTGCCAGTACCGCCAGAGCCAGAAGGCGAAGAGGAGGGAATGGTCTTCCCTTTCGACGAAGCGGCACCAAAGCCCGCTGAAACCACCTGAGCAAAGGAGCGAGAGTCCCGAAAGGCCGAGGGACCTTGCCCACGGGGAGGGACATCCAAGCGAGCGGAGCGCTTTGTCCGCCTGAGATCCATGATCGCATCCCTACACGAAAAAGAGCGGTGTCCGACACGACTGCATCGGAAGCATCGAGGAGGAGCCTTGCATGCAGACGCCAAATGACCACGCTCCGCGCAGCGAAAACAGCGCCTGCCGGGCTTAGAGCGAGACACCCTCACCCACCCATCCTTGTTACCTTCGTCTTTGACAGCGACACTCGAGCGCAGAGCCGGTTGACGAGTGGCAAACACCTGGTCGCCGTAACGAGGGCCGACCAGCTTCGGAACCCACACGCGCTTCTGATAGTGCTTGCGCCAACCGCCCGCCGCTTCAGAACCCGCTCCTTCGATCGCCATCCGAGAGTCCGGACTCTAGGATTGTGCTAAAAATTCCCGTTGTTGTTGTCTTCTCTGAACTACTAAATTTAATGTAAAACTAGTATCACATATTGTTAAGGAAAATGGATTGATTGCATTAATGAGAGGCCCTTGGGTTCTCTTATATAGGAGAGGACCCCCTTGGGAAAATTATATAAATTAGACAAAATAAATAGATAACATGAAAATAATAAGAAAGATAGGAAATATCTCAATACTTCCCCTCAAGCTGGAGCATAGATATCGATCAGGCTCAGCTCAGAACAACATCTCTGATAAGGCCCTCTAGCTAGGGTCTTAGTAAAAACATCTGATGTCTGATCTCCAAAGTCGACATGAATAGTATCAATAAGACCCTTTGTATCATGTCACGAGTGTAGTGACAGTCCACCTATATGTGTTTGGTCCTCTCATTAAAGGTTGGGTTGGTGGCATTGAAAAGAGCAACATGATTGTCACATTAGAGGTGCATGGGAAGAGGCACGTCTATAGTTAGGTCAGTAAGAACACATCTGACCCACTTCATCTCCGTGCTATCCTACGCCATGGCCTTGTATTCGGACTCAGAACTTGATCTGGCAACCACGCTATGCTTCTTGCTCTTCCAAGAAACCAGGGAATTATCTTTGAACACAACAAAACCTGAAGTAGACTTCCTATTCTTTGGATACCCAGCATAATATGCATCTGCACATGCTATATCGAAAGAGATGTATCTCTGTTGAATAGAAGTCTCGTACCTGGTGAAATCTTCATATACCTCAAGATCATATAGATTGCATCCATATGTGCATGTCTGGGTTGCTTCATAAACTGACTTACATTGCTTATGGCAAAGGATATGTCGGGCTTGGAAATAGTCACATATAGTAGCTTGCCAACAAGCTCCATGTACCTCCTCTTGTCGACCTCCTCAGTGTCATCATCATATAGCTTCACGCTTGGGTCAATAGGAGTAGTGGCATGTCTGCAATCTGCCATGCTTGTCTCTGAAATAATGTCTGTAACATACTTCCTTTGGATCATTACAAGACCACGCTAGTTTCTGATAAACTCCAGTCTAAGAAAGTAACGTAAACTACCAAGGTCTTTGGTCACAAACTGTTGACCTAGGAAGTCCTTCGTACTCTGGATACCCTACTCAGCATCCCATGTAGCAATAATATCATTAACATAAACAAGGATGATAATAGTACCTCTCTGAGTCATGTGCACAAACAAAGAGTGATCTGCAGTCGATCACACAAATCTCTGTTGCTCTATCAAGTCTGAAAGCTTCTAAAATCATGCTCTTGGCTCCGCTTAAGGCCATAGATAGCCTTGTGAAGCCTGCAAACCTTCTGACACTCCCCCTCAGTAGCAAACCCGAGTGGTTGCTGCATGTAGACCTCCTCCTGTAAATCACCATATAGGGAGGCATTCTTCACATCAAGCTGGTAAAGGGGTCAATCTCGTGTCATGGCAACAGAAAGTAGTATGCCCAGAGTAGAATGTCTAGCAACTGGGGAGAAAGTATCTTGATAGTCCACCCATATGTCTGGATGAACCCACGTACCACAAGTCTCGCCTTATAACGATCCACACTATTTCCCGTTTGCACGGTATTTCACGGTGAACACCCATTTGCATTCCACAACGAATGCACCAACTGGAGCAGAAACAAGACTCCACGTACACGTGACTGTAACGCGACCATCTCCTCCTCCATGGCTAATCTCCACTGACTGTCCTAAAGAACCTCATATAATGTTCGTGGTATATACACGGCTAATAGTGCCAAGGTAAGCCTCATGAACTCCTCTGACAGCCTGCTCAAGGAAACCTAAGCTACAAGAGGATAAGTAGCACACTTGTGTTTCTGCTTGTGCAGAGCAATCAGCACATTAAGATCATCTGCCGAGGGCACCTGCTCATCTGTATGGAATCGTGCTACACAAACAACTCAGTAGTGCCATCAGTAGAAACAATGCGCTCATTACATACATGAGGCATGTTGGATGATGGGTAAGGTCTGTGAGCAGGGGGAACTGAGTGAGACATGCGAGTAAAAACGCGTAGCAAAAAAAAGAGTCATAGTATGAGGTGGAGCCACGTGAGCAGGTGTAGAGGCATGAGTAGATGGAGGTGGTGGTACGATAGTAGGAGTTGGAATCATGTAGATCTCATCGCCAGAGTTATATGGGGTTAGTCTATTGTATGTAGGAGAAAAATACATGACATACTCAAAGAAAGTAATATCAACACTGAAAAGTATTTCCGCTTGAGCTGATCAAAGCAACGATACCCCTTCTGGCTACAAGAGTAGCCGACAAAAACACACTTGACAACTCTGGGAGAGAGCTTGCCACGACCTGGTGAGACATCATGAACGAAAGCAACAGAGCCGAACACACGCGGTGTAAGAGAGAAAAGATCCTTCTCGGGAAACGCAATTGAGAAAGGAATCTTCTCTCCCAACACAGGCGAAGGCATGCGGTTCACCAAATAGCAAGCCGTGAAGACAACATCTCCCCAGTAGGAATGAGGAGCACGACTCTGCATCAATAATGTTCGAGTCACATCAAGTAAGTGACAGTGTTTGCACTTGGCAACATTGTTCTGTTGGAAGGTATATGCACATGCCAAGAGACCTAAGAAAGTCAGAAAATTGTAAGGTGCAGAACTCCAAGGCATTATTAGAACGAATATATTAGACATTGGTAGAAAAATATTCCTTATCTTATTAATAAAAGATTTGGTCACAGATCTAGCCTCAAACTTATTCTTCAATAAAAAGACCTAGGAAAATCTATAAAAATCGACAGCAACAAGATAAAATGGTGTACCTGGTGATCAAGAACATGACTCGGACTCTAGATATCTAAATGAAGGTGATCAAATAACTGAGAACTGCTCCGACTCTGACGAGATGGAAATGAGGAACGGTGATGCTTCCTAAGTTGGCATACCTCACACTGGAAGGAGGATCTCGTGGAAATATGAGGGAGAACATGACACAACTTCTGCAGAGGAAGGTGGTCAAAATGAAGGTGCTACAAATATGGTAAGACGGGTCCAGTAGGTATAGTAGAAACATCAGCATGAGGAGGTTGGACCAGTCTGTATAGTCCCCACTACTCACGACCACATCCAATCACCCTACCCATAAGTATGTCATGAAACAGAAGAGACGAAGGGTCAAAGATGGCACGACAATGCAGATCCTTAGTAATCTGACTAATGGAGAGTAAATTCATCTGAAAGTCAGGAGCATATAAAATATTTTGAAGACACATTGACGGCGTCAAATGCACCTCCCCCTGTCATGTATTGGGTAAATGATCGTCATTGGCAATGACGACCCATCTACCATGTGGTATGGTCCTCTAGGACCTCAGATGTGCTCTGTCGCCACAAAGATGATGAGAAGCACCAGAGTCGATAATCCACTCTATCATGTCTTCACCATTAATACCAGTGAAAGCATAAGCGATATTTGAGGAGCTCGAAGAGGCTTGGCTACGACTGCGGTATCTATAGTGGTGGTTCCTGCAACAAGAGTCATCTCTCGAATACAAGAGACGATATTATCTATGCGAGGATCAACCTGGGAAGCAAGAGAATCTGAAGGCACAATCTGTTCTGCCATGCGACCAGAAACATGATATCCATGCTACAAATAGCATGTATTCTCTGCATGTCCCGATCTACGGCAAAAGGTACAAAGGCTACGCGGACGTCCACCACCTATACCACGAGGGGTGCATCCTCTAGACTGGGTCATCACTCCTCATCCACGAGATGCGTCCATAGCTGGCGAGGGATGAGGAGTGACCGTAGGAGGCATGATGTTCTGGTTGAGATGACTATAGGCCTCCTCCATGGGAGGTATGGTAGCTCCAGTGAGAAGCTGAGTACGTGTTGCATTATACTCTGTATCAATGCCGACTATGAAAACTCCAACCATCGTGGAGTTCCTATATGCTTTCTACTGCTCAAGAGATATCATAATATGCATATAGCTATGAAGCTTCTCAAACATGCCTTGTATTGAACTGTAGTATATGTGTAGAGGACAAGCATTATGCTTGGCCCTATAGATGTCAAACTACAGCTGAAGGATCTTGGCCTCATTCTTCGTCTGAGCATAGGTGGAAGCCAAAGTATCCCTCATTGCCTTGGCGGTGGGTCGGTTAAAGAATATCATTGGCTATCTCTGTGGTGAGGGTCCCACATAGCCAAATCCATGCATACGCGTCATCTTGCTTCCTAGAAGCATTTGCCCCAGTCTTATCCGTTGGCTCTGGATCTGTCAGGATGTGCTCCTTGTTGTTGCACTGCTTGAGGGTGAGAAACTGCATGGACCACAACTCATAGTTGGTCACATCCATCTCAACGATGGGAGCCATGCTCTTGAAGGCTCCAGACGAAAAAATATCACCTTTGTTCTCTAACATGATGGGGAAACAACCAAACAACGGAACTCAACTGGGGAATAGACAAATATGAACGAGTCTACATGATCATACGGAGGATTGGTTGTACATGTAGACTCATACAACCATCTTCATCAATCTCCGTTACACGCTAGGGCCAAAAAATACGATTTATGGGTTTAAAATGACGTTTTCCGATCAAAATCAAACCAATTCAGACTGCTACTCAAGCCACAGAGGTGCATGGATGCGTACGGGATGTCCTGCAGTTGCCTGGGGAGGGGGGTCGGGGGAGGGCCTAGGCGACTTGGGGCGGTCTGATCAGTGGCTTTTGCCAGTCTGGCAGCGGCCTGGGCAGCAGCAGATGGGTTGTACGACGGCGAGAAGCCCGAGGCGACCTGGGCGGCAGCGGTCTGTGGTTGGGGGATGGCATAGGCGAAGTTGGAGGTGGTCGGGGAAGGGCTTGGGCAACGTCGGAGGAGGCCTAGCAGCTTGGGGTCAGGCAAAGGCGATGGGAGGAGGGGGCGGGTATGGCTAGGATTTTGGTGGGATAAGGGAACTCGCTTCGATACCATGTTAAGGGAAATGAATTGATTGCATTGATGAGAGGCCCTTAGGTTCTCTTATATAGGAGAGGAAACTATTGGGCAAATTACATGAAGTAGACAAAATAAGTAGGTAACAAGAAAAAAATAAGAAAGATAGGAAATATCTCAACGCATATAAAAACTTGAAGTATATGATATTAATACATTTCTTATCTAGATTCTATACATGTATTTATTTATTGCGAGTCGGATCGGGCCGACCCATACTTCAAATCTCCTAGTCCAAGCTTGTCCCATGAAGGGGCTGGGTGGGCCCTGGCCGTTGGCCAGTTCAAATCTCCTTGCGAGGGCAGAAGTAGAATTCGTTATTATACTTGAGATCACATTTGGTGTGCATTCATATGAAAAAAAAGGATGCATGAGTGCTTCATTAACCTAAAGTAATCGGTAGCAGAAAGTTGTATAGTCTGGCTTGATTGTACCTAATCAATTGCCATCCCTAACGTAGATGTACCATAGTATGAAGAAGAGACTGGACTGGCATGCAGAGGCCAACCAAACTTTGCCCAACACCTATTGGAACGGTGATTGGATCTATGGCAGTTAATGCAAGAAGAATAGTTGTGGCCACGACTACAAGTCTACAATCACAGTCATGTTCTCGATTTCTATAAGAACTATAGCAACCCCGACCTCCGGATGTTCCGAGGGTGCTTTTTGTAGTCGAAGTAGGAATTTTCTGTCCAAGATAAGTCTTGAGTTGTTACAAACAGTCAAAAGTCATCTTGATAAAAGGGACAAATCTGACAGCGAGGTTGTAGTATAGCAAGAAACCTATAAACTTACTATTGTTTTTTTTTACGCTCAAAAAAGGGGGAAGCACTCAGCGGTGTTCGCCCCAAATTATTAAAAAGTAAAGAAGGGAGTACTTACAAGATGGATGAAGAAAATAAAAACGAGTGGTAAAGGTATCCAAAAAAAGAGATACCCCCCACACACTCGAAACAACGCTACCCGGAAGACCAATCTTGACAAAAGCGAGACGCCGATATACAAATGTTTTCCTTGTAGAACCTCTGCCGAGCAAATAGAGCCTCGTTTCTTCCCAACCAGATGCTCCAAAGACGCGCAATCGGGACCAACAGGTCCGCCCTTGACCGATTCCTGGCGCAAATCAAACTGTCGCAGAAAGCATCAAAGCTGGATATATTCAGCCACCCCAAATCGTCCCATATGGCACGAACACGTTCACAATGGAAGAAGAGGTGCCCGCTGGACTCCACCTCCGTACCACAAAGCCCGCACAATTGCGAGACATTAGGAAACATCATAGCACAACGGTCGCGAGTAAGCAGCCGACCTCGCCGAAGAAGCCATAGAAATATACCAACCCGTTCCGGCAGATTGAGACTCCAAATGAACTTGCAATGATTCAGCAGGGTCGCATCGACCCCCACGGCGCTGGGAAGAAGAGCGAAGTACGCCTTCCGCGTAGAGAAAGTATCCTCCTTCCAAGCGAAGTGATCACGCCCCCCATTGGGCGTGGGAGCATCAGAAAGAAGAGCCATCAAGGACGTGAAATCGAGCAGACGCTGATCCGATAAATTAGCAACGAATAGAGGGCACCAGCAACCATCGGCCCAGCAGGAAGCCACGGTGGCGAATTTGTCGGCCACCAACGCAAAGAGGCGAGGAAACAAATATTGCAAAGCTCCCCTCCCAGACCAATCATCTGACCAAAAGCGGAAGGAATTCCCATCACCCAGAATAGGCTTGAATAATGATCTGTTGCGGTTAAAAGCGGTCAAAACATCACGCCAAAAAGAGGAATTGTGTCCCTCGGGACGCCCCCGAGAAGCAGATAATAAATCAATCCCCGCCGCCTCCCTAAGGCACTTAAGCATGAAATTATCGTTCCTGCCCCACACCTTCGCCGCCCACTTGAGAAGCATAGCCTCGCGCACCACCTCCAGCCGTCTCACTCCCAAGCCCCCATCGCGCTTCGGGCGCGAGACAACCTCCCAACCCACCAAATGGACCCCCCTTCTCCCATCGCCCTTCTTACCCCAAAGAAAACCCCGCATACATTTTTCCAATCGCTCCCGAACCCCCTTTGGCAAGCCACGCACGGACAGGAAATAAATTGGGATTGAGGAGAGCACGGATTTAAGAAGAACTAACCGACCCCCCTGGAGAGAAGCGCCGCGCGCCAGCCAGCCAGACGAGCCTCCATCTTCTCCACCACCTTCCGGTAATCACGCAGCCGAGCACGGCCAACCGAGAGAGGCAGACCAAGGTACTCCAGGGGGAGGCCGCACGGGGAAGAGCCAAAAGCACGAGCACACTCCACGGCCTCCACCTGCGATAAACTTACTATTCTTATCACTCTATTACTTGCTTGGCACAACTAGTAAACTAAAAGATGGCAAGCTTTTCATATAGACTATTGATCTGCCAATATCATTCCACTAGCGAGGAATTTTCCTGAGAAGCAGATTAAATTCGCATGTAGATATGGGTGAGGTGAGATTTGGTTATCTTGTGTCTGAACTAGTTCATTCTACATATCACTGGTCGTCTCCTTGTAGATGAGACTGGTCACAATGCTAGGTTGGACACTGTTGGTTATCCATGTTATGACTTGCTAGTTGTTGCTAAGCCATGAATCATATTCCTTGTATGTATTTTTTAGCGGCTCCTTTATCAGAATGTAAATCTTCATTTAGTCACCAATGAACACCTTGAAGGTCATTGTCTGACGAGGATGCAGTCCTGCAAGAAACTTGTACACTTGTCATTCTGATCATTATACTATCTACTTGGCACACTAGGTAAACTGAAAGATGGCAAGCTTTTCATATAGACTGGTGATCTTTCAATTTTACTCCACTAGCAAGGATTTTTCCTGAAAAGTATATTAAATCCACATGTAGATGATATATTGAGGTGAGATTTGGTCATCTTATGTGACTATGTCTGAACTAGTTCATCTTTTGTATCATTGGTCATCTCATTGTAGATGAGATTGGCCATGATTCTAGATTGGACATTGTTGGTTACCCATGTCATGACTTGCTGGTTGTTGCGCAGCCAGGAATCTTATTCCTTGTATGTATGTTTGAACGACTCCTTTGTCAGAATGTAAACATTCATTTGACCACCAATGAATACCTTGAATGCCATTGTCTGACAGTGAGGATGTAGTCTGGCAAGAAACTTATAAAATTGCTATTTTGATTACTCTACTACCTACCATGGAAAGCCATATCGCGATATATTGATGATATATCAGTATCGACAGGTGTGATCGATATTTGTCCTTCCAAGGCAATTTCCTTCACAAAATCAAGCAGATTTGAGCAAAGATATGGTGTCGATATATCGTCGATATATCAGTGATATGTTGTATCGACACGATATCGATACCGATATTACCTACCTTGCTACTTGCTTGGCACAATAGGTAAACTGAAAGATAACTAACTTTTCATATAAATGATCTGCCTGTATCACTCCAGTAGCGAGGAATTTTTCTGGGAAGAAGATTAAATCTACATGTAGATATCTGTGAGGCGAGATTTGGTCATCTTATGTCTGAACTAGTTCATCCTACATATCATTGGTCGTCTCCTTGTAGGATGAGATTGGCCACAATAGTAGGTTGTTTACTGTTGATTATCCATGTCATGACTTGCTAGTTGTTTCTCATCCAGGAATCATATTCCTTGTATGCATGTTTGAGCGGCTCCTTTGTCATAACGTAAATCTTCATTTGACCGCCATTGAAAGAGGCAGATACCAAGAGTTGTCTTGATTGGATTTGTCATAACGTAAATCTTCAAGGCCTGAGACCAAACTATATAGTTGTTTGCACCCTTCAATTTTATAGAAGTCGCCTAAACCACCATGAAAGAGGCAGATGTCTATAGTTGTCTTGATTGGAGTCGTGGCCATTGCAGGCTTGCAGCCTGGGAGAGAAGATCAAGAGATTCAGAAGAAATCTTCTCAAGCATTTGGAAGAACTAGCGATGATAGAACCATTGGTGATAGTAATGAGAAGGGCCATTGGGTCGCGCACACATCGAGGAGGGAGACAGTGGCGGGGCTATTGCTGGGTTGCACGTACACTGAGAGGGGTGATTGAGTTGAGGCTATCATTAGGGAGAGGTTGTCGTTAGGCCACACACACGCCGAAGAGGGGCATCGATGGTGAGGCTACGATTGGGCAAGTGACGGTGTTGTCGTTTTGGTTCACACACACATCGAGGAAGGGTGGCATTGGCGAGGATGTCACTTGGTTGGCGGTTGGCATGAAGAAGAGGCTTGGGCCTAGCAATTTTTAAAGAAAAAAAGGGCATGCATCATATTGATGTATGAGTAAAAAATTCACCATTTATCACCAAAAGTTATTACAAGCCTATTACAAGTATTAAATTGATAATTTACATGTTCCAACTTTCACTCAATGGATTGGCATGCGCCACAACATTCTTAGCGTAGAAGCGATCCTGAAGAAACACCACACATTCATGTCCAACCATAGTGCCCAAATCACGGCCACACACCTCGATCTCTCCTTCGTGTCGTTCCAATCAGTCCCAATGGAATTCCAGAAACTGGAGACATTGTCAGAGTTCACAGCTCTGTTCCCAAAGCGGCTCCAGATCTCCACGAAGCTTCCACATGTGAAGAGAGATGATCATCATCATCCGCCGTGAAATTAGCACCTAGGAGTGGTTGGGGGGTTTGTGGCTAGAACTCTGGTCTAAGATTGTTGGATTGATCCAT
The DNA here is from genome assembly GCA_037367405.1 of Ottelia alismoides. Lineage (NCBI taxonomy): Eukaryota > Viridiplantae > Streptophyta > Magnoliopsida > Alismatales > Hydrocharitaceae > Ottelia > Ottelia alismoides. The sequence continues at coordinate 715,044 of JAZKJV010005244.1, read as the reverse complement.
GTGGAGGACATTAAAAACCAACCTAGACTCCCTTTTTCTGCTCTCCCTCTCCATCTGTGATCATTATAAACCCTTTGAGTGAGGTTGGTATCCGATCACCATAGTTGTTTTTAAAAGTACTTGTTAAGCAATTATGCAGAATGTAAGAAGATATGCTCGTCCCTGTTGCCTTGAGTTACATGAAGATATTACTGAATTAGGGCAGGCACTCACGATTTGGTGCTGCACAATGATCTCTTCAATTCTGATTTGTTTTGAAAAAGTGGAAATAATGGCCACGTTTTGCCGTCTTTGTTTTTTTTAGAAGTTTGAGCTCGATTGATTTTACTTGGAACAGTTTTTTGGGTGGCATACATTGTTGATTAACTCCTTGACACATGGTAATTCGTATTTGCCATGTAAATACTGAGATGCTGCCCAAATTTTCTTGCAGGGGGAAGTGAAAAACGATTGGTTGATGCTGCAACTAAGCAATTGAACACCTTGCCTTTTTATCATTCTTTCTGGAATCGCACCACAAAACCATCCTTGGTATGATATGGTTGCTTAAAGTTCCTACAGTGCGAATTGTTGTGTTTGTTTTGTCTTAGTTTCTCAACATTCATGGAACTTTTGACTTAAAAAGAACCCCGATGTAAACTACCTCAAGTTATATTATAGTTTTTTAGCGTCCACTCCTAAGAGTGATAGGGTTTCGGATAATCCTCGATATCTAATCAATCAATCTCAAGATCTGCTTTTCAAAAAAGTAACCTCAAGAATTGAATTATGGAAGATCTTGATTCCTTGATAGAAACTATGATAATCACCAGATATAAATTCTGAACAATGAGGCCACCCACGTTTTTCTTCAAAAAAAATTCTGAACAATGAGATTTGCTGTATTAAGCAAAGATTTTAATGCATTCATCTTGGCTCACGTGAAATCCGTGATAACCCTTTTCCGTATTCATGTATACATTATTCTTCTATTACTTCATGTAGGATCTTGCTTCAGAAATTCTTGACATCTTCACTGCAAGGAAAATGGGAAAAGTCTTCTTCACTAATAGTGGATCAGAAGCAAATGATTCTCAGGTATATATTTTATAAGTCTTCCAAGTGATTCCTAAAGATTACTTGGTTTCATCTGTAATTATTTGTTTTCGTGTGCAACTCAGGTATGCATTTAATTTCTTTCTTAAACACTGTCCAACAATAGCTTGATCTTGTCTGCAATTATTAGTTATTATATGCAAATCAGGTATATGGTTAATGTGTTTTCAAACACTTTTTAAAGATAGCTTAACCTGTTTCAATTACTTGTTTCTAGGAAAACACCAACATATAAAATAAAAAATTACTTTTAAAAATCCAACTTAAAAATAAAAGATGTGTATATCTTCCTTTTCATTCCATCCTACGTGTTACATGTTAAGATCAATTTTAATTGTCTAACTGGTACAGACGGTTAATTATTGTCACCGGAGACCTTTTTTAAGCTGTGATGAGAGGCCCTAGATTTACGTGGCTGTGTTTGTGCTTCCTTTGGACTACTGTAAGATTTGCCTCGAATTATATGATGGAATATTATCACATTGGTACACTATAGAAATTATCTTAACCTTTAGAACGTAGAAGTTATACTATAGTTTGCATGATTACATTCAAAATTTATAGTAATAATGTAAAAATTTCAAACAAACAGAGGATTTATGGTATGACTAGAGTTAGTTATGTGCTGAAACTCAACTTAAATTTTATGCATTAGAGTTGTGTATTAAACCGGATAGGTAGTACTTTTGTTTTCTCCCATATTTTTTAGCTTCAGCATTCATGTAAATTAATATGCCTATTGCCTAACATATTTGTTTTATTTTCACTACACATATTTCTCTTATGAAACCATCTTGACACCAATGTTGTGGCCCATTTTTATACCTTGCACTATCTAATCACAGGTGAAGCTGGTCTGGTACTATAATAATGCCTTGGGAAGGCCGGACAAAAAGAAATTCATAGCAAGGAGCAAATCGTGTGTTATTTTCCTTTTGCATGAAATCGCTCTTTCACTAAATTTTTGACACCTGTCTAGAATCTCATGGGTACTATAGTTATGAAAGAATCCTTATTATTTGTGTAGATATCATGGATCAACTTTGATTTCTGCAAGTCTTTCTGGGTAAGAAGATCCCTATAACTGCCTTTTAGCTATCTTTTGTCCATCTATGCATAATTTGTGTTATATATTTTGGGTTGATGATGTTAAAAAGAGATGGGGTTGAGTGATTATGTATCTTTACTGCCTCTTGTATAGAGATAAGTCTAGTTACAATTTCTGCTTCCATATATCAAGAGCTCTAAGTAATTTTTCATTCTTATATCAAGCCTTCCAGCTCTGCATCAAAAATTTGATTTGCCGGCACCATTTGTTTTGCACACTGATTGCCCACATTATTGGCGCTTCCATCTTCCTGGTAATGGATGTTGTGTTCTTTAGTTTGTCTTATTGTTTTTTCCACTCCTGGTATTTTAGTTTTTGTTGTAAAATTCTGCTATTAGGGGAGACGGAAGAAGAATTCTCCACCAGGTTAGCAAACAATTTGGAGAACCTTATTCTGAAAGAGGGGCCAGAAACAGTAAGAGCCTCGTTTATTTGTTTCTCAATTAAATGTATAAAACTGATATTCCTGATTAGGATGTTTTCATTTGTTAGATTGCGGCATTTATAGCTGAGCCTGTCATGGGTGCCGGAGGAGTGATCCCTCCCCCAAAAACTTATTTTGAAAAGGTGATGTTTGTATTGATTTTTTTGTGCTTCTGCATGTTTGCTGATGTTTAATGTGTGAATCATAACCAGCATTTGCTTCCATATGAATTGTTATGAAGTTCCATCAAATGAATGGGGATACTATGATTGTTTGATTAACCATTTCCATGAACAGAACGTGGTTTTGATTGCAGAAGTTACTATTTTCATCCTTCCAATCAGAGAAAATTATACAGTGCGCAGTATAGCTGTTGGGACATGTTTCTTCACCGTTAACTCTTACCTGTTGAGAGAGATGAAGATTTGGGTTCATGGAGATTGTTGGGATCTAATTAGAGTGAGTTAGTTGGATCATTGTTTAGTCCCACGCCAGCTAGTGATGGGACTTGGGTTAAGTTCGATTTATTCTTAGTTATATTATTATTTTTGTAGAGTATACTGATGAGTTCAGTCATTTGGATCTGTCCAAGATCCCATTACACACCTCTTACATCTTTAGTCCCACATTTCTAATAGTGGGACTTGGTGTTGGACATGTGAGCCCACGACGAGCCATTATGCAATAAATGTTATTGTGAATATCATTCCCTGATCTGAAATGAAGAATAAATAATTTGCATAATAGGTCCCTATGTACAATTAGGGTTATGTAGCATGGCTATCTTAATGATCATACAGCTGTTGATTCAATTATTGAATCATAGAGGCTGGTGCTTGGATGAATATCTAAAGGGTTAGATTGAGGACTCATCAAGCACCGTCAAATGATTGTTAATATGATCTCCAGCCTGAGTAGGAGATGAAAATCCTTTCTCACATAGGCTGATATCTGATCGACCTCTTGATGCAGGTCCTATGCATAGGAATAGAGATTTGGAGGTGTCAGATTAGTTAGGTCAATGGGTTGACTTAACGAGATCAAAATAACCTAAGTCCTATGTTGAATGCTATCACAGCATAGGCACGCATCCTCTGACCGGAGACAGATGTATTGCTATATGTCTGAGTATGTACATTTGGCAGACCAATAGGTTGATGACCTAACCAAGGTCTATACACCGGCGCGCTGGTGTGCATATAAAGGCATATGAGTAATACGATCTCTCAAAGGGATCATACAGGTTCATTACTGAACCGGAAGACATGAGCTCACTCATGAGATATTGGGAAGAATCAAATTCCGCGCACGGTCGTCTCGCTTTGGAAGCTTGACTGAATTTGTAGGTTTGATGTATACTTTTGGAAAGTATATGATCAAGACCTAGGTATGATATATGCTTTTGGAAAGTATATGATCGATACCAAATCCCAATGATCAAAATGAGACAGATGTATTGCTATATGTCTGAGTATGTACATTTGGCAGACCAATAGGTTGATGACCTAACCAAGGTCTATACACCGGCGCGCTGGTGTGCATATAAAGGCATATGAGTAATACGATCTCTCAAAGGGATCATACAGGTTCATTACTGAACCGGAAGACATGAGCTCACTCATGAGATATTGGGAAGAATCAAATTCCGCGCACGGTCGTCTCGCTTTGGAAGCTTGATTGTAGGTTTGATGTATACTTTTGGAAAGTATATGATCAAGACCTAGGTATGATATATGCTTTTGGAAAGTATATGATCGATACCAAATCCCAATGATCAAAATGAGAAACTTCGTGATCAAACCCTGAAGAAGACAGTGTAAAATTGATCTTGATCTTCAGGTTGATCATGGGTCTTCCAGTATGCAGGATGTACAGGGTATTAGGAATACCTGAGGGTGATGTGATCATAAACGATTGTATATCCATGATGCTTCCATTCCGAGGGAGTGATGAAATAGGTCTGGATTTTAGTGACTCCTTCCAGTAGAGTAGCAATCTGATCTTAGTCCAAGTGTTGGACATTGGTCTGAATGAGATTCAGATTCAATGAAGATTAGATTTGCGGTCTTGATTTAATCAAGCATCTGTGGGAGGTCCGTAAGATATGGATTTGAGATGAGATCTCAACATCCAAGTCACTATACGTGGAATAATACAATCGCCCTGTCCTTATCTGCAAGTATCTGCGGAGAAAGCACATTATTCTTGAAAGGGTTCAAGAATAATTCATTTGATGAAATGCATATCCATGCAAGAAGAACTTGATGATTAAATGCAAGCTTGCAAAAGTCGACCGACTAGGCCGACTAGTCGGTCCGACTAGTCGAGTCGGGGGGGTAGCCGACTCGACTAGGCCAAGTCGGCCCTTAGTTGGTCCACCCGACTAGTCGTCGGACTAATCAGCCGACTTTACAACAACCTTTTTTATTTTTTTTTTGTTTTTCACTTTTTTTAAAGCAAACATATTCTAATATGCTTAATGTTATATTTTTTTTGAAGCTCAAAAGAGGGGGATACACTCGTTGGTGTTCGCCCCAAAAATATATTACGTAAAGTTAAGGAGAGAGATACTTACAGGGGGTAAGAGGGAAAGAAAAGAGAAAAAGGGGGAATAAGAATACAATGTAAACAAGCGGCTAGTAAAGCCGTGACCCCACTAATTTCACCAATCCGATATAAATCTGTTGGCCGCAATCGTCACATTCTCCTTGTAGAAATGTATCCCCGAGAAAATAGCCTCATTACGAGCACGCCAGATGGACCAAAGGCGCGCTATGGGACCCAGCATATCAGAGCGAGCCCTCATCCTGTTGAACCACAGGATGTCGCAGAAGACCTCAGTATTGTCCGCACGAGCCCAAGAAACGTCGTCCCATACCCGCGTGACCGACAGGCATTGAAAGAAGAGGTGGTCGGCCGATTCATCCCTCTCCCTGCAGAGATGGCACTGGACGTTGGAGGGAGGAAGAAACGTGGCGCAACGGTCCCGGGTCATCAAACGCCGATGACGAAAGACCCATAAGAAAAAAGTGATCCGCGTGGGCAGGCGCGGTCCCCAGAAGAATGCGCAGTCGCGCACCAGAGGAGCGGGCAGAGTAAGGGGAGAAGAGAGCAGAGCGAAGAATGCCTTACGAGAGGAGAAGGCCCCATCCTTCCAAGACCAATGGTCCCGCATAGAACCGGGAGAAGCCGAAGAGGAAAGAGCCTCCAGCAGCGAGGCTAAATCATTCGCGTGATCTGAAAGAACACCCGAGAATGATGGGCACCAGCAACCGTTGATCCAATAGTCCGCAACAGAGGCCAGACGGTTTGTCGCCAGAGTAAATAACCTCGGAAAACGCGTCTGAAAGGGACCTCCCCCCGACTAGTCGTCCAGCCAAAACTTGAAAATGGCACCCGACCCCAGCACCGGGGTGAACAAGGAGCGGTTACATCTTAATGTATCAAACACACAGCGCCAAAAATGAGAAGAGCGGACAGGGCAAACCCCGCGCATAAAGCCACTCCAATCATCGCCCAAAATCGCCCGCAGCACATTACAAAGAAAAGAATCATCCTTGCCCCAGATCTTACTCACCCTTTTCAGAAGTAATGCCTCGTTGACTCGATCCAAGTTTCGGACGCCAAGACCATCGGAGCTCTTAGGCAAGTTCACCACATCCCAAGCGACCAGATGAACACCTCTGCCACTTCCGTCCGAGCGACCCCATAAAAATCTCCGCATGCATTTCTCCAAGCGAACGCGAACACCCACGGGCATTTTACGAACCGATAAGAAGTAGATCGGTACAGCAGAGAGGACGGATTTAAGAAGGACAAGGCGACCACCCCGGGAGAGCAAAGAAGCCCTCCAACCTGCCAAACGCGTCTCCATCCACTCTAGAATAGAACGCCAGTCATTAGAACGGTTCCGCCCAACCGAAAGGGGGACACCAAGGTATGGGAGAGGAAGCTCCCCAATCCGGGAGCCAAGTAAGCGGCTGCACTCCTCCTCCTCCGACGGTGACAAACCGAAGGGCACCACGATACATTTAGCAGCGTTAGTCAACATCCCCGAAGCTCACAAAAAATAGAGAGCGTATGAGCCATCCCCGCCACCGTGTCCGGGCCCCCCTCGATGAAGCATATCGTGTCGTCCGCGAACTGGATTATAGGAACGCTAAGACCCCCCTTGCGGAAACCCGACGTGAGACCAGCGTCAATGACGCCGTGCACCATACGAGCCAAAACATCCGAGGCAAGAACGAAAAGGAGAGGCGCCAGGGGGCAACCTTGCCGCACCCCCCTGCGAGGCTGAAAGGAACCGCCAACCGGCCGGCCGTTGATAAGCCGACGCCGGTTGACTTTAAATATAAGCCAACCGGAGGCTGAAAGGAATCGCCAACCGACCGGCCGTTGATAAGCCAACCGGAGGAGGATAAGAAGAGATCTATTGAATGTTATATTTAAAGTCAATTACTTCTTTTGTTTCATCATGATGTCTTATAAAATGTACAAATATATGTATATGCATATGAATATATGTATAAAAAACTGTTTTATATATTTAAAATAATTAAAAATTCAAAACCGACTAATTCCGACTAGTCGCCTGACTGCCGACTAATCCTTAGTAGGTGACCCCGCCGACTGAATACCGACTACCGCTTTCTACAACCTTGATTAAATGAGATTTAATTATCAAGCATAAGATGAATGAGATTCATATTGTGAGAATTATTATCTAAGATAATTAAATGGGATTTAATTATCAAGGATTAGAAAATGTGGATAATACTATCCATGATATATGTGTATTATAAATATGATTTATAATACATATATTGAAGAGAGAGAATCTATGTAAATAGCATTTGTTAATTAATAGTGTGGATTGGATTCACATTAATTAATTAATTGGAAATGTAATTTACAAATTTGTTTGGGTTGTGAATTTGATTCACATAATTTTCAATGGCATAATTGAAATATTCACAAATTAATTTGGAATTAATTTGGTGGATATTTTTGTGATAATTGAGAGATAATGTAATATAATAAAAAGGAGAAATAAAGCCACCATTTTAGGAGGCAATATTATCTCCATTTTATTATGATGATTAATCTCTCAACTAACTTATTTATGTTAAATTAAAAATGTGTTGATAATGGTGCAACATATATTTAATTTAATCATAAATAAATGTTGTTGGTTTTAACCGACAATAATTATAGCCATTGATTTTACATGGACCAAGCCTGGCCGTTGGATCCATGTGTCCCATGGATTGAGATCCATTGGATCCTAAACTAATATAAAAGGAGGGCTAGGGTAGCCTTCCAAGGTACATGTTTAAGAGTTGTACAAGGTTACAACTCTCTCTCATATTCTCGCCCTCTCTCTTTCTCTCCTCCAAAAGATGGCCGTCCATCTTGTGTTGAGAAAGGAGAGACTCTCGGCTTCTTCTTCGACGACTCGAGGATCTCCTTCTTCTTTGGAGTTTCTTACTCTAAAGGAAGACGATGGATTTCGTTTGACGAAGTCAGGGGATCCATTGCTTGGATCTTCATCGAGGATTGCGGGACGGACGCGACTCATCATCGTGCCCGCGAGTGCGTTCTTCGTGGATCGGACTTGAGACAGGAGGATCTCTACTTTGGGATCTAACGATCGCAACTACGCTTCAAGAGGTATTCTTTATACTTGGTGGTTTGATGAAACGATCCGAGAAGTGTTCTCGTGATCATGTGGTTTCATCTTTAGTTTTAAAAAATTTTAATTTCCGCTGCATCTAGCATCTAGTACGACTAGTTGCTCCGATTGCATACGATGCAATCAACACGCTTCCGTGATGCACTTAAGGATTCTCAATATCCTTCACTTGGGTGTTCTGATATGGCTATATCAAAAGCCTCACACCTCTTATATTCACTGAGAAGTATAATATGAAATCTTAGATGGCCTCTTCTCATGTGGATTAGGGCAGTCCTTCTGAACCTTCATGAACCACATAAATAATGTTTTGTTTTATTTTGTTCTCATTAAGTTGTGCATATCCTGTATATGCACAAGTTATAATAACAAAATCTGAAGTTTTTTTGTTTATCAAGGGTTGGAATCGATTCAATTATTTCTTTTTATTTCGAAGTTCTTGAAGTTTTCTTGATGTGTCATTTTCGCATACAATGACATCAACATAACCAAAAAATGATACCACAACATGAAGTGCTGAAGGTACAACGATGCCCCATAGAATTGAATTACATCTTTTTATATCGAAGTTACTCAAATTTCTTGTTTTGTAGTTTTTATGCTAGATGGCATCAAAGCAATCACAAAACGACACCACAGCATGAAGTGCTACAACAAAGGACAATAATACCCCATGGGGTTCTTCCAGAAACCATAAATGTCATAAGCGACCTCTTTACTTCTGTGTGTGAGGTCGTTCAACGTAGATAACACCATACGAAGTAGCATTGACAAGTACAATGATGAATCGGTGATCGATAGCCCTCGAGCAATGCTACTGTTGGCCTGTAGTGCTCACCAAGTGGCATTATGATCAAAGGTATAGCTCAGATTTATGCATAAGAGAAAAATGGTGACTGTGCAAGATGAAAAATATAGCACGTGAAGTGAGGCGGCACCTTTTTAGGATAATTGGTGGGGATGCAAGGCCGGAGAGGTGATACAGGTCTTTGATCTTGTTTGTCGACAATTCATTGTGCATCCCGATGTTACCTTCTTTGAGTCGGTTCCATATTTTCATTTGTTGAGTCTCAGGTTAGGATGTTCGAGTTTGATGGGGATGTTCACCATCCACTGCATATCTTGAGGAGTTTCATATTGCACATTCACGTAGGTAGATGATGTTTATACCAGGTAAGACATACACCATTAGTGGCATCTTCTGAGGTGATTCCATGATAATTATATATTGATGATATTTCTTTTAATGGTGATATTTTAGGTAAGCTAATGTTGATTCCAGATCTAAACATTTCTTAAAGCCTTGGAAGGCAAACTATCATGCATTCAACATTCCTATTTTAGGAGGACGTATCTCATTAACATATATCACTGGACTATACACAGTTTGCTATTGCTTTATTTCGCATCACTATTCCAGAAACTATCAGGAGGTTCCCACTGATATTGGGGCAACATGACATGAATGTTTTGGTTCCTAGAGGAACATTATGATTGTGAGTGTCTTCTTATATGATGCATGCATTAACAAGTACATATCGAGCAACCTTATGCTTTGTTGTTGTAGGGGAGTCACACAAGGCTATTTAAGTAGAGCTCTAGAGTTTGGTTCCACAAGCTATCTAGGTGGTAGGAGGTATGTAATTTGTCATATCGAGTGTTGATCTTTTTTTTCGTGCAGCACTGGACTATCGGATTGTGGTGCTACCAAGGTTTGAAATAACGAAAGGCGGAACGAGGCGTTGTCCCTGGAGACGAGGCGAGGCGTAGCCTCGAGGCGGTCGAGGCGTAAGCCTCAGTTTGTATAGGAAAATACTTATAAAAACTATAATAATATATTTATTGATGAAATTATCTTAATTAACATACATATAATATATAATATTGCAATATATGATGAAATTATGGACATAAAAACATGAAAGAAAGGATATGTAAATTCTATAAACCTATCTACTAAATCTTTACCCAATCAAAAATAGAATCATTAGCTATAATTGTCATTAAAATATCAAAGACAGTATATTTTTTTGTTAAAAATATTGATGTGCAGAAAAAAATATGATTAAATGTACTTGTTATATGACTTATATATAAATTATGACAATATTAACATGCCTTGAATCTAATCTTACTTTTTCTAGTTGGTATATTACGTTGCTCATTATGTCGCCTCTCTTAACACTAGCTTTTCTTTAAGCATTATGGATTGTATTTTTTAAAGTGCAATATTAAGAATTTCCTGAAAAAATTAGACAAGTTTAATGCTTAATATGAATATAAACAAACTTAAAATTCCAAGCATTTATCTTGTAAATATATATCCTAGACAACTATACATTTATAAGCATCTAAAACTACCAATATGCAATTTAAATCCTTAAAAAATGCTTTAAATTCCAGAAAACGCCCCACAGACCGCCTCGCCTCGCCTCAACTGCCTCGACCTTCTGAGGCATACACCTCATCAATTCCATCTGAGGCGTACGCCTCGAGGCTAAAAGGTTCCGCCTCTACCGCCTCGAGGCTAGCCTTTTAATATCATGGGTGCTACTTGTTTTCATGGATGACATTATTGTCAAGCTCTAGCAAATTCATAGTATGTCATTAACTTGCTGGCTTAGACTAGCATGCTTGGATCCATGTTTCCCTGTGGACATGGATGCCAAGTTATATGAAGATAAGGTTGGTGTTGGATAGTACATAACTTTTTTGAGTCAATAGAAACTTTAGTGGGAAATCCCCTCTATATAACTGTGGAAATAAATGAATGACTTGTTTATTCAATGGTTGTAGGGCTTCTTTATATAAAGGAGAAACCCTCGAGTGCAAATACTCATTAAGGAAATTATAACAGAAGAAAATAGGAAATACATAAATACTAATTTTTACGACACCCCCCTCAAGCTGGAGCGTAGATATCTATCATGTTTAGCTTGGAAGAACACTTCTGGAATAACCCCTCTCAAGGGCCTTGGTGAAAAAGTTAGCTATATGTTCCCCTAAGCTAATGCGAGAAGTAGAGATAAAGTCGTCTGTATCATATCTCTACTATAGTGGCAATGCACCTCCATGTGTTCGGTACTTATGGAAAGTTGGATTGTTGGCAATGGAATAGTACATCGTGATAGTCACATAGTAGCTGCATGGGAAGAGGTGTGTCAATATCTGGGTTAGCCAAATTAGACATGAACCACATTATCTCAGTACTTCCTTGCGACATGGCTCTGTATTTGGATTTAGCACTTAACCTAGTAACAAAAGTTTGCTTCTTACTTTTCCATAAGACCAAAGAGCTCCCAATGAACACTGCAAATCCAGAGATATACTTCATGTCATCAGGACATCTTGCATAATCAACATCTGCACATGTCATGATGGTAAGAGATGTCCCTTTGTCGAATAGCAACCATTTATTTAGAGAAGACTTCAAATGCTTAGGATCATAGAGATTGTATGGTATGGATGATCTAGACACAGGCTGACTTTGATCCCTACCGATGAGATATCTGGCCTAGTGATAGTCTCATAGAAAAGCTTTGTCTCATCCCTTGTTTGAGAATATATGACGACAAGAATGCTCTATTTTCCTTGACAATGAGTTGGTATAATGTTGTTGGCTATAATAAAGGTACCATAGAGTCAAATACATGTGCATGCATTGTCTATCTTGCAAGAATTATCCACCCCGATCTTCTCGACCGGCTCAAGTTGTTTGATATATTTCTTGTTGTTTCTCTCCATGATTCCCGTTAAAATCTAGAATAGCGGAAGCGGATCAATAAACAGAGTAAGAAAATAAAGAAATAAAAACATGGAATGCTTGGATTTACGTGAAACCTTACTCCCAAAGGAGTGCGATGAAACCACGGTAGGAGGCCTCAAAGGGCCGAATATTAAACTTTTTCAATGAGTACAAGAAGTGTAGGGATCCTTATATAGCCCTACAACCAGACCAAAGTTTCACAGATAGTAGATGCGGGACTAAACATGAGTGGGTGGTAATTGGATCATGGAGAGATCCAATTACCACTTTATTACATTCGCCAACACTCCCCCTCAAACTGAAGCTAAGAAAGATGCATCTTGCAACAAAAAGAAAAGGTATATATCACATCTTCACATGATACATCACAAGAAGAATATATATGATTATTGTTGGTCCAAGACCTCGCTCGAAGACGGGTTTGCGACTTTCAGGTCACCGAAACGTATCTTTGCCATGCTTGTAGAGTCGATGCGATACGAGGTCACCGGAACGTATCTTTGTCGTGCCTAGAGAAGAGTCGCAGTAGAAGAAAAAGTCCAGTATGGAGTAGTAGTTGGGTAGTAGAAGTACACCTCGATGAAGAAATCGATGCTTGGTGAAGACGGATGATCGCAGTAGCAATCTGAAGTGTCGGTGTGTCATCATGGTCGGGCAGTAGAAGTCATGAAGAATCCATCTTTGACTCCTCATTCTCCCATCCCTGATAGAATAAAGAGCATGGAACATCATGTTGAGAGAAACAAAACATCCATTTTTTCTCCTTTTTTGTGCCCCCCTTTTTATTGCACAAATCAATACCTTTTTTTACGTACGACCTTTTTTTATACGTAGCCCTTGTTTTTTTTCAAGCCATTCATTTTTTCCGGATTTCCCTCTTTTTTTGCAAAACATGCCCCATGTAGGTCTGACTGAATAGAGCCCTCTTTTTTATGAATAAATCTTGGCTCTTATTTTAAAAGGGCCCTTCCCCCCCCCCCCATTTTCTCCTTTTTCCTTTTTACAAGACCCACTCGGGGCCTAAAATGCCTCAGATCCTTCTTTCTTCTTGGCTTTTAAAGCCCAATCAAGAAGCGCTCTTCCATCGAACTATAGGGTTCTCAGACCGGGAGAACCCATTGCCGACGACCGATATTACACGAAGGGAGGCTATCGTGGTTGTAATCGAGCAATGAAGGGTGGAAGTGGACCACTGGAGTAGCAGCTAGAAAGTGTGTCGCTTGAGAGCAAGGTGTATCGCATGTGCGACCTTGCGCGCGAGAAGGTCGTCGCCTGAACTGGATCTCGGAGGAGGCATGCCTGGGGAGAGGTTGCTTGTAGAGCTCGGGGCCATTGAGAGTTGTGGTTGCATCGGGAAGGTGATCATGTGTGAGGTTGAAGGTGTTGTTGCCGTCGTCTGGAGCTGGAGAACCCATCGTTGGATTATCCGATGAGGAGATACGGAGGAGGTTGACGACGAATTTTCTTCTTCTCCTCCATTTTTTTCTAGCGAGGCTCGGATTCTGGGAAGATGTCGATGTCACCTATAGGAGTCATGTGGAGATTCCGTGCTTGCTGGGATCGATAAGATGGGTGGCGTTGGCTGTATTGCCATGGTCCCTCATTATTGTCGTAGGATTGTAGGAACCAATATGGCTTTCAGAGAATGAAGATTCGAGTCCTTAAAATAGATCTTCTTGAAATAGATATGAAGTTGTTCAGATCTGGAGATTGGGATACGATGGCAAGAAGATGGAGATCTCTGTTTAGAATTAGGGTTTCAAAAAATCCTAGATTTTCTTAAACAATCTCCTGAACTATAACGATAAATAATAATCGAACTTGAAGAACAGAATCCAAAAGAATCGAATATCTTGAGATCAACATAAAATCTTCAAAATAAACCCTAGAATCGGCCGCTCTGATATCATATTGAAATCTATAATAGCGGAAGTGGATCGATAAACAGAGCAAGAAAATAAAGAAATATAAACATGGAATGCTTGGATTTACGTGGAACCCTATTCCCGAAGGAGTGAGATGAAACCATGGGAGAAGGTCTCAAAGGGACAGATATTCTATCAAACTTTCTCAGTAAGTACAGGGGGTGTGCGGCTCCTTATATAGCCCCATAGACAACCAGAGTCCTACAGATAGTAGATGTGGAACTAAACATGAGTTGGTGGTAATTGGATTCTGGAGAGATCCAATTACCACTCTATTACATTCTCCAACTATTCTCATGAATTGTATAGCCCACAATTCATATTTGGTCCCATTCATCTTGACGATGAGTGCGAAAACATTAAAGTCCCCACGAGAGGATATATCGACCTTGTTCTCTAACATGAAGAACAAAGGAGATTAAGAAAGATGCGATCATGGGTGTAGAACGATCGTATTTTGTCTACACAATCATGTAGGGAATAGGGCATGTATGCATATTTGAGAAACCTTTCCAATCAACTGTGGAGATACTTTAAGACGTCGGTGTAACACCTGGATTCGTGTGACCAACGAAAGCATAATGAAACAACATGCCACATCGGATACGAGGGTTATGCATGCATATCAATTCCATAATTTAAAAATACGATGGCAAGAAAAAGGAATCTCTTAAGATGCTTCAAAAGAAATTGTCCATTACAGAGTTGCATTAACTTGTTCAAAGATAAAAGTTACACCTCTAATAAAACGTTTCATGGGTACATCTCAAAATAAGACAAAAAAAGGAAACTAGCACTACTGAGAGAGAATGTCAAATCTTCATTCTGTCACTCAGACCACATCCATTGCTACTCCTCTGAGGAACTTGTGACATGGCAAACCATAGGAGCGACAAAAATGTTCGTAAGCCAAAACATCTTAGCATGTTTTAGAAAAGATATGAAATTAGTGAAAGATGTGATACAATTGATAAGAATTATAACGATACAATTATACCCATAAACTTATATAAGTTTTGTATGTTCTCAATATTGTTGCTATAAAGTTGTATGCATACACTTGAACTCACTCTTATCATTAAGTTGTCCCGATATCAATCGTCGCTCACTAGCGGCTTTCAATTGCACATTTGATTATACATTAAATACACCGTGATGACATCGGCTAAGTTAATATGTGGACTTTCCACTAGGTTTCACTGAACCTGATAACCTCGGAAGGTGTTGCCCTTTTGGCCATAGATGTGTGTATCGAATCGGTAAGGAACTCTAGAGGTGGCTCCCACCATTAGGTAGAGCACTTAGTTTCACTTATCGTTATTGTGCCATTATTTTTAATTCTTTATTCTTCCTCTTTATACATCTAGTTGGATAAAAAGTAGTTAAAGATAGAAAAACTACCCACTCACAACTCCTAACAATTTTGTTGTTACACAAGTTTATAAGGATGCGACGAACAATTGGCAAGGGTTGCTACATTGCAGCTTGGATGTAGTTCAGAATTTGCAAGGGTTCTCGCTTGAGGAAGGCATGCGAGTAAATAAGCTAGTTTCGTTGCATCATCGCCCGGATGCGAAGCATTGCATCATCCGAATGCAATGACAAATTGGCAAGGGTCGTTACATTGCAGCCTGGATGTAGTTCAAAATTTGCAAGGGTTCTCGCATGAGGAACGCATGCGAGTAAATAAGGTAGTTCCGTTGCATCACCACCAGGATGTAGTTCAAAATGTGCAAGGGTTCTCGTATGATGGACGGATGCGAGTAAAGAAATTAGTCCAAAAGAGATTGCAAAGGAAGTTGCGGATTGGTAGTTAGAATATTGGCGCTTTAACTGGAAATTTGATGGAGATAGTGGATACGATAGAAATAAGGAAGATTCAAACACTATGTCTTCAAAAGACCAAATGGATTGGAGAGAATGCAAGGAAGATCGAGAAGACATGCTTTAAACTTTGGTATTCAGGTAAAGATAAGGGAAGAAACAGTGTTAAGAGTGGTTGTCCATACGGATTTGAAGGATTGTGTGATTGAGGTGCAAAGATTCAAGGATCAGATTATTTTGCTAAAATTAACGCTTGAACGAGAAATTTTGAATATCATCTCAGTTTATGCACCGCAAATTGGTTTAGATGAACGGACTAAATAAGCTTTTGGGGAGGATCTGGATAAGATTTTGCAAGGAATCCCACAAAAAGAGATGATTTGTCCGGGTGGAGATCTTAATGGACATGTGGAAATGATGTTGCAGGGTATGCTAGTGTTCATGGAGACCGTGGTTTCAGGGATAGAAATGAAGAGGGAAAAGTCATTTTGCATTTTGTAACGACATATGATCTTTTCATAGCAAACACTCTCTTCAAGAAGAGGTAGGAGCATTTAATTACTTATAAGAGTGGCCCGATTAGAACACAGATAGATTACTTTGCGTTGCGGAGAAGAGATTGGTTGTGTTGCAAAGACTACAAAGTAATCCCAAGAGAGAGTTTGACAACCCAACATCGCTTGTTAGTCATGGATGTGCAAATAAAAGGGTTAATAAAGAAAAGGAGGGTTTCCAAGATACGAAAACTAGATGGTGGAATCTGTAACTGAAGCAAAGCTTCAGGGCGAAGGTTTTAGAAGACTTATCTTGGGATTGTAGCGGAAGTGCAAACGAGATGTGGGAGGCGATAGCATCTTGTATCCGAAATGTGGTCAAAGAGATGTTAGATGAGTCAAAGGGAGGAGCTCCAGGCCAAAAGGAGGCCTGATGATGATGTGGAGGGGTGCAAGAGAAGCTTAAAATGAAAAAAAAAACTTGCTTTAAAGCTATGTCTAAGGATAGATTAGAGGAAACTGTCACAAACTACAAAATAGCGATGAAGGAAGCAAAGAAGGCTGTAAGCGAAGCTAAGTCAAAAGCTTATAAAGTTTTGTACAAAAATCTCGACTCTAAGAAGGGCCAAAAGAATATATCTAGGTTGGCCAAAGCAAGAGAAAGAAAGACTAAAGACCTTTCTCTAGTGAGATGCATTAAGGATGAGGCAGGTCACGTGTTTGTTACTCAAAAGGATATAGAGACTAGATGGAAACAGTATTTCCATAAACTTTTCATTGGAGAAGGAAATATAGAGATCACTTTGGGTGATCCAGCTAGTAGTGAAAGCTACTTGAATCGTGCATGTTATAGATGAATACAAAAAAAAGTAGATGAGGATTTGAAGGTTATGAGACATGGGAAAAGGTATTGGATCGGATGACATCCTTGTAGAAGTATGGAGAGTTTTAGGTGAGCGTTGTTTGACTTGGCTTACGAATTTATTCAATATTATTTGACGAAGCAAGAAAATGCCTAAAGATTAGAGGAGAAGTATCGTGGTGCCTCTTTACAAGGACAAAGAAGACATTTAAAATTGTTAAAATTACAGAGGTATCAAGTTGATGAGTCACACTATGAAAATTTGGGAACGTGTCATTGAAAGAAGGTTGAGGCAAGTTTCTAAAGTAAAAGAAAATCAATTCAGATTCATGCTAGGTCGCTCAACTACTGAAGCCATCCCATTGCTGAGAACAATGGAGATTTATAGAACTAAAAGGAAGAACCTCCATATGAATTTTATTGATTTGGAAAAGGCTTATGATTCTGTCCCATAGATAATATTGTGGAGAGTTCTGGAGAAGAGACAAGTATGTATCCTATACATTAACCTCATTAAGGATATGTATGATATGACTTTATCTTGTGTAAGGATCCAGTCTGGGAAGACTGGCTATTTTGATATCAACACTGATTTACATCAAGGTTCAGCTTTGAGTCCGCTTCTTTTTTACTTTGATTATGGACGAGTTGACAAGTCACATTCAGGATGAGATACCTTGGTGTATGTTATTTGTTGATATTTTATTGGCTGATGAGATTAGAGATAGAGTAAATGAGAAGCTTGAGGTTTGGAGACATGCATTCTAGAGTAAAGGATTTCATATAAGTAGGGCTAAGACTGGATATATGGAGTGCACCTTTGATGGTAACAATGATGAAGGAATCGTGGTAAAGATTGATGACGATAACATTCGGAAGAGAGATTCTTTAGATTTATGGGATCTTTTTTGCAACATGATGAGCAAATTGATGGAGATGTTACTAATAGAATAAATGCAGGCTGGCTAAAGTGGAGAGGAGCCTCTATTGTTCTCTGTGATAAGAAAATTCCTTTTAAAATCAAAGGAAAGTAAGCAGCTGTGAGATCTGTTATGCTCTATGGATCTGAATGTTGGCCTGTGAACCATAGACATTTGCAGAAAATGACAGTAGCAGAAATGAAAATACTAAGGTGAATGCGTGGACATATATGTAAAGATCGGATTCGAAATGATGCAATCGGAAATAAAGTTGGTGTAGCTCCGATCGAAGATAAGATGTGAGAAAACCACTTAAGATGGTTTGGTCATTTGCAAAGAAGGTCAGTTGATGCACCAGTTAGGAGATGCGGGTTTTGGAATGTTGAGCCAGCTAGAGAGAGCGAGGATGACCCAAGAAGTGTTGGAACGAGACTATACGAAGGGATCTTAGTTTTTTGGATATAAGACCGTGATTGATCCAAGATAGATCTGAATGGGGGCATAGAATCTATGTAGCCGACCCTACTTAATTGTGGGAAAAAGCTTTGTTGTTGTTGTTTAAAAAGTTATAAGGATGATGATGTTCTAAACCCAAAGTATGCAGTAATGCTCACATTTCACTTTCCATTATTCTATTTTTGTTATACGTATACTTGTCATGAAGAGTAGAGGTTGCATATGTCGTGGTATAAAATCAGAGATAATAAAATGATGCATTTCGGATTTGCATGATTTAGGAAAATTGCCCTTCAAGATATGTATGGATTGAAAGAAAAGGAGAACAATATATGTACACCAGAACATACATTCACGACATGATAAACTAATTACTTGAAGGGAATATTTGCACATGACAAACTAATTACTTAAAGGGAATATTTGCACAGTACTATCAAGGGTCCAATTACTGATCATTAATTCTATTTAACAGGTGATAGTTGTATAACTAATTATTACATGGTTATGTTACAAGTAAATCTGGAATATTTGCACAGTACTATCAAGGGTCCAATTACTGATCACTAATTCTATTTAACAGGTGATAGTTGTATAACTAATTATTACATGGTTAAGTTACAAGTAAATCTGACCCGCGGAGCCTACTCAGGGTTGGGTTGGGTAGGAGAGTTGAGGTATGGGTCAACCCACCAAAAATAATATATATATAAGCTAGATATGACATGTATTAATATGAAATTTTATAGTTTACATGTCAAGTAACATAAAAACTACTTATATTAGTTATGCATAGTATAAATGGTGGCAATAAAATCATTTATACTTACTAAATTGCATAAAAAATCAATGGAAAACTACTTTTTGTTTTGGTTTTTGGGCACCTTTTGTTGTAATATTAATGAAGATACTATCATGGAATGTGCGTGGTTTGGGCGATCCGTCTCGTCGAAGGGCTTTGGGGTCACGCATCCGCGATTGGGATTGTGACGTTGTTTTTATCCAGGAATCTAAACTAGCGGGCGTCGACGACACGATGTGGAAGTCAATGGGGGCAGGTTCTGTTGATGCCTTTTGTTCCTTGGACGCGAATGGGGCATCTGGCGGCGCGATTATTGCTTGGCGCTCTTCAACTTTCACTTTCATTGATCAAAGGATAGGCCGATACTCTATCACTGCGACCCTTCGGCACGTTGACTCCAATTCTTGCATGGCTTTTTCTTGTATTTATGCGCCTTCATGTCACCAGGAGCGACGTGTTCTGTGGGAGGATTTGAATGCCGATGCTGGGGCCCTTGGCAACATCCCTTGGATCATGGGGGGGGATTTTAATGTCACTTTACTGGCTTGCGACCGCCCACGTAATAATGGGGGACGTGACCCAGGCTCTTCTGATTTCTTGGAGTTCGTTCATGATTTGGCCCTCGAGGACTTGGTTGCAGGTGATATCTCCTATACGTGGCGCAACTCTTCTTCTCGCTCGCGCCTTGACAGGTTCTTTGCTAATAACAGTTGGATGGAAGCTTTCCCTTTATGCTCGACCTCGTCTAGGCCGCGATCCTTCTCTGACCACTCTCCCATAATTTGGGAGGCCGAGGACTCTTCCCGCCCGCGTGGAATTTTCCGCTATGAACGCAGCTGGCTTATGGAACCTAACTTTAAAGACATGATCCGAAATATTTGGTCTCAATTCTCCTTTCCGGGGCACGCGGCACAACGGTTTCATCTCAAGCTCTCATCGCTTCGTCGCGCCCTTGCGGCATTCAAATTCTCAACTCGCCGGGCTAGGCTTCTCGCCCGAAACAGCGCGGAGGAAATCATCCTTAGGTTGGATCGCTTGGAGAACGATAGAGAGCTCTCTTCTTTGGAACTTACGGAACGTTCGTCGGCTACTCGCACTGTTTTGGATGATGACCGGAAGAGAACTATCGAGTGGAGGCAACGATCTCGCATTAAGTGGATTAAGAGCGGCGATGCTAATACGGCATTTTTCCACCGGATCGCCAGCGCTCGTAGGCGCGCTAATCGTATCTCTTCCTTGGATATTGGAGGCGTCACTATTCAGGGCTCTCATGCGATCGGCTCCGCGTTGGTGGAACATTTCAGAAACTTCTTTGACCGCCAACCTTCCACTTCTTGGCGGTGGCATGCAAACGGGATACCCTCCTTATCTTCCGCTGAAGCAGACATCTTAACTCGGCCCTTTACTCTCGAGGAGCTAAAGAGGGCAACTTGGGACCTCAACGCTGACGCGTCCCCTGGCCCCGACGGTTTCCCTATTTCCTTCTATAGGGACTTCTGGGACGTGATATCTAATGATGTTCTTGATGTGGCACTCGAATTTTGCTCTGGCAACAGGGGTTTCAATAGGCTTAACCGGGCCAGCATGGTGCTTATTCCCAAGTCTCAGGGGGGCTCTCGCATTGAGGAGTTTCGCCCTATTGCTATCTCCAATGGCATCTACTTGATCATCGCTAAGGCTTTGGCACTTCGGATTGCCCCTCTTCTAATCTCTCTTATTTCTCCCGCTCAGGCTGCCTTTGTCCAGGGTCGTAAGATCTCTGACTGCTACACTCTTGCGTCTTCAATCATTGACAGCTGGCATAGAAATGGCTCCAAAGGCTTATTATGGAAAATCGACTTTGCAAAGGCCTACGACTCCTTGGATTGGCGCTTTCTTTGGAGGGTTCTTAAAGCCCGGGGTTTCCCTCCCTTGTGGATATCTTGGGTCAGACGGTGCGTCACTACAGTCTCCTTCTCGTTGTCTCTTAATGGTCGGCCTTCCGGGGGTTCCTTTCAGCCTCGGCGTGGGGTCCGTCAGGGATGCCCCCTCGCACCTCTCCTTTTCGTGCTGGCAGCTGATGTTCTCCCACGCATGATACAGGGGGTTTATGAGGCGGGTTATACTCGCGGTTATTCTGTCGATAACATTCACATCCCTCTTCTTCAATTTGCGGACGACACTCTTTGCTTTATTGAGGGGGATCGGTCTCACGCTTCGGGGATGGCCACTACGATCCAACTCTTCTGCGAAATTTCTGGTCTCCGTATCAATGGCGAGAAATCACACTTGGTGCCCTTTGGGCTATCGGAATTCGAGGCCAGGGAGTGCTCCTCCATTTTAGGGGCCCCCATCGGGGCGCTCCCGCTTGATTACCTCGGCTTGCCCCTTTTCCTTGGACGCCCACGCTTGCGGGACTATCAAAGGCTGATTGATAAGGTGGAGACCAGATTGGCCGGTTGGCGAGCTTCAATTCTATCCAAGGGCGGTCGTCTTGTGTTAATCAAATCGGTTATATCGGCTATTCCTATTTATTTCTTCTCGGCTCGCGGGCTACCAAAAGGGATCCGTACCCGCCTGGAGAAAGCTATGCGGCGGTTCTTATGGGGCAAGAATGGTTCGAATCGGAGGGGAATGCACTTGGTGGGCTGGGATGAGATCTCTCGGCCGAAAAATCAGGGGGGCCTAGGTGTCAGGCGTATGGAGGCGACCCGGGATGCATGGCTACTCAAGTGGGCGGTGAGGTTGCTGGGCAGGGAGGAGAGCTTTATGCTTCAATGCATTCGCGAGATTGCTGGGCACGCCTTCGATTCCATTTTTGGCGGACCCACTGTGGGCCCCTCCAACTATTTCTGGCGTGATATCCTATTTATTTTCAACAATAATCGCTCCCTGCTGGCTCCGGTTCTCGGTGACGGGAGGTCTTTTCGCTTCTGGAGTGCCGACTGGTCCGGGAAGGGCGTTCTCATGAACCTTTTTCCACGTCTATTTGCGATGGCTGCGGATAAGATGGCTACGGTGGCTTCTTGCTGGAGCAATGGCGTCTGGTGCCCTACCATTTTGGGCACCCTTTCTGACCAGCGTTTCTCTGATCTCACGGCTTTGCTTTCTCTTCTTGCGGACGCTCCCTCGCCTTCCTTGGGCCGTGACCATTTTGGCTGGAAGGACGGGAATTTCACGCCTCGTAAAGCTTATCTTTCTATCCTCCCTCCTAACTTGTCTGCGGATGCCGCCCTTTCCCTTCACTGCAATTTTATTTGGAATCTCAAGATTCCGGAAAGGATTGGCATCTTCCTTTGGATTCTCAGACGGGGAAGACTTCTTACTCGGGACCGCTGCGCCTCCATTTTCCCGAACATCTCCTCTTCTTGCGGATTATGCGGCCTTGAAACTGAAACCTCCAGCCACCTTTTCCTCTTATGCCCACTCGTGCAGGACATTTGGGCTGACGTGGATTGGATTAACCGCTCCTCCTTCATGGCCTTCTGGGAAAGCTTTGCTGATGCCTCTTCCCGCCCCCGCTCGGATAGAATCATTCCCGTTGCGCGTATTTGGAGCATTTGGCTGGGAAGAAACAAATTGATATTTGCGGGACATCGTTTCTACAAGGAAAACATTTGTATCGCTGCAAACAATTTTTGTGCGGACTGGCTATCCATGTAATTTGTTTTGGGTGGCGGATGGTACCTAATGCACCATCCACCTCGACTTTTTATATTTTGTTTCCCCCTGTAAGTATCTCCTCTAAACCTTTCTTAATAAACTGGGGCGAACACCTTTGAGTGTCTCCCCCTTTTTGGAGCGTCAAAAAAAAATCAATGGAAAAAAGTAAAATGGGCCAATGGACTGGCCCATGGCGGACTTTGGACGTAAAACCTCTGCATGGCCCGTATTTTGGTTAGGGATATTCTTATCCAAATGTAAAATCACAACCATGTGGGGAACAATTATGGAGTATCACTAGATAATTATAATACATACCTCCTTGGAATCTGACGTTCTTGAAGTAATACCACTGTATAGTAATAGGTAACTCTTAAAGGGTTGGTATTAGCAAAGTGACCACTAGTATGCATCACAAAATGATCATGTAAAAGTTTCGAACTGTTACAAAAATACCTAGAGAATTATACGTAAGATACCTACTGGCCAAACAAAGATTGGTGGTTACGGGTAGGAAATCCAGATTGAACAACGGATCTAAGAAACAAGTGACAACATATTTCAATCTCATAAGTAACAAGTAACAACATATTGCATTGCACTTTTGCCTCCATGCATGGTCTCACTTGTGCCACCTAGCATTATCCCGTGGTTACTCTTGCCTATCATCTCAGCAGTCACTGTTGGTAGATTTTCTTCATGGCTTCTGCACATCTACGGCATCCTCTCCTCTTGTCGTAATTTTTTTTGAAGCCAAAAATAGGGGGAGACACTCATTGGTGTTCACCCCAAATTTTATTTAAACAAACAGCGCACCGGGAAAGTACAAAGGGAATGAGGAAGCGAAGCAAGCAAAACAACTACAGAGCCCACTCATCAACCAATCTCGCGGAATGTATCTCCACATTTTCCTTATAGAAACGTTGCCCAGAGAAGAAAACAGCATTCCTGCCCAACCATAGTGCCCCCAGAATTGTCACGGGACCGAGGAGATCCCGCCGAGCTCTGCTCCTGTTGGCCACCATCGAGCCGCAGAAGGAAGCCAAATCGGACGTGCACAACCAATCCAGTCTTGCCTCATCCCATATCAAAGTCACCTTAGGGCACCTGAAGAACATGTGCTCAAGGGACTCAACCGTCGCATCGCACAATATGCACCTATCAGAAACGGAGCCCAGAAGCCTAGCACACCGGTCTCTCGTCATCAATCGTTGCCTACGAAATAACCAAAGGAAGAAGACAATCCGTTAAGGAGCCCGAGACTCCAAAGAAAACCGCAATCACAAATCAGAGCCTCCGACCTTGAAGGGGGAGGCCTGCAAATCACCCCAAATGCCTTTCTTGCCGAGAAAGGGCCCAAACGCCAACCCCAATGATCCCTTCCCACAGTAGGACGTCCCGCCTCCTTGATAGAATCCAGCAAGGAAAGAAAATCCTCGAGCCTTTGGTCCGAGAAGTTAGATGAAAAGGCGGGGAACCAGTTACCGTCCGACCAGCAAGACGCAACCCGTGCATTCTTATCAGCCGCTAGAGCGAACAGGTGAGGGAACCGAGAGCACAACCCCCTCCCCCCCCCCTCCGTCCAATCATCAGTCCAGAAGGCGAAGGATTCGCCATTGCCAAGCATCGGCTTAAACAGAGAAAATGTCTGGAGAAGACCTCCACCACCCCCTTCCAGAATGGCGTGGGAGATCCCACCTGAGTAGCAGGGTTCGGCGGTGCCCCGTCGACTCCGTATATTTTGCGCAAAACGTTGCTATTGATATCCTCCCCTGGGCCCCAAATTCTGCTAGCCCATTTAAGAAGCATAGAGTCATTTATATGATCCAGTCTTCGGACCCCCCCCTCGCGTCCTTGTTTAGCGTAATATCATCCCATTCAACCAGGTGGATCCCTCCCGACTCCTCCCCATGCTTGCCCCATAAGAATCTACGCATAAGCTTCTCAAGGCGACTATGGATCCCCTTTGGCAGCTGGCAATTGGATAAGAAGTAAACAGGTATGGAAGAGAGAACCACTTTTAAGAGGACCAGTCGCCCCCCTTTGGAGAGAATGGCCGACTTCCACCCCGCCAACCTCGCCTCCACCTTCTCAACACCCTGAGCCAGTCTCGCGACCTTGTTCTTCCCATCGCCAAGGGCATTCCAAGATAGTCTATCGGAAGAGAGCCGCAATCAGACCCCAAAGCCCGTCCACAAGCATCAGCCTCCTCCGCAGAAAGGCCGAAGGGGATGACCTTCGATTTATCGACATTCTTGAATAGACCGGACATCTCACTGAAAAGATCCAGGGCCACTGATATGCCTGAGGCCTCAGCAACGCCCCCCTCGATGAAAAAGATAGTATCGTCTGCATATTGCAAAAGCGGGATCACCAAACCATCCCTGGAGAAATCGGACGATAATCCACAATCAACAACACGACAGGAAATGTGCGCCGGGACATCCGCAGTGATGACAAACGGTAGGGGAGCAAGGGGGCAGCCCTGGCGCACGCCCCTACGTGGTTGGAAGAAACCCCCCTCCGGGTGGCCATTTACCATGACCGAGAAGGAAGACGTCGTCACACAACGTCTCATCCAAGATATCCACATCTCCGGGAAACCTCTTCTCCGCAGAACCGACCAAAGGAACTTCCAATCTAGGCTATCATAAGCTTTTGCAAAATCTACTTTCCATAGAACACCTTGCTTTTCACTTCTCCTCCAGTCCGCAACGATTTCCGATGCAAGAGTAAGACGGTCTGAGATTTGCCTTCCCTGTATAAAAGCAGACTGGAGCGGGGAGATAAGAGTGTCAAGAACCCGGCTGAGGGGGAGAATGAGAGGAGGTGCGAAGAGGTCTGGAGGTGCGGGTTCTGGCGCTGCGGGCTGTTGGAAGAAGCATTCTCAGAAGCGTGTTTGGGTTCCGAAGCGGTGCGATCTTCGGCGCGGCGACCAGGATCATGCCACTCGTCAACCGGGGCCGAGCTCGAATGTCGTTGTCGAAGATGAAGGTTCCGAGGATGGGTGGGTGAAGGTATCCCGCTCTAAGCCCGGGAGGCGTTGTTTTCGTTGCGCGGGACGTGGTCATCTGGCGTCCGCGTGCATGGCGCCTCCTCGGTGCTTCCGGTGCGGGCGGGTCGGTCACCGGTCGTTCTCATGCAAGGAAGAACTCATGGATTCCAGACGGATGAATCTATCCTCTCGCTTAGAGGACCCTCCCAGTGTGCGTGGTTCCTCGGCCTTGCGGGACTCTCGCTCTTTTGCTCAGGTGGTTTCCGCCAGAAGTGGCGCCGCTTCGTCGAAAGGGAAGAGCGTTCTTTCTTCTGCGCCTTCGGGCTTGGAAGATTCTGGCATTCCTCCCCCTCCAGCAAAGCTTCTTCGTGATCATTTTCCGGAAGGTCCGATGCTTCAGCCGCCTCGGGATGACTTCTTTTCTTCTTTCGTGGATGGTACTTCGGCGGGGGCCCCCTCGAACCCTCCCGCGCCGACGGCTTCTTCGCTCAAGGCGTTGGAGGCAAATCTTGGCGTGGCGATCGGCGTGGTGCAGCGGCAGGGCTTCGACCGCGGGGCGATTAAATATGCAACTCTTCTTCTCCTGGGCGAGGGCTTCTCGGGAGACTTCTTCTTCTTGGATGAATCTCGGTGCTGTGTTCGAGGACTCTCCCCGGAGCAACGGGAAATCCTCCTCTATCGCTCCGATGCGTCAGTGATCAAATGGCGTCGACCTCGGGTTGCTGATGGAGCTTCTCTAACTTCCGAGATATGCGTGGTGGAGGTCCGCGGTGTTCCATTCCTATCTCGATCGGCCCATTGCCTCTCCAAGGTTATCCACAGTTGGGGTCAGGTGGTGGCTATCTTGGACGATGGACTTTCTCCCGGATCGGATTGGACTTGCACAAGGATTATGGTGGAATGCTCATCCACCCTTTGCCGCTCCATGACTGGCAAGACCTTCTCTGAGATATTGACTCTTGGTAGATGGTCCTTCAAGCTCGAATTCTTCTTTCCGCCGCCGGTGGCCTCGTCGGTGCTCTCCTCAGCCGGGATCGATGCACCCCGGTCCGACGACGACGGTTCATCTCCGAAGGCCCACGTGTCACTATCGTTGCATGTTCCCGAAGCGTCGCTGAGGCAGGACGACCCTTCGTCTTCGTCGCCTGGGCTTCGATTCTCGTGTGCAAGTGGACGGGCGCCCTATCACGTGCCGGGGGGCTTTTTCGAGGACGATACGCGCTCGATGGATTTATCTGTACTTCCCTTTTCGAAGGGAAGCGGCTCCAGCCCGAATCTCAAGATGGCGGTTCCGATTCCTATACACGGGTCAGGTCTTATTGGTGCCCTTTCGTGGGTCGCGCCTGACCCGTTTATGCTAGGCGACTCTATCATTTACTTCACAGATATTCCTTGCCCTACTCCGATTTCAGCGGTGCCTTCTTTTCAGTCGCCATGTTATGAAGACTTTTCCCCTTCTTCCTCATCATCCTCGCCTACTCGGCTGGCGTTCGAGTCGGGCTCCTCGGAGGAAATCGCCCCTGGGCGCGGTTCTGTCATCCCTCATCTAGATGGTCAGCCCTCTTCTGCTTTTGGGCTTTCTGGGTATTCTGGAGTCCATGGGGAATTATCTACAAACGGTGATCCGCTCTCTCCGCCTCGGAATGCTGCCTCGTGGTACTCCTGGAATGCTTCGGTTGCTTCCCCGACTAGATTTGGTGTGGTTTATGCTCGGCGTCTGGATCTCTCATTCGAGGGGACTTCTCCTTCGCCGGTTATATTATCTCGGGAGGCGGTGGCGGAGGCGGCTGGGCTTCGCCGGCTGGACCAGCGCCGTGCTTAAACTTAGCGGTTCATCGGGCAATTTTTGGGAGCATTTTTGTAATCTTTAATGAAGCTTCTCTCTTGGAATGTTCGTGGTCTGGGTGACCCTATGCGTAGAAGGGCTTTGGGCTCACGTTTGGTTGATTGGGAATGTGACATTGCTCTTATACAGGAATCTAAGCTATCTGGAATAGATGACGCTCTATGGAGATCGTTTGGGGCGGGACCGGTGGATGCTTTTATTTCTTTGGACGCGATCGGCTCTTCTGGAGGTGCTATTCTGGCTTGGAGATCTTCAAGATTCTCTCTATCCTGCTCTCGTTTGGGACGTCATTCTATTTCTGTAATCCTTATGAACATGGACACTAACGTCTCTCTGGCTTTATCTTGTGTTTATGCGCCTTTATGTCACCTTGCTCGCCGTGATTTATGGGAGGACTTGCTTGGCGATGCCGCGGCTTTTGGAGATATTCCGTGGATTTTGGGAGGGGATTTTAATGTTACATTGCTTTCAAACGACCGTCCCCGAGGACGGGGGGGAAGGGATCCAGGCTCGGCAGATTTTTGGGACTTCATCAATGATTTGGCTCTGGATGATCTGGTAGCCACGGATATTACATACACTTGGCGTAATAACTCCGCCCGATCTCGGCTCGACCGATTTTTGGCTAATTGTCGTTGGATGGATGCTTTTCCCTTATGCTCGGTTTCCTCTCGTCCTCGTTCTTTCTCAGATCATAACCCCATTATGTGGGATTCGGGAGAGTCGTCCCGCCCGCGCGGTATTTTTCGTTATGAAAAGAGCTGGCTTTTGGAGCCTAATTTCAAAGAGTTGGTGCGAAATCATTGGTCCCAGACGTCTTTCCCGGGTGATGCGGCTCATCGCTTCTCTCTTAAACTCTCATCCCTTCGACGAGTTCTGGTATCCTTCAAATGTTATACTCGTCAGAATAGGCTCTCCATTCGAAACGACGCCGAGGCAATTATTATTCGACTGGACCGATTGGAAAGCGGTAGGGAGCTATCACCAGAAGAATTAATCGAGAGATCCTCAGCTGCTCAGATCGTTTCGAAGGACGACAAGAAAAGAGCCATCGAATGGAGACAACGCTCGCGTCTTCGTTGGCTCAAGGACGGGGATGCTAATACAGCCTTCTTTCACCAGGTCGCCAGTGCACGTAAACGAGCTAATCATATTTCGTCCATCGAGATTGGGGACGATATATTTCAGACTGATCGTGAGATGGGCTCGGCGTTGGTTAATTACTTCAAGAATTTCTTCAATCGCCTCCCCTCTTCGTCCTGGCATTGGTCGGCGTCCGGTGCCCCCTCTCTCTCTTGCTCGGATGCTGCTAATTTATCTCGGCCTCTATCGCTTGACGAGCTTAAGGGGGCGGTTTGGGACCTTAACGCTGATGCTTCTCCTGGCCCAGATGGGTTCCCTATATCCTTTTATAGGGACTTTTGGGATGTTATCGCCAATGACGTCTTGGATGTGGCCCTCGAGTTTTGTGAAGGGAACCGGGGATTCAACAGGATCAATCGGGCTTCTCTGATGCTCATTCCGAAATCCCAGGGGGCAAGTCGTATAGAGGAATTCCGCCCGATTGCGATCTCTAATGGCATTTACTTGATCATTGCGAAGGCTTTGGCCCGTCGCCTAGCTCCACTTCTTGGCTCCCTCATCTCTCCCTCCCAAGCCGCCTTTGTTCAGGGGAGGCAAATCTCAGATTGTTACGCCCTAGCTTCCGCTATCATTGACGGTTGGCATAGAAATGGTACTAAGGGGATTCTTTGGAAAATTGATTTCGCTAAAGCCTATGACTCGTTGGATTGGCGCTTCTTATGGACGATTTTGAAGGCCCGGGGCTTCCCTCCGATTTGGATTTCATGGATCCGTCGCTGTGTTACTACGGTTTCCTTCTCCTTATCTCTTAACGGCCGACCGGTGGGGGGCCTCTTTCAGCCTCGAAGGGGGATCCGTCAGGGATGCCCCCTCGCCCCTCTTCTTTTTGTTATGGCGGCGGACGTACTGCCTCGCATGATTCAGGGCGTTGCCAACGCTGGCCTTACTCGAGGGTGCTATATGGGAGACCTTCATATCCCTCTCCTCCAATATGCGGACGACACCTTATGTTTTATCGAGGGGGATCGGCTTCAATATGCCGGAATGGCCACTACGGTCCAATTATTTTGCGAAATGTCGGGGCTCCGCATCAATGAAGGCAAATCGAAATTTGTGCCGTTTGCTCTATCGACTATGGAAATTGGAGAGTGCTCCTCCATTTTGGGGGCTTCTATGGGGGCACTGCCATTGGATTACCTGGGTCTACCTCTCTCGGTGGGCCGTGCGCGGTTGCGTGATTATCAGAGGGTGGTGGAGAAGGTTGAGACAAGGCTGAGTGGGTGGCGTTCCTCTTTGCTATCTCGTGGTGGGCGTTTGGTGCTGCTTAAGTCCGTCCTTTCGGCTATCCCTATTTACTTCTTATCGGCGCGCAGTATGCCAAAGGGGATCATTCTTCGATTGGAGAAATGTATGAGGGGATTCCTTTGGGGTAAGAATGGTACTGCTAGAAGAGGAATCCATTTGGTCGCTTGGGATGACATCTCGTGTCCCAAAAGCAATGGTGGTCTGGGTGTTCGGCGCTTGGAGGTAATGCGGGACGCTTTTCTTCTCAAATGGGCGTCGAGGCTTTTAAGTAGGGAAGACGGCTTCCTTGTGCGATGCCTTCGTTCTGCGGCGGGTGATGCCTTTCTCTCAGTTTTTGACGATCGCTCCCACGATCATTCTCCAATCTTTTGGCGCGATGCCTTCCAGGTTTTCAACCGCAAACGGTCCTTGTTTAGGCCGTCCCTTGGCGATGGTACATCCTTCCGGTTTTGGACTACGGATTGGTCTGGTAAGGGCATCTTCAAGAATCTTTTCCCGAGACTTTTTGCGCTGGCAGGGGACAAATATGCATCGGTGGAATCGTGCTGGACCAATGGCTCATGGTGCCCGATCTTGGTGGACTATCTCTCCTCTCAGCGGCTGATAGACTTCTCCGCTCTGATGTCTCTTCTCGTGGACGCCCCTACTCCTACGGGGGGCCGGGATCACTACTCTTGGAAAGAGGGGTCCTTTTCTTCAAAAAAGGCATATTCGGCACTTCTTCCTATCGTTGAGCAACCAGAGGCATCCTTTCTTGCTCACTGTAAACTCATCTGGGGTCTCAAGCTTCCGGAAAGGATTGGTATCTTTCTATGGATTCTTAGGCGTGGACGACTACCTACCCGCGACCGCCTTATAGCGCTCTTCCCGAACTCTCCCAATTTGTGCGGACTGTGCGATGCGGCTATTGAGACGGTCGACCATCTATTCCTGCATTGCGATCTCGTACGACTCATTTGGGATGATATCACCTGGCTGAATCTTTCCTCGCTGGAGTCTCTTTGGGAGAGCATAGCAATCGCACCTAATCGTACGAGGGCGGAGAGACTTCTTCCCTTCGCGCGCATTTGGAGTATCTGGCTGGGAAGGAACAAATCTCTATTTGCGGGGCAGAGATTTTACATAGAAAATATTTGTATGGATGCGAACCGCTTTTGTTTGGATTGGTCTTCTGTATAGCGTTTTTGTTTTTGTTGCGGGGGCGATTGATATCATTTACTGATACCACTTCCCCCTGTCCCTCCCTTTCTTCTCCCTCTGTAAGTATCTTCTCTTCTCTTTCTTAATAAAATGGGGCGAACACCTACGGGTGTATCCCCCTTTTTGGAGTGTCAAAAAAAAAAAGAACCCGGCTGAGCCGCAAGGCGAGCACTTTCACCACAATCAGGTATAGGGCATTAGAAATAGCAATGGGGCGGTAGTCCTCGATCCGCTCAGCCGACGCGGATTTAGGAAGTAAAACAATCAGGGACTTATTAATCCGTTCGAAGCCAGCATTGCCCACACAAAACTCGGAGATGACCTCCAGCACCTCATTGCCCACCAGATCCCAAAAATCTCTGTAGAAAGCCACCAGAAGCCATCCGGGCCCGGAGCCCCATCCGCGTTCAAGTCCCACACTGCAGCCTTAGCCTCCTCCAAGGACACCCCCCAGCGTCAGACCATCACACAAAGAGGGCGGCAGAGGTGTAGCCCTGATCCCAGTACACTTCCAAATCCTTGGAATCGTCCTCGCCGAGAACTCCTTAAAGTGAGCAACGATCGCTTTCCCCATTTCCCTGTCACCATCCACACATAGACCATTGATCGTGATCGATCACTGAGCATTCGAACGATGCCTCCCGCTGGCAATGCGATGGAAAAACGTCGTGTTAGCGTCCCTCTCCCTCAGCCACGTACTCCTCGACCTTTGCCTCCACTCAGTGGCGCGCTTAAGATCCTCAGATGCGATTAGCTTTTGAGCAAGCGATCGAGTAGCCAACCCATCCCCCAAGAGCTCCCTAATACCCTCCATAACGTCAAGTCTCATAACCACCTCCTCAGCCTCCAGCCTAGTAGCACATCTGGCAGCCGTGGAGTCCCCCTTGAATGAGCTCAGCCTCGTGCATAAGGATCCGAGATTCTGGACAAACTTAGACGCCGCCGAACCAATAACCTCCACGTTTGACCAATGAGAAGCCACCACCTCCCTGAAATTATCCTCCAGTAACCAACTCCTCTCATATCTAAAGAGACCTCTCACCGGGGGTGGATCACCGGAATCCCATAATAATGGTGTGTGTTCGGACAAGGTCCGCGGCCGAGCAACCACAGAGGATAGCGCGAAACAATCAAGAAGCTCTGTCGAGGCCAAAAATCTATCAATACGAGAGCGAGAATTGGAATTCCTCCAGGTGTAGGCCAGATCTCCCGCATCCATAACCTCCAAGGCCAACGAGTCCACAGTGTCAGCAAAATCAATAGAACCCGGGTCTTGACCACCCCTGAAACGTGGTATGTCCGAAGTTCGAAGAGTAACATTAAAATCCCCCCTATGAGCCAAGGGA
Source organism: Ottelia alismoides (assembly GCA_037367405.1). Lineage (NCBI taxonomy): Eukaryota > Viridiplantae > Streptophyta > Magnoliopsida > Alismatales > Hydrocharitaceae > Ottelia > Ottelia alismoides. The sequence goes on along the minus strand of JAZKJV010005244.1, from coordinate 682,259 downwards.
TACCCACGAAGGTCCTACTCGCCTCGTGCAGGTCCTCCCACAATTCCCTTCGTAGAATATGACAGCAAGGGCCGTAGACACACGATATCACTAATGGCGTAGAAGAGTCAGCATATACCAAGAGAACCGAGAGGATGTGCCTCCCGCGCAGCACCGAGTCAAAAGCCACTGCCGACGACCTCTACGCAACCAGCAACCCACCAGATGCGCCTACAGCATCCAGAGCCCTGAACTCATCAATACCTCCCGCACCGAAAGACTTCCACAGAACATCGGTGATGACTTGAAGCTTTGTCTCCTGTAGCATCACCACATCACAGCCCCACTCAATGAAGCGTGACCCTATGATCCTCCTCTTGTCCAGCTTCCCAAGCCCCTGTACGTTCCAGGAGAGAATCTTCATAGAGAACCACCGTGCTGCCCCTGAATTCGGATCACCCCTGAGGCCTTTGCAATGGAACTCTTTAGTGCCGAGCAGGATTGTGGCTCGGAGACCGAAGGCCAAGATCTATTCCTCCGCCTGTACCTCTTCTTGGATCTTTTGTTAGCAATTCCTTCGGTAGGACGAGTACCACCCATCTCAAGGTGGGTCAAAGGTGACGCAACAGAAGAGAGAGAGCCAGATGCCAAGGACGTAAGGGCATCAACGGGGGGCGAAGCGGAGATGCTAAAAGAAAACCCCTCAGACGCCATGATGGAGGCGCTGGAGAAGCGCGGCACCACGGGACGGGCAACATCAGCCGAGTTGAACGAGCCAAACAAGGGGGGGCCATCCACCCTCTGACGATAGGGCCAGGAAAGATGACGGATCCGAGAGGCCCAAGCGCGGTCGAGGAATATCGATTATGAAAGGAATCTGAGATGTCCAACCCGTCCGAAAAGAAAGCAGCAAGAGAATTCGAATCCCCCTGGGCCCGACCCGCGAGAGGATCCGAGAGCGCTACCCGAAGGCCGGGATCCGAGGCTGAAGGCCAAGAATGGGGCGGTGCAGAGAGAGGGGAGCCATCCTTGCCATCTCAGCAGACAAAGAGAACCTTTGAGATACCAGACGCAAGACCCGAGGAGAGAACCCCAAAGGTCGGACCATATCGACCTCGTTGGACAATCCATGCAACGCACCCCTCGGAAACCCCACCGCCAACGCAGAAGGCGAAGCGACATCGGGCAGCATCGGAACCTCTGGCGGAGGGGGGGGAGGTTCGACGATCTGCATTTCCACCCTGAAGTTGAAACGGCCAACCTCCAAGGACGCGAAGAAGACACGGCCATCTGCATCATCAATCAAGCCCTTGTTGCATTCCAACAGCACACGCGTGACATCCGGAGTTGGACCGGGTGTCAGCCCATAATCGATCACTGCGAGGACCGTACCCAATCGCCGGAAGACCTGCCCCAAGCAGTAAACCGACTTGGAAAGGAAAGGAACCCCACGAACCTTCGCTACGCAAACCTCCACATCCGTAACCGCACCATCCGCAAAGCGAAGAGGTCGCCAAATAATATCGTCCACCCCTCCATTTTGTATTAAGAGCTTTCTCTGCACCCTGGATAGGCCACGAGCGCAGCATCGCCGAGCATTAAGAGCCACCACGTCCCCCGAAAACCGCGAACCAAGGAAACCATACAAGTGTCCCTTCACAGCCTCCACAGAGATGCACCTCTGCAATGCGTATCCGATAAATGCATGGGTGCCATCATCCTGCACGTCAGCCTTCCCATCTGCCGAAACTTTTGTTTCACCCTCCCCGACCACACCACCCGCCATCTTCGAGCCACCCGCAATCTTTTGGATCATCCGCCACTTTCGAGTCACTCGCACCCTTTGAATCACCTGCAAATTTAATAATGGGCTTTTATCAGTTGTACCCCTCTGACATATTGCAATTTCAATTATGCCCCTCCCTTTTCGATAATATCAGTTGTGCCCCTAACTTCTTGTCATTTTATTACTTGTGCTTCTCGGGTTAGTTATCGTCCATCTCCAATCCAAACAGACGTTAACCTGGGGAACATAACGAGAATTAAATTAATTAAAACAAGGTTGGAAAGGTCATTTTTATATCCTATTCCTTCTCCTCCATCCTCTTCCTCTTCCTTTTATTCTCTTTATTGCCCCCAGCCAGTCCCTGCACCTCTTTCTTTGCCCCTACTCTCCAACCAACCCCCTCCTCCCTAACATGAGTTTTGCCCCGAGCTCCTCCCCTGCACCTTATCCTCCCTAGCCCGCCCCTCCTCCCTAGCCCGTCTCCCTCCAGCCTCGAGCTCCTCTCCCATACCTCCTCCCCTACCCCTCCTCCCCGACCCACCCCCTCCTCCCTAGACCGACCCCCTCCAGCCTCGAGCTCCTCCCCATCCCACCTCCTTCTCCCTAGCCTGACCCCCTCCAACACAGATCTCTGCCCCGAGCTCCTCCCCTGCATCTCTTCCTCCACCCCTCCTCCCTAGCCCATCCCCATCCATCTTCGCGCTCTGCCCCGAGCTCCTCCTCTGCCCCTCCTCCCTAGCCCGACCCCTTCAGCCTCAAGCTTTGCCCTAAGCTCCTCCCCTGCAACTCCTCCGCCGCCCCTCCTCCCCAACCCGCCCCCTTTACCCCATCCCAACCCCTTTACCCCAGCCCAACCCTTCCAACCATATGCGCTGCCCCTCCTCCCCAGATCGACCCTTGTACCCCTTTTGTCCAATCCGTCCCTCCAGCCTATCCTCCCCTCCCCAACCCCATCTCATCTAATTCTGCCTTGCCCCTCCTGGCGGTTTTGTCGAGGCTATCGGGGGATGTCATGTTCGACCAGCTGATGTCCTAATGGTTGTTCATCATCAGGAGCCACGGGAGGAGACGGTCACGTATAGTAGCGAGATGAGAGGAATTCGAGCTTGTGGGGCTAATGGGAAAGAAGGGAGAGATTTTATTCTAATCATAATACCCTTCTTAACCACACTATGGTTTGAATAAACCATGGTTATTTTATTTTTTTTGACGATCAATCTGACGGAAGGGCACTAGTGATAACGGAGAAAGAAGTGAGGGGCACAACTTATATTACCTAAAAGGGAGGGGCATAAATGAAATTGCAATATCTCAGAGGGGCACAAATGATAAAAACCCTTTAATAATTATGTTTCTTCACGCTATTGTTATTACATAATCATTAAAATCTGTAGGGTTTCTGTTCACTTTTATTTTCTTTCTTTGCTTGTAATTTGTAAATGCTGATTAGTGGCAGTATGGGACATGCCGAGATTTTGAAAATACCGCATTCCTTTGTCCTGTCATGGCAGATGGACAATGCTGAAGGAGAGATAATCCCTTGTCAAGGGGAAAACATTTAAATGCGTAGTGGAGTGGAGTCCAGGACTAGTGATAAAAAAACCTGTATTTATTGTTTGTTACGGATTTCCTTAACTAACCTTTGGCCCTTGTGCTGTAATGTAAGCATCAGGCATCAATCTTCTGCTGTGCAATTAAAGCTACACTAGTGACCTGTAAACTTTCTGTTTGTCTTAATAACTGGGTCTTGAAAATTGTTTCTGGGACTGGTAGGGGTAACAAATTTTCCCCCGATTATATGAAGTTGGGGCAGTGAAGATGATCTGGTCTGGATTTCAGAAGCATGGTTGATTTTTTTTATTTTTATATCTCGGGTGTCTTCTCTATATTGATAGTTTTAGCATCCATATTAGGCAGTTGGTGGATTAAAACTTAATTTTGATTATAATAAGTCGGAGATACAAGCTGTTTTATAATGTTTAGTGTTGTTTTTTATAATTCACAGATACAAGCTGTCGTAAAGAAATACGATATTCTCTTCATTGCAGATGAGGTATACATTTGCTTAGAATATTTTTAGCATGTCGATGACAGATCTATGTTTTCTTTATGTTTTTTCTCTGCTGTGGGGGCTTATCGCATGAATTTGGACTGCAGGTTATTTGTGCTTTCGGGAGATTAGGTACAATGTTTGGGTGTGATAAGTACGATATTAAGCCAGACCTGGTCTCCATAGCAAAGGTAAGTAAAATTCAACTCTGAGAAGATTTCATTGTTTACGTTTGCAATGAGGAACGTACATGTCACGGTTTACAGGCACTTTCATCTGCTTATCTCCCTATTGGGGCGATCCTTGTTAGCCCTGAAATTTCGGAAGTGATACATTCACAAAGCAACAAGCTTGGTAATGATTCTGATATTGTCTTAAATTGAGATTATATTCAGCATGGATGTCATAAGTTCCAAGTCAATTACACATTGCTTTTAATTTTCAGGCTCGTTTTCACATGGATTTACTTACTCTGGGCATCCAGTCTCTTGTGCTGTTGCATTAGAAGCAGTAAAAATTTACCGGTATAGTAGCTTGGTGTTAATTGTGATTTTGTACGTTTTTGGAAGTTAATTTTCATCAAAGGTTCATAGTTAATTATTTTTATTCTCTAAAAAAATGTACTAAGCCTTCTCCCACTACAAGTAGGGTCGGCTACATAGATTCTTACGCAAATCCATGTTGAAAGTTTTTATTCTCTACGTAGTAAAAATCTACCAGTATAGTAGCTTGCTGTTAATCTTTGCAAATATCTTATAGTTATTTATTTTTATTCTCTATGTGGCCCGTAGGGAGATCGATATTTGCGCGCATGTTACAAAGGTGGTCCCACGTTTCCAGGACGGGATTCGTGCTTTTTCCGACAGCCCCATTATTGGGGAGGTACAATTATGCTTTTTTTCTTTTCTTCCAGGAAGTATAAAAACCCAACCCAAACTCAGTTCAGGAAAAGGCACAGTTTTGTTTTAGTTGTGAAATATTCGGAGGAATAAATATAAAAGTACTTAGAAGCTTACAAGCCAATTGTTTACACCAGATACGCGGAAATGGATTGATTCTTGGAACAGAATTCAGCAATAACAAGTCCCCCAATGACCCATTTCCTTCTGAATGGGGTAAGCTTCTCCGTCTTTATTGTAAAATGGGAATTCTTTACTATCTGATCAATTTGTTCGTCCTAATTTCACATGATTTCCTGCTTTCTATGAAGTGTAAAAGCTTCAAGGTTGAATCAAATTGGCTTCCTAGCCAGATTTTGGAAACTGACAATATTTGTATCATCTTTTGTTTGTTAAAACTAATACTGATATCTTGTTTTTTTTACTTGACATTTATGTCAAATCTAAATATTTGCTTAAATCTATGTTGAAAATATCTGAACTGATTTGAGACAAATTTCTAAATAGTGTTCTTAAAAAAGAACACTATTTAGGAATTTGTCTCTCTTGCGATGATTGTCGGCTATTTAACGCGCAACCCTCCTCAATTTACTCGGGTTTGGAGAAGGCTTATGATTATGTCCCACAGGAGATATTGTGAAGAGTTTTGGAGAAGAGACAAGTACATGTCCTATACATTAACCTCTCGTCAAAGATATGAATGACAGGGCTTCAGCTTGTGTAAGGATACAGTTTAGGAAGACTGATTGTTTTGACATCAACATTGGTCTGCATCAAGGTTCAGCGTTGAGTCCATTCCTTCTTACTTTGATTATGGATGAGTTGACAAGTCACATTCAGGATGAGATACCTTGGTGTATGTTATTCACCGATGATATTGTGTCGATTGATGAGACTAGAGATGGAGCAAATGAGAAACTTGAGGTCTGTAGACATGCATTGGAGACTAAAGAATTTCGTATAAGTAGGCTAAGATTAATATATGGAGTTCACTTTCGATGGAAGCAATGGTGAATGAATCGAGGTGAAAATTGGTGATGATAACATTCAGAAGAAATATTCTTTTAGATATTTGGGATCTATTTAGCAATATGATGGAGAAATTGATAGAGATGTTAATAATAGAGTAAATGTAGGTTGGCTAAAGTGGATAGGAGCTTCTATTGTTCTCTGTGATAAGAAAAATCTTTTGAAAATCATAAGAAAGTTTTACAAAGAAGCAGTGAGACATGCTATGCTCTATGGATCCGAATGTTAGCATGTGAATCATATACATGTGCAGAGAATGGCAGTAGCAGAAATGAAAATGTTAAGATGGATGTGTGGACACACGTAAAAATCGGATTCGGAATGACGCAATTAATGAAAGTTGGTGTAGCTCTGATCGAGGATAAAACGTGAGAAAATTGCTTAAGGTGGTTTGGCCATTTGCAAAGGAGATTAGCCTATGCTTCAGTGAGGAGATGCGAGTTTTGGGATGTTGAGCCAGCTAAGAGAGGACGAGGAAGACCTAAGAAGTGTTGGAATGAGACTATACGAAGGGATCTTAGTTTTTTGGATCTAAGCCAGAGAATAACCAAAGATAGATCTGAATGGAGGCAAAGAATCCATGTAGTCGACCCTACTTAATGTGGGAAAAGGCTTTGTTGTTGTGACATTTATGTCAAATATGACTAATGACTACATTTATTAAGGATGTAAGTTTGAGTTTCTACCTTTCTTATAGATTAAATATTGGAAAATATATTTTTTTTGACAAAATATATATTTTAGCTCCACTTGGGGGCAACGGTATTTTAGGTGAATATTGATGCCGCAACATTTTGGATTAAGCTACAAGTGATGATTTCAATACCTAAACTGTATCTGGCCAAATGACAGTTTCCACTTTATCTTTGCATTAAAGGGGCAAATTATTGTACAGAAGTGTATTTCTTAGCTTTATCCACTGGGAGGCAAGACCAGATAGAGAGGTGGTTATCCAGTTTCGTCTGAGCTAGAAATGTTGTTTTGAATATCTAAAACTCTGTTTAAATATGTTTTTTTCGTTTATATTGTATTAAGGAGCTAACTTCATCCTGGAAGGGAACTGAACTGCAACCTTTTTTTGCTTGTCATAGTTTTGAAACCTATTTCCATGTGCTCATGATATTAATATCTTTGTGATGTGGTAACAGGAGTAGCTGCAATATTTGGAGCAGAATGTGAGAAACGGGGAATGTTGATCCGTGTTGCTGGGGACAACATTATGATGTCGCCACCATTAATAATATCTGAGAGTGAGATTGACAAGGTAAGAGGATTTGTTTTATTGTCTTTCCATCTTCTTGGCGCCTACCCTCTACTCAACAGTTTAATTTTTGTGTGCGTGGACGGGATCATGCACAACTTTGCAACACATAAGAAGGATCTAATATGGCATGGCTAAACACCATTAGTAATAAATCTTTGCTGCCATTATGAATAACTATTTCAGCTAAAACACCATTAGTTATTATCACCTTGCACATAGATTCATGGGTTCTTTTTCATAAATAAGAATATGAGGTGCAAGAGTACATCTGCAGTTTTTTTAAAACTTTTGCATCTGAATTCTCTTATTTCAGCTTGTGAGTATTTATGGAGAGGCCTTGAAGGTCACAGAAGAGAAAGTGGAGGTTCTCAAATCCAAGAAGTTATAAACCTCTGCTAAACCATTCGAGAAGCCCCGGGCATGCAACGAGCTAACTGGCGCTTGGGAGAGATACCCTCGTCGCAATTCTTTCCGATGATGGTGAAAAATGATAGTGTATTAAATTGGTAACTAGAGGAGCCTTTCACGGAAAGGCTGTCCGATGCTAAAACTTCCGTCAAGCGAAATAATGAGCTATGTAAAAGTGACACAATAGCATGGAGGGCTGTCCCCACAGTAACTCAAATTTCTTTTTGCCTGCTGTTCTTGTAGCATATTATGGAAGGAAATTCCAGTGTTTCTGACTTTTTGATGCATCAGATCTCAGGCATTGAGTGATATCTGATGTCGTACGCAAACAATGCTCTAAAGAAGGCTAGATAGATGTCCTTTATTAGATTTTGCAGCAATCATCAGCGTCGATATGGTAAGTATCTGTTATCATGCCAATCTTGATTTGTGTTTGTAGATCGATTTAATGCGAGGTTTTAGAAGTCCGTCGACATCTTTCAGAAAGGACAGGTTGAGCTCCTGCATTCAGTCATAAGTTGAAATGATTGAGATGGATTTGTAGTCCAGTTTCCACACCAATTTATTCTGAGAGTTTTAAGTATGAATAACTTAAAATACAGAGAGATTTAGGTAAATTTGTTCTCATGTATCTTTATGTGAGTATTGAGTAGAGAGTTCATTAGTTTGTGCAAGATGAGCATTGCATACTACACCTTGAGGGAGAGAGAGTAGTAATGAAGAATTCTAATGATCCCCATCTTCGGATTTTCGAATCCTCCCATTTATTGGATTCTAAACCTCAACAGAATGAATGAAGTAGGGGCTCTATTCGCAAAGTATGTATAAAAGGAGAATGTTGAGAACAGCGGAGAGTCGAATTTTTCTCGATAATCCTTCAGATGTTGATTGTTGCCTCCTTCATGCTGGGTTTCGTGAACGTTTCTCATGGGGATTTTCAGATGGTGGTGGTTTCATGCTTGGCATGGCCAACTAGCACTCCTATTGGTAGATTTTCATGATGCAAGGAGGTGCATGATGTTGATAAGAGAATTGAGCTTTTTGGGTGGGTGGTCTTTAGAACACATTTCCTTCCCTTCCCTACCATATCCAATCTGCACAATAAACATTTTATACAGGTTTAGGTTTTGAAATCTCTGTTCATATCCTTTTTTAAAATGGACACGGATAAATAACACTTTGATATCCGTAAATAGAGGAGTGATCCTATGAGAGCAAAAGGTTGTGGGAGCATGAGAGGATTGATTTTGGACCATATGATTCTGTTTTCTCTCTCATAGTCTTTTCTCTCCTGTGTGAATCATGTGGCTCAGAATCACCCCTCTCATCTCACAACTTTTTGCTCTCATACGATCACTCCCGTAAATATATGCTTTTGTATTTATATATCCATCTTTTTATATAAATATGGTTATAGATTTATTTTTAACCATATATAACATAATTTGATAACTTCGTGTACCATATTTGGGCAATTATCATGATATAAGTCAATATATCTATATCATGTATATTCCATCCAATACATGCATTATGCAATTAGTATTCATCTTACATCTATATTCATTTTTCAAAAAAAATATGGTAACATAGTTTTTATATCCGTTGATATATGTATCTGCATTTGCATTCATATTTAAACGGATAAGGATAATGGTAAGGAGAACCAGTGCTTTTTGAAGAAGTAATAGAGTTGGATTACAAAAAGTATGAGAAGTTTCGTTGGAATTGATCTGTTATGGGATTGAAATTATACACTACGTAAGGTCTTTGGCAGTCCATCCTAAGGCGCAGAACCTCCGACCGCCTTTCACCATCCCTCTCACATCCAGCCAGAGAGCTATTCCAGGGTCAGCCAGTCAGTAGGCAATGGGATTCGACAAGAATCTCATTTTTTGGTAGTACGAAGGGGGAATTAGCCCAAAATCGGAGAAGGGTCAAGACGCGGCCAAACTTACACGACTTACTCGATGTGCCCCCGATCCGTGCGAAATGGTCGCCTATTACATGGCTCACGAAATCTGTCAAGAGTGGATCTACTATTATTCATAGGTGGTACGACGCACGCAAGGCTTCCGTTTGTTGTTTGGACTTTCCCTTCATTCCATCGACCATCTTATTCAAGCCAAGCAAAAAGTAAACTTAGGAGAGGTGGACGGTAGAGGATGGACAAGATTCACCATCGATAAAGGACCGGAAAGAAGACCAAGCTCCGAAGTGCAATGAGACTTTTAAGAACACATCAAACTATTATATATTTGGGTTGCCGATGGCGAGTGAGCTAAGTAAGTCCTTTCGACTCCTTTAACTCGGTTGAAGATAGGCCCTCACCATATCCGACCATTTGCATCCCTACTTACGAGGATGTACGACCACAAAAAGAATTCTAACGAGTATCAGAAAATTATTTGTGCGACACCAATAGCAAATAAAATGAGAGAGATTCATCTAGGATGGTTTAGACATGTAAAAATGCCATCATGTAGCAGTTCAAAAGTGAAACCAGTGTTTTTGAAACCGAACCGGACCGGCCGGTTCGACCGGTCCGATCGGTGAACTGTGCCTGGAATCGGTCCGGTTAACCGGTTATGCCGGTTCGATTTGATTGTTAATTAACCCGTCCGGTTCAACCTATTTTTTTGATCCGGTTTCCGCATTTAATTTTTAAATTATTTAAAAATATTGTTGATGGTGGGAGTTGAACCATGACCTTTAGTTACATATTTCACACTTCCAACCAACTACACTAACACAACTTTTTACATGTGTTGGGTTTTTAAAATAATCAAACTATTATCATGTTATAGAGCATCTAGTCCTAATAATATATATATATATGATATGTATGATATTTGATGGTGTATAAGAAAAATACTTTATGTATAGTGTGAAATATATACATTATCTATGTATTTTATATATATCTATAGTATACTAAGTGTATATTATATATATATTATTTCATTTCGATTTGATTAGCCGGTTCAACTACTTTTTTTTCACCGGTCCGGCTTAATCCGATTTTAAATAATGATGACGTCATCATCCGGTTGAATCGGTTTGATTACATGGTTCGACCCGATCCAATCATTTCAACAAGGTTTCCGGTTCGATGTCCGGTTTGGTTTCAAAAACCTTGAGTGAAACCAGTGTATTCACTGACAGACTAGTTATCTTGTTGAGACTTTTTCTTTGAAATTCCCCACTACCTTAAATCGTTTCGCTTGTCTAAACGCGCTCCTCATGATCCTCCCGAGGATGTTGGAAGTTATAACCTATCTTGCATGGGGTCATGGCCTCAGATTTTAGCGAAATTCAGTCGAATTTCTTTCAAATATCAATATCTTGTCGAAATCGAAATTCGACCTAAATGGTCGGAATGATCGAAATATGAGGGCCTAGTACAAAAAATGACTGAAATTTTGATCGAATTTTGATCGAAATTTTGTTTTGGTCGGTCACCGAAATAGTGACGAAAACCAACATTTAAGGCCTTGTCCGGAGCTTCGAAAGAAACATAATACACACACAAGTACACACTGCAAGATGCAGCGCCAGCAGTCACATAATCACGATGGCGGAAATTAGCATGTAAGAGACCACATCCGTAACCAGCAGTGGAGCGAGGGGGGCCAGCACAGGCTGCACCCTGCCTCCCCTCAAATTTGATATGATATCGCATATAGATCGAGGTTTCATAATTGTCCATCCTCCAGAATCTGCAAACCCTGATTGCTGCAAAATGTTATCGTCATCGGTGATAAAACGATATAGCAGCTGATCCAATACGACCATCCCGGATCTGCAGATAGGATCGGCACCCTCGCAGCTGACGCAGACCATCTATCAAGAAAAGAAAATCAAGCTGACTCTTGTCCCTTGTTTACAGACCCACCTTCCTACTCTTTCGGGAGGTGTATACTTCATTCAACCGATCCCACTCCAAATATCAATATCTAGTTGCCCGTCAATTCCTTTGAGTTTCGGTCATCCGACTGTACTCAACAGACGGAGTCTTTGACGTGTAGGCCTTGTTCTTGGCTGATTATACAAGGCTCCTGTCTTCAGCTATTACTTTCCTCCAAAAAAGGAGGGGAACCTGGAATCTCCGAGTACAGGTGCTGTGAAGTTGGCTTTCTTCTCTCTACCGCAATTATATAGCAGGGGAATGAGACCATCCAGGATTACCCCGCGAGATTCCTATTACAGAGATGCAAGATTCCAGGGGTCCTGCTGCGTAAACCCGTGGTACCCCTGAGAGAATTGAAAGGGAGCATTGCACATGTTCTAGAACAAGGTAAGATCTTAGCCTGATGAAGAGTACACACACATCAACAAATTTCAAATTGTAGAAAGGATACTGCATCTACCGATTGATTGATTGACATATACCGATTGATAAACATAGCAGCACCACTAAAAACATGCTGAAAACAACAGAAAAAAAGAAAGGAAAGATGAAGAACGAGACATGCTGGACCGAAAAAGGAAGCCACGACAACTATAGGATAACAATTTTTTCATGGTTTTGTTCAAATCATAGCACCGAGTCATTTTGCGGAAGAATTTCTTCCTATAGCAACAGATATTTAAAGAAAAATTCAAAAAAAACTCTCAAAAGGATTTTTACCACATGAACTCTAGAATTTTTCTATATTACATGCTCGATCTCGTAAACATCATTAGTATCCCTTCGATCATGTAAAGTTGCGAACCATGAAGTTAATTTTATTTTTATTTGAGTCAATGTGTTGGGTTAATATTAAGTTAATCTAGCCGGAGGAGAATTGGATGGTCAATCTTCCACCTCCCCATCGCTTTTCATATCTCTCACCATTCCTACCCAGGTGAGTCACATCGAAGGTGGCATCGTTTCTCCTTCTTGCTCTTATTCTTCCTTCATTCTTCTTCTTCCATTTTATTTTCTCTCTTCGCCCCATCTCCATTCGTCCACCAAATCACCAAAAAAATTATATTTTAGCCAGGCAACCAAGCAGTTGCACCACACCGGACCAAGGCCCTAAGGGTTCGTTTGGTTGCAGGGTTGGGCAGGGTTGGGTTGGCCCAAATCGGGGTACCCCTCCTTCCAAACATCCCAATCCTCCTCACAATTTACTATTCACAGGGGTACCCCAACCCAACCCAACCCTGCCCAACCCTGCAACCAAACGAACCCTAAATGTCCATTTCGATCACCATTTCGATGATCGATCGAAACTGAATTTCGGTCGAAATTCGATCGAAAGTTTGATCATTTTTTGTACTAGGGTCCCCATATTTCTGTCACTTCAACCATTTCGGTCGAACCTTCATCCAGCTACCATTGAGGGTGCCGCTCCAACCTTAGCTCTAGATCATGTCGTCAGAGGTTTATGGTGTATGGGTTAACAACTTTACGAGGTCAATGACATGATAACGATGTTTACCGGGTCGAGCAGGCTATTTAGAAATATTCTAAGGGTAATGTAGCACCCACCCAAAAAGCACAAACTCAAGTATCAAAGTGCCACGATCTCTAGGGCTTTAATCAAGTTGTACATCTTCTATGAGGCATTTTTACCTCTTCTCCTAATTGTTTGCCATACATAATAACACATCATATAAAACGCATGTTTCAAAGTCGAGTTACCATCTTTCTCAAATTACATATTATCTGCAAGTCCTTATTCTACATTACAACGCTACATATATACCAAAGCACCTATATCACTAACCACGTTCTGTAATGAATGGAAAGAAAAAGGAAACTGGATTAAACAGTTCATCATGAATGATGCAGAACGGACAGCTTACCGCATTGGAAAATGTTACAGCAGCACAAAATCAACCAAGCCATCAAGAAAATTTTGGAAAACTTTGTGCACAGAAACACTTGATTACTTTTTCAAGCTTTGGAGATTTTTTTCCAAAAAAAAGGGAATAGTATATGATGCAAGTCAAGCTTTTGCATTACCACGATGACAACGACATCATTTAACAGACTTAAGGTCGTTCAGAGCTCAGGCTTTGAACTGCCACTCTCTTCGGCACATCGGGCAGTGAGGCTGAGGGGTCTGGGAGTTCACCCATTTCAGGATGCAGTGGAGATGAAACGCGTGATTGCAAGCACCCCAAACTGCAGCAGCAGAGACATATTTTAAAAAAAAAACAGACTTAAGACTGCAAGTGAAAAACAGATTCCCACAAATTCCTGATCAAAATTAAAAATCTTGAGAGAAATTTGAGCCAAATAAAATTTACAATACAATCCTGTAATCGGAATTTCGCGTTTATGTAATCATAGAAACCCCTACATTTTTTTTGAGGCTCCAAAAAAAGGAGGACACACTCGAAGGTGCTCACCCCAATGCATTAAAAAGAGAAAGAAATACTTACAGGGGGGAATGGAAGATCAGAAAGCAAAAAGCAAGGTTACAGGGGGGGTAAGCAAAGGGCGTTACCATAGAAACCCCTACATTGAACATGATTACAAATGCATCCGACGCATAACACATGCACGTCTATTCGATGCTGACACAACCGGCAGTTAATAGAAATCAGACCCTAATTATCTAAAATCAAGTAATATCAGACTTTTTGGCTTCATAAAAAAAAGCCAGGAAGATATCGAAAAATGAGAGCATAAAAGAAAGCTATAAGAACTGGTTATATTGGACAAAATATAGGGCTAGGGACCATGTCCGTGAGCAACGCGAATATTGCCTATTTTTAGTTCCAACCATTGGATAACATGTACGAGACAAACGTCTCACACCCCACCAAACGCCTTAAACTATCTCAATGCTCTTTTACAATTTGCAGAAATTTAAATAAAATATGCAGAGTCAAAAAAAATAAAAATAAAGTACGGATTTACATGGAATCATCCTCAGAGGATCAAGATGAAACCATGAGAGAAAAGATACAAAGGATTAAATACATCATTAGCTTTCTCAAGTAACCATGGGGGCTATACAGGCCTCCACACCTTTCCCCATTTCATGTTTCGAATATAGGATAAAACTGAAAATCCCAAACATATGATCTAGAGCTGGCATACGAAATGCTCGACACATACAATGTGACACTCAATATATACGAGCAGGATATCATATCTCAAACACAACTCTCAAATTCCAAACTTCTCTTGTGTTCATTTTTTTAAAAAGAACGGCGTGGTTCCAAGACGGGAAATGTACACAAATTTTTTCCAGGCTTGGAAACAGAAAATTAGCGATGAAATGCAACTGAAATGTTTTGAGGCTTATCCATATGAGCACATATCTGTAGATGTGTGCACCTCCCCCAAAATATTGCTAAGGTTGAGTATCAGTTCTCTCAAAACCAAAAGGTCACAATACTGTAGTAAAGACAATCGGGCAAAAGTCAGCCTCAACCACAGGACTCGAAAATGCTCCTAGACAAAATCATTTCCGATGGAATCTTTCCATTCACCGATCTAAAAAAGAAATCTGAGGGATCATATACTTGTGTAATGTGACACACCATCAAAATGAGGTGTGCACATCCACATGGATAGCCAAGCCATTCTCCGGACAGAGATCGCTCTGTGGAGAACTCGAGATTGATGACCCGCTCGTATGCTCTGTATTTGTGTTTGTCAGAGTCATCGGAACCAGAATGAGTCTCCTTCGATGAGAACTCTGGCCTGCAACATGTTGGGAGTATGCGTAACATGTGGAAAACTACTCCATCTCTCTGATTGAGGCTGCATCGAGTCTCTCTGGAGAACCCGAAGAAAATTGGGTCACTCGAACATAGAGTACCTCGATCAGCATGTGATTTGATAAAGTTCGTAGAAATGTGTAATTTGTAATTTGTAAAATATTGTACTTCTGCTTTTGATTTAGTTTGATAAAATCGTGGTGGGTTCCAATCTTGGGACTGCACCTTCTTTTCCTTAAAAAAAAGCTTGTAGAAATGGGGTTGGGTCTTCATCAATAAAGTCTTCCAGGAGATAGAGAATATACTTGCTAGGTAGTTGGAATCATTCTACACAATACCCCCCCCCCCCCATCTCCCATACTTTTTGGAAAATGAGGATACTCGACCAAGTTGGGAGAAGAAATGAAGAGGGGTAAACAAAAACACAATCTCTTTTTTTACAAGCTGACCTTTTTTTTGCTTTTGCTTCTTTAATAAATCGTCTCCTTTTCGTTTCTTTTTCCTGACTCTTTTTTTCAAATCTCTTTTTTTTCTTTCTTGTCAGCAAACCCATTGAGCCCCAAAAAAAACTCCCACCTCTTTTTTGCAATAGGCCCATTGCCCTTTTATAATATATGGAGAAGGGGGCAAGGGGTCGCTACTTGTAAAAAGGGTACACCCCCCCCCCAACGCAGTTCGCAAGAGGGGAAAACCGATTGTACTAGGGTTTGCGCGAGAAGACCTCGTGATCGTGGCTTGGAGGAGGTGGCGCTGCCATTGGGTCGCATCACCTTGATATATGTGCTTCTTCGAATGGGTTCCCACAAGGAGGAACCTAACTCTCACTGCAAGTACGTTAGGGTTCCCTCATGGGAACCCAATCTCTTCAAGTGGCGGCATTCATATCCAACCTTGTCGCCACATTTATTGCTCGCTTAAACTACAGTAAACTTTAGTTGTGGCTTTAGATCTACCTGTGGGTTCGAGCATACTATGCACGTGGGGATGGTTCTTTGCATTAGCATGCTGGAAGTCGCGCTAGAGGTTGCACGTTAGAGGTAGATCATGGGCACTGATGCACAGAGAAGACCATGCTTGGAGAGATGATTGGATAGATGCTCGAGAGTCGAGGTGCTGTGTACGCAGAGATCGTGTGTAGAGACGTGAACGTACTTAGAGATGCTGCCATGCAGAATTAGGGTTCCAAAATCCCTAGTTTGTTTCCTCGAACTTGACGATGAAGAGAAGACGCATGTTGTCGTGGTTAAAATAAAAAACCCTAGAACAAAATATGTGGAACAGCTCCTTTCTTCTGGAACTCGAACAGATTCGAAGATAAACGAATATAGGCATAATAAAGCTTGAAGAATAAAATCCTCTGATAACATGTAGAAACGTAATAAGGAAATGATAATCAGAGATGAACAAATATGAACAATGAAGAACACATATTACGTGGAGCCATGTTCCTTAAGGAGTGGGATGAAACAACGTGAGAAGGTCTCTAGGACTGGACATTCTATTATAATTCTCTATGTACAAGGTTGTTTGGGGATCTTTATATTGCCCCATCAATATGACTACGTCTCTCTCCACAATGTGGGACTAAATCTGAGTGCATGTGGTAATTGGATCTTGGAGAAATCCAATTACCCAAATACATGTATTCTCTAACACTTGCATCCAAACACCTCATACACATGAAACCATGAATTTTCATATGCACCCATAAGTCATATGCACCCATAAGTCATAACACGTTCGAAGGTCCACGTGTCATCCGCGATGGTTTCCGATGCGTCGCTGCTGCATGGCGACCCTTCGCCTTCGCCGCCTGTGATTAGATTCGCATGGGATCTTGGTCAGGCGCCCTCTCACGTGCCTAGGGGCCTTTTCGAGGTCGATCCGAGGCCGATGGATTTATCTGACATTCCAATTTCGAAAAGTTGCGGCCCCACTACTTGTTTCGAGGTGGCGTTTCCACTTCCCCCACTCGGATCGGATTCTATTCGAACCCTCACACGGGTCGGGTATGACCCGGATATGATTGGCGAATCTCTTATGTACTATGAAGAAATTCCTTGCCCTAATCCTATTTCAGCGATCCCATTCTATCAGTCGCCGCGTGATGAAGACTATTCTCCCACTTACACTCTATGGTCGTCTTCTAAGTTGGCGATCGAGCAGGGCTTAACGGAGGTGTCCCTCGAGCACGGTAATGACGCTATCCCTATTCTTGATGATCAGCCTGCTTCTGTTTTTGGGATGTATAGGTCTACTGCCTCTCAAGGGGATTATTCTTCAACTGCTACACCGCTTTCTTCAACCCGAAGTGCAGCCCTCTGGGACTCTTGGAACGCCTCGATTGCTTCCCCGACTAGATATGGAGTGGTTTATGCGCGGCGCCTGGACCTCTCTCTCGAGGGGATATCTTCTCCGCCGATTTTTGTATCTCGGGAGGCGGTGGCGGAAGCGGCTGGTCTTCGCCGCCGGAATCATCGACGCGCTTAAGCTTAGCGTATCATCAGTCACTTTTTGGGAACAATTTTTGTAATATTTAATGAAGCTACTCTCTTGGAACATCCGTGGTCTAGGTGACCCTAGTCGCCGCAGGGCCTTGGGATCACGTTTGGTTGATTGGGATTGTGATATAGCTCTACTACAGGAATCAAAGCTCGGTGGAATTGATGACGTGCTTTGGAGATCTTTTGGGGCGGGGCCGATGGATGCCTTTTGCTCTTTGGACGCGATCGGTTCTTCTGGCGGAGCTATTGTGGCTTGGAGATCTTCAAACTTCTCTTTATCCAGCTCTCGCATTGGACGTCACTCTATCTCTGTAGTACTTGTGCACGTGGCCACTAACTTACCTTTGGCTTTCTCTTGTGTTTATGCACCTTTATGCCACAATGCACGTCGGAATTTATGGGAGGACTTGCTTGCTGATGCTGAGGCGTTCGGGGATATCCCGTGGATTTTGGGAGGGGATTTTAATGTTACCTTACTCTCGTCAGACCGTCCTCGTGGTAGGGGGGGAAGGGATCCAGGTTCTGACGATTTTTGGGAGTTCATCAACCATCTGGCACTGGAGGATTTGGTTCCCGCGGATATCAAATACACTTGGCGTAATAATTCATCTAGATCTCGGCTCGACCGCTTTTTGGCTAATTCGCGTTGGATGGATGCTTTCCCCTTATGCTCGGTCTCCTCTCGTCCTCGGTCTTTTTCGGACCACAGCCCCATTTTGTGGGATTCGGGAGATTTGTCCCGGCCTCGTGGTATTTTTCGTTACGAGAAGAGCTGGCTTCTGGAGCCTAATTTCAAGGAGGTGGTGCGACATCATTGGTCTCAGACGACATTCGTGGGTAACGCGGCTCATCGCTTTGCGCTTAAACTATCATCCTTGCGACGAGCTCTTGCATCTTTCAAATTTTCTACTCGTCAAGCTCGGATGGCCGTTCGCAACGAGGCGGAGGCGACTATTATTAGATTGGATCGAGTGGAGAATGACAGGGACCTATCCCCGGAAGAATTAACCGAGAGAGCTTCGGCTGCACACATCGTTTCGGAGGATGACAGGAAAAGAACCATTGAATGGAGACAACGCTCGCGTATTCGTTGGATCAAGGACGGGGATGCTAACACCGCTTATTTCCACCGGGTCGCTAGTGCACGTAAACGCGCCAATACTATTACTTCCATTGAAATTGGGGACGCTATTTATCAATCGGATCGCGACATGAGCTCGGCTTTGGTGAATTACTTCAAGAACTTTTTCAATCGTCTCCCCTCATCTCCATGGGAGTGGACGGCTCCCGGTGTCACCTCGCTCT
The DNA here is from genome assembly GCA_037367405.1 of Ottelia alismoides. Lineage (NCBI taxonomy): Eukaryota > Viridiplantae > Streptophyta > Magnoliopsida > Alismatales > Hydrocharitaceae > Ottelia > Ottelia alismoides. The sequence goes on along the minus strand of JAZKJV010005244.1, from coordinate 663,370 downwards.
CCTCATCGGATGCTGCTACTCTTTCTCGGCCTATATCTTTGGACGAGCTTAAGTGCGCGACATGGGACCTTAACGCTGACGCCTCTCCCGGGCCAGATGGGTTCCCTATAGCCTTCTATAAGGACTTCTGGGACGTTATCAGCAACGACGTATTGGAGGTGGCTCTCGAATTCTGCGACGGGAACCACGGATTCAACAGAATTAATAGGGCTTGCATGGTTCTCATTCCGAAAACCCACGGTGCGCGTCGTATTGAGGACTTCCGCCCTATTGCAATTTCAAATGGCATTTACTTGATCATTGCGAAGGCGTTGGCTCGTCGGTTGGCGCCTTTCCTTGGCTCTCTCATCTCTCCTTGCCAAGCTGCATTCGTTCAAGGGAGGCAAATCTCTGATTGTTATGCTCTTGCCTCAGCTATCATCGACGGCTGGCACAGAAATGGGACGAAGGGGATATTATGGAAAATTGATTTTGCGAAGGCTTACGACTCCCTGGATTGGCGATTCCTCTGGTCAGTCTTGAAATCTAGGGGCTTCCCACCCCTGTGGATCTCCTGGATCCGCCGCTGTGTAACCACGGTTTCCTTCTCCCTATCTATTAATGGGCGGCCTTCTGGGGGACTCTTCCAGCCTAGAAGGGGGGTTCGTCAGGGATGTCCCCTCGCCCCTCTTCTTTTTGTTTTGGCGGCGGACGTGCTGCCTCGGATGATCCAACGTGTAACTAACGCTGGTCTTACTCGCGGATGCTATATGGGTGACCTCCATATCCCGCTCCTTCAATATGCGGACGACACCCTATGTTTTATTGAGGGGGACAGGCCTCAATATGCGGGTATGGCCAATACGGTCCAACTATTTTGTGAAATGTCGGGCCTCCGTATCAATGAGCACAAATCCAAATTTGTGCCCTTTGCTCTTTCGCCCACGGACGTTGGGGATTGTTCCTCCATCCTGGGGGCTGTTCCTGGGACACTACCGCTGGATTACTTGGGACTACCTATCTCGGTGGGCAGGACACGGCTGCGCGATTATCAAAGGGTGGTGGAGAAAGTTGAGACTCGGCTGGCTGGTTGGCGATCTTCATTGCTTTCTCGCGGGGGGCGATTGGTGCTTCTTAAATACGTCCTTGCAGCTATTCCTATTTATTTTCTATCGACGCGCGGTCTGCCAAAGGGGATTACGGTTCGCCTGGAGAAATATATGAGGGGATTCCTTTGGGGTAAGAACGCTTCTGCGCGTAGAGGGATCCATTTGGTCGCTTGGGATGCCATTGCGCTTCCTAAATGCGACGGGGGTCTGGGCGTTCGGAGGCTGGAGGTCATTCGTGAAGCTTTTCTTCTCAAATGGGCTTTGAGGCTTGTTAGCATCGATGATGGTTTCCTTGTGCGATGCCTTCGCACGGCGGCGGGCAATGCATTTCTTTCCGCCTTTGACGGTCGCCCTCCCGATCACTGTCCTCTCTTTTGGCGCGAGGCCTTTGGTGTCTTCAACCGCAATCGGTCCCTGTTTCGGCCGTCCCTCGGCGATGGGACCTCATTCCGCTTTTGGACTTCGGACTGGTCAGGTAAGGGCATCTTCATGAACCTTTTCCCGAGACTTTTTGCGCTGGCAAGGGACAAATACGCTTCGGTGGGTTCATGTTGGAACAATGGATCTTGGTGCCCGATTTTGGTCGACTCTCTTTCTGCTCAGCGGATTTTGGATTTCAGCTCTCTGATGACTTTACTCGTCGACACCCCAACTCCATCGGGGGGTCCTGATCACTTCATTTGGGGTGAGGGGTCCTTTTCTTCGAGGAAGGCATACTCTGCTCTTCTCCCCATCGCTGTTCGTTCGGAGCCTTCTCTTATTGATCACTGCAACCTCATATGGGGTCTTAAGCTCCCGGAAAGGATTGGTATATTTTTGTGGATCCTTAGACGTGGTCGTCTTCTTACCCGCGACCATATGGTATCTATATTCCCAAACATTCCAAGTCTCTGCGGATTGTGCGATGCGGCTTTGGAGACGGCCGACCATCTCTTTCTTCATTGCGACCTTGTGCGGTCCATATGGGATGACGTTGCCTGGGTGAACCACTCGTCCATGGAATCTTTTTGGGCCAGCCTTGCAGCTGCTGCAACTCGTCCGAGGTCGGAGAAACTAATCCCCTTCGCGCGCATATGGAGTATCTGGTTGGGAAGAAACAAAGCTATCTTCGCGGGACAGCGATTCTATATCGAAAATATCAGCATTGACGCAAATCGCTTTTGTATGGACTGGTCCTCTATGTAACTTTCTGTAATTGGGGGTATTTGGTATCACTATTGATATCAACTCCCCTGTCTTCTTTTCCCTTTTCCCTCTGTAAGTATCTTCTTTTCATAAAGCCTTAATAAACTGGGGCGAACACCTACGGGTGTCTCCCCCTTTTTGGAGTGTCAAAAAAAAAACTACTTGGATATGGAGTTGAAGTAGTCTCTCCACTGGATATCTCTATAAGTATCTCCACCATATGAAAATATGAATATATGAAATTTCTAAATTGGGTCACTCTTACACGAGAGCCTCGAATAGAGACTCTCCTATACATCGGATCGGAGAATCAAAGCCCTGTTCTCTATAAATCTCTCCATGCAAAGCATCTACCATGGATCTCTTATACAAACGGGAATTTACAGCAGAAGAAATTAGCGAAAAGGAAGGGAGAAAATGCGCATGTTATGCGCAGTTTGGGAGGAGAAACGCGGAGAATGTGGAGAGAGGAGAAAAGGGGAGAGGATATAGAGAATCTTCAATTTTAATAAAACTTCAGCTAACTAATAAAATGCTAACTAATAAAATGACTATCATCTGCTTTATATATGAGGGGTGGAATCACAAAATAGAAAGTGAATAAAATTAAAATCAAATCAAGATCCTAATTGGCTCCTAAAATATATCAACTAACCGATTAGAGATCGCACACGATCTCTTTGCTTAAATAAATAGAAACTACAACGGACTAGATTAGACAATAACCCTAAGCCTAATTCAATCGGACTCTAATTGAACAGACGAGAAACTCATTTGATAAAATTCAAAGTGCACGAAATTAATGAACGGCAAACCCTAATTGAGCACCATTTTTTAATTGCATGGTGCATCAACTCACTACCACTTCGAAAACTTCATTTGCTAAAGGATTATGTGATCCTCAGTTGTAACTTGTAATGCATGATTAATTAGTTGTAGCTTGATCCATTGATTGTTTCTCCACTACCTCATTTTCCACTCTATTTTTTTAATTCCTTTTGAGGAGAGGGATTAAATTGTAATTTTTTTTCACCTTTAATGACAGTTTCTTCCTCCAACTTTAGCCTTTAGATAAAGTGATTTTGGGTGGAGGGTCCTTTTGCAAATAGCCAAATCAGCTCCCTTTTATTATGGAATGTGGATCTCATTGGGGTGGAGCTCTAATACAAATATATGCAAACAGGAATTTACAAAAGGGTTCCATCCCAATCAGTATCATCATCATATTCATTCTTTGCATGAAAACAAACCCACACCACCATCAATCATCGAACGAGAGAGCATGTTCCAGGCAACATGATCTATTCATTTTCATTTATTGCCAAAGGAGAGCCGGGAAAACAAAAACTTCTCATGAGGATATCAATCCTCTATTGTATCCTCATTCCTCAATGACATGTACATTAAGAGGAAGGAAATCAAAATCGTCGATTAAACAAATATCAAAAGGACCAATATCCCCTCCCTTGTCGAGCTCCATCTTTTCAATTAGGGCCATCAATCCGAAGATTCTATTGACGACTACATAACCCTGACACATACCTCTACCTCCTCAAGATGAAAGATACAAAGGTAAATTTCTAGACGTTATTTAATTCCCATCTTCCCTTGAGAACGATTGCATTAGGTAGCCGGCATCCAGCGTAAAAAATAATCGGATCTTTCAACATGGATTACCCTACTTAAAGTAGGAAAAGGCTTGCCATTTCTTTATTTAACTCGCATACCCGAGAAGCACACAAACACAGACTATAATCAAAAGACGTCCAATCCTATTAACATCTTTATAAGTGCCATGCATATTGCAACATTGGGATGTTAAATCAGTGCCAAGAAACCACCAAAGCCCCCATCTGAGGCCACAACGTAGACATTAATCAAGAGTATATGCTAACAGGACAAAGAGCATGGGCCAAGGGCATCCATGTTACACCCCATATTGAGGTTGGAAGATAAACCCCTTTAGGACGATCATCTAACAACGCAATGAATGAGGAAGTTATAGCACATCTCTTCATCCATGCAACCCAGATATGTACAAAACCTCTCACATGTAACAAGCCCCACAAGAACTTCCAATTCTAATTATAATATGCTTTGGAAAAAATAGACCTTCCACATCAAGCCCTTGATCCCATGTATACTCAAGTCAGTAGACGACGTTGATGCAATGACCAGCATGTGTATCGTCTTCATGCATGGGATGAAGGTCATCTGCACCTAACTAACCAAGATGTCCACAACTTATTATTATAGTTTGTTCCCAAGAGCTTTACCACAATCAAGTAGATCGCATTTGTCATAGTAATGGGGAAATCCTCTATCTGACTCATACTTGGTGTAATCGCCAACAAGGAAGGGTTAAGCCTATCAAAATCAATGTTCCCCTGTCGAAAATCCTTCCACGACACCACAACAACTCATTCCAAAATTCTCTAAAGAAAATTGCAAACTTGTGCATGCTATGCAATTCTTTTACATTCAACTCATAGATGATCACATATATCTCTCCATCAGAGGACTCTATCACTAAAGATTTGTCTTGGTCCATGGTAATTCTATTAACCCTTGACCGATCAACTCCACCTCAGATCTCTGTTACGTCTAGTATTTTTTTTGAAAGGGCCCATACTCCACAATCAACTTGTTGACCTGATCATATCCACGTGATATCTCCCAAGCCAACGAGGTGGCATGAATCATGTTCCTCATCCGTATGTCATTGGCCATCACATGAAAGAACATTGTATTTATATCCTCCTTTTAGTCGCAACCTCCACTTGAGCTTTCAATTGTACTCCTTTGTCTTGACGATCTCCTTCTCTCCTGAACCAACGACCATGCGTACTCAATCTTATCCATACAATCCACCATCATTGTGCCTCTCAGCCCTCCTTTCTCATGTCCAACATCACCTTAAGTAACACCTTGAGGGGCTTGAAAATGAAAAGTTTGTCAATTTGGATGCCAAACAAAAGGCCGCAAAGGTCACCACCCCCTAAAGTTCGAAATCTCGATTTCCATTCCGTTTCGATCAGCCACCCCAAAATCGAAATTTCAAGAAATTTTGAATATTTCAGTGGAAATGTCGAAAATGGCTCAAAAAGTCATTTTTCGACCAATTTTTCGCAAGTTATGATCTTCCAAGTTATTACAACAATAAATAACTTGCAAATACACACTTATATCACATATATTGCTCATATATGCCCCTTATATCGCACATATCGATCATATCGACCATTTCATTGTTAATGTTGTTTCCTTGGCTAATACATATTTTTTGCGGTCAAAATAAGGGGGGAAACATGCTAAGATGTTTGCCCCAATTTATAAAGATTAGAAAGGCATAACAAGAGTATAGATATACTTAAAGAACCCACGACTCGAGTAGGAATCTAGCATGAAAAACAACACTTAGAAGTGAAATCTACACAACGAGAACATAGACTCATTACGAGCTAACCAGATAGCCCACACAGCTGCAAGTGGCAAAACAACATCATACCTCGCCCGAAGATGTCCCCTATAAATTGAGTCCCAGAACTCATCCACACCCAGAGGGTTCACCCAATCCAAGTGCTGGTCTGTTGTCTCAGCAGACCTCCTGCACTGAAAGAGCAGATGGTCTGTTGTCTCAATATGCTGATCACATAGTACAACAATTGGAAGTAATTGACAGCAGCCTCTCACAGCGATCTCTGGTCATAATCATGTGCCTCTGCAATAGCCATAGAAAGAAACCAATTCTGGTTGATAGCCGTAAGGATCAAATCAGCTTGCAGTCACGCACCGCACTATCCATCAGAGGAGGCGGCCTTGCAATAGTGAGGTAAGCTCTTCTAACCGAAAAAAATTTCCTTCCACACCCAGTGATCTCTCCCGGAAGATGGACAATCCTTTTATCTAAGCGACTCCAGGAGCTGGAGGAAATCATCTAACCATTGGTCCAAAAAAATGAAACTGAAAAAGAGGCATTCAATTGCCATTGTCCCAGTAATCACACACCTTGGTCCGAAAAATGAAACTGAAAAAGAGTCAGCAGCCAGATCAAATAAGCGAGGGAAACGAAGGGAGAGCATACCATATCAGTCCAGTTATCCGTCCAGAAGGCAAAGGAGGCCCCATCTCCTAACACCAACCTGAAGAGAGTCTGAAAACATGGTAAAACCTTACTAATCCCCACCCAAAACGCACACTTATATCACACATCTCTCACCCATGTGCCTTATATCGCGCATATCGATCATATCGAACATATCATTGAGCTGATTGATAGATATTATAAATGGAAATCGAAATAATTAAGCTAGCACCATTAAGAAGATGTCTTTTGCTCATAAAAATATATGAGCATATGATTCTAAAATGTAGAATAATGACTAATGAGACAATGTTTAGTTCATAGAAATAACTATCGTAGACAAAGTTCTAGTGAATTACATAATTAATTACAGACTTACAGTAAAGATGATCTATTTACGAAGATAAATGACAAACAAAATGAAACGAACAAGCTACTATATCGGATATCTAGAAGCTATAGAGTTATTTCATTTCCATTGTTAAACCCAAAGGGGTAAAGCTCCCCAAGTTGAAGAATCATCCTATGTTACCCCCCCCCCCCCGTCGCACCATACCCTGCCAGACTGGGGTCTCGTTGCCTGGTTGACGAGCTTGGGGGGTCTATGGGGAGCATGTTCGCTCCCCCTGCGGGAATGCGAGGGCAACACCCTCGACCTGAAACAAAATATACAAATCATTATGTATTTTAAAATAGGAAATTGGTAAATAAGTAGTAAAATCAAGCTCACATAGATAATATCGCTGATTTATAATAGGTATCGATGAAATTTCACCGATATAGATCAAAATTCGAGAAATTTTGGACTGAAAACCATGAATTTCGACCGATATGAGTCGATATGTCGAATCAATCTCAAGCTCTCCCCCAACTCCCATATCAGGGAGGCGTATGCCATTCTGGTGCAAGACATGCCCTTGACCCCGAAGAATGGTGAAACTTACCAAGGAAATCCACTGAGACAAGGAATTTATCTAGTCTTAACATGCATATCGAGCTCCTAGAGGTAAACTAAAGGTTTATGGCATCCATAGTCTTCGGTTGAAGCTAATCAAACAAAGTCCAAACCCCTTTGAGTTAGTGCACTACCCCATGTTGTCATTCAAGCAATTAAACGTAAGTAACACTTCTTGCTTTTCCAAGAAACAAGAGAACTACTACCAACAAATACCGCAAAGCCTGTTGTGGACTTCATATCCTTAGGAGTTAGGACATCATGCATAGTCAGCATCAGCACGTGCAGATACCTTGAGACTTGTTCCTTTCTTGAAGATTAATCCTGCACCTGGAGAAGATTTTAGGTATCTCAATATCATGTATATAGCATCCATATGTACTTGCCGAGGTTGTTCCATGAACTGACTCACTCGACTCACTGCAAATGCAATATCCGGTCTGGTAATGGTAACATACAAAAGCTTTTCTACAATCTCTCTGTATCTCCTCTTATCCACTTCATATGTATCATCATCGTATAATTTCATGCTAGGATCCATAGTAGTTGAGGGTCGACACCAAACATCCCTAACTCAAAAAGCATGTTTGTAACATATTTTCTTTGGGTCATTACAAGACCCTACCCATTTCTAGCAAATTCCAACCCTAAGAAGTACCTTAGGATGCCCAGATCCTTAGTCACGAACTGACGGCCTAGGTATTCTTTTTTCATCTTTATCCCGTGCATATCATCTCTTGTAACAAGAATATCATCAACATAGACCATTATGATAATTGTACCTCTAGGTGTCTTCTGCACAAAGAGTGAATGATCTGCATTAAACCTCTTGAACCGTTGGTTCTCAATTAAATCCGAGAGCTTATGAAACCACGCTCTTGGACTTTGCTTAAAACCATATATAGCCTTATGAAGTCTACGGACCTGCGTATAGGGTTGGGCATGGGCCGGGCTCGGGCCGGGTTCGCCTTGGCCCGGCCCAAGCCCATTTTAGAATATGGGCTAACGGGTCGGGCCTAGGCCCATTTTATTTTCAAAAATTAGGCCCAAGCCCAAACCCGGCCCAAATAAAATGGGTCGGGTTCGGGTCGGGCCGGCCCAATTTAACACCTATGTATACGAATATCATGTCTTCCATTCTTCTTGCATTTGTGTGGTTGTTTCTTATGCATGTGTGCATGTTTAAAACTATAAAGTATGCTAACTAATTTGTGATTTTAACATTAGTTGTATGTTGGAAATACAAATGTGGTAAAAATATGGCGACTTAAACCACCATTCAATTCACCATTACATATTCTATTGTAGATGCGGGCACTATGACCCAATACAAATTGGTTACTTACAGTTGTACATGCTGTAACACTTGAGGACACAGATTCCATTATTGCATATTAATGTAATAATCTTGTATTTAATGTAATAATATCCTCAATCCACTATTGGATATGATTATTAATGTATCTAAGCATTTATTCTACACTTGAATAAGGATAGTAAAGTTAGAACATGCTATTTGGAATGAACATGAATATAATTGATATAATTATACCGTACTGAATATAAATATACTTGCTTTAGAATGGATCGGGCTATCGGGCTAACGGGTTTGGGCCTTCTAAGGCCCAAACCCGGCCCGTTAATCAATATGGGCTCATTTTAGGGCCCACGGCCCGCCCATTAAATTTCGGGTTCGGGTTTGGGTCGGGTTATACGGGTCGGGTTTTGGGCCGGGTCGGGCCGGCCCAGCCCAATGCCCAACCCTACCTGCGTACACTCATCCTCAGCAGCAAAACCAGGAGGTTGCTGCATGTAGACTTCCTCCTGTAAATCTCCATACAGAAATGCATTTTTAACATCCATTTGAAATAAAGGCCAATCAGAACCACCGCCACAGAGAGTAGGATACGTAGTGTAGAATGACGAGCTACCGGAGAGAAAGTGTCCAAATAATCCACATCATAAGTCTGAGTGAAGCCACAGGCTACTAACCTTGCCTTGTAGTGATCAAGACTTCTATCTGCATGATACTTATCTGTAAACACCCATTTGCAGCTGACTACGGATGCCCCAGGAGGAGCAGACACCAAGCTCCAAGTACCACGGGATTGCAATGCGGCCATCTCTTCCTCCATGGCTAAGCGCCAATGATTGTCCTTCAATGCTTCTTGATAATTCCGTGGAATCTCCACGGTCGACAAGGCAGTAGCAAATCTCTGAAAGTCTCCTGTTAGATGATGAAAGGAAACCTGAGAAGCAAAGGGGTAAGAGGCACAAGACCGCTTCTGCTTGCGAACTGCAATAGGAAGATCCAAGTCAGTAGGAACCTCCTCCAACAGTTGCCTACTTTCCTGCATATTTACATCTCCAGACCCATCATTAGAAGTTATGTTATCAAAACAAACCTCGGGCGCTTCAGATGATGAACCATGACCATGAGCAGAAACATGTCGACGAGTATAGAATTTTGGCAAAGGTGGAACAATGTGTGACTCGGTAGAAGATGGTAGTGGTGGAGGTAGAGGAGGTGGGGGTATAGGTGAGGCATCAGACACAAGTATAGACGAAGATGGAACTGTGGGAGGAGGAGGCATGTAAACCTCATCATCGTAATTGGACGAGTCCAGTCTATCGCCTGTAGGAGAGAATAACATTAAAGACTCAAAAAATGAAACATCAGCACTGATATCCCTTCTGTGTTCTAGAGTACCCAACAAAGACACATTTGATAGCCCTAAGAGAGAGCCTATCAAGACCTAGAGTCGTTTGGTGTATAAAGGCAACCGAACCAAAGACAAGAGGGGTGAGAGAGAATAGCTCCTTATTAGGAAAAACAATGGAAAAATGAGACTTCTGTCCCAAGACGGACGAGGGCATGCGATTAACCAGATAGCATGCCGTCAGAACATCATTACCCCAAAACGAATGTGGGGCACGACTCTGGATAAGAAGTATGCGAGTGATATCAAGTAAATGACGATGCTTTCTATCTGCCACCCCTATTCTGCTGAGATGTGTAGGGACATGTTGTTTGATGAATAATGCCACAAGATGATAAGAAATGGGATGACGAGTGCAGAATTCCAAGGCGTTATCAGTTCTCACAAATCTAACAGATGAAGAGAAAACATTCTGGACTTCATTGATAAAAAATTTTATCACATCCCCTGCTTCAGATTTATTTTTCAATAAGAAGATCCATGACAAATGAGAGAAATCATCAATTGCAACAAGATAAAATCGGTGCCCCTGATGATCATGAACATGACTTGGACCCCATATGTCAACATGAAACAACTCAAACAGGGAGCAACTGCTCCGACTCTGGCGACTAGAGAAAGACGAACGATGATGCTTCCCCAACTGGCACGCCTCGCATTGGAATGTAGATCCTGGAGAAATCTGCAGTAAAATATGACTCATCTTCTGGAGAGGAAGATGACCAAAACGGAGATGCCGAATGAAAGGAGAGATGGTCCTGACGAGATAGAGGGCGCGCCGGCATATGGAGTTTGGACCGGTCGATAGAGACCATCCTGCTCACGCCCACAACCAATCACCTAGCCCGTAAGAATGTCATGAAAAACAAGAGATGATGGATCAAATATAGCTCGACAATGCATATCCTTCGAAATCTGACTGATAGATAACAAAGTCATAGAAAAATCAGGGGCATGTAACACATTCTGCAGATGCATTGAGGGAGTTAGGGTAATCTCCCCTTGACCTACGATCGTAGAATGGGTCCCATCGGCTATCACTACAGTTCTTCCTAGAGAAACATGTCTATAAGCTGTAAGTTGTCCTTTTATCTCCACATAAATGGTGTGTCGCCCCAGAGTCCACAATCCACTCTGGAATCTGGGATCCATAACATGATGTAAAGGCAAAAATGCTACATGAGGTGCTTGTCGTAGCAGAAGTACTGACGGAAGCAAAAGCTGCAACATCAGACTGGCTTCCAATAGATGATGAAGAAGAAGGCATGATGTCACGCAGTCAGGCCACTAAATCATCAAATCTCGCATCTGAAGTAGATGTGGTGGGTGACTCGACATGCTCGGCAATACGGGCTGATGCTGGGAAACCATGCTTAGAGTAGCATGTCTCCTCAGTATGTCCTAAGCGATGGCAAAACGTGCAGGACTGACGAATGCGTCATCCTCTGCCATGAAGTCCACGTCCATGAGAGAAAGAACCTCCTCTACCCCTAGAGGTTGCCATAGATGAAGAGTATGACTCGCGACAGTAGATGGAACAGTGATTCTGCTAAGTCTGCAGAAAGCTTCCTCCATGGGAGGAATAGTAGCATCGGCAAGGATCTGGGAGCGAGCAGCATCATATTCAGAATCTAGGGCTGCTAGGAAAACACCGACCATAGTTGCATTCTGATATGTCTTCTGTTGTTCCAGAGTGGTTGTGAGTGGCATGAAGCTATGAAGCTTCTAAAACATCCCACGCAAGGATGTATGCAGGGAATGGAGAGGGCGTCCGTTATGTTTGATGGTGAGGATATCATGCTGAAGTTGAAGTATCTTAGTTTCATTCCTCTCCTGAGAGTATGTAGTCGCGAGGATATCCCACATAGCCTTAGCATTAGGCTAATGCAACACATCATTGGCGATCTCTGTCGTCAATGTCCCTGAAAGCCAAACTTTGGCATATGCATCATCTGCCTCCCAAGAGGCATTTACCCCAGTCTTCTCCATCGGTTCCTCGTCGGTAAGAATATGCTTCTTACCAATCGACTTCATGAGACTCGTGAACTGCATTGCCCGGAGCTCGTAGTTCGTCCCGTTCATCTTGACAATAGGCGTTGGACCTCTGAATGCGTTAGTAGAGGGAACATCAACCTTACTTTCTGACATGATGTCGGTAGAAGAAGACTAGGCTTGATAGGCGTCTGAAGATAATCGTTTACACAGACATGAAGCGGTAGGGTCGTGTGTGTAGACCTAGAGCAACACCATTCCCATCAAGCAAAGAACACGTACGGGACTCCTTCCCGAGAACGAGGACGCGCTAGAGCGCTGGAGCGCACAGATGCACGCCTATGAGAAGCAGCGCAAAGATACGTTGTCGCACATGTGCCGTACACAGACGCATGTAGGCACGCAGATGCAAGCGCACGCGTGAGACTGTGCGAGGCTGAAGGACCAAGGGGCGGTGCTCGAGAATTGGGGCTGCGAGAACTGAGGGGCTGAAGGGCGTGCGAGGTCGAGGGGCGGTGCCTGAGTGCTGGCGCGCGGGGCCACGGGGCCGAGAGGTGGTACGCGAGGGCTGGCACGCGGTGCCGCAGGGTGGCACACAAGGGGCGACGCGCAAGGCTGGGAGGTGGGGTTAGTGTTGGGGCACAAGAGCTCCGATCTAGGACCGCCACTCTTATACCATGTTGGGAAAAAATATAGAACTTGTTTATTCCGAAAACCCTAGGCTCTCTTATATAGAGGAGAGACCTATGGGTAAATTACATGAAAGAGACAAAGAAATAAAAATATGCAACAAGATACATGGAAGCATATAAATATCTCTACAACATGCAACTGAAATCACCTCCTACCAGGCAAACCCAAGTTGAAAATTTGAACCCTACCCCCTTTGTCATTCATGAGGCACTTCTTCTAGTCAACGTCTGGGAAGTCAAACAGTTACCTTTGGTTGGCTGGGAGACGGTGTCATGCTCGAAGGAGGATGGTGGACAAGCACCCGTAGCCTACAGGAGATGAACAAGGGCTTATTCAGTAAAACGATCATCTGTATCTGGGGAGATAGTGACAATCTGGTGTATACACTGCTAAGGAAGATTTACGACTCCGGCTCTTCTTTTCCCAACTCAGGAGATTTGGGGCATGCCCCCTCCCATTTTCAGCGTGGTATTTGCAACGTTGCAACAAATTCATCCCTTTTTGAGATCAATTGTGGGGGATGGTACTGGATTTAGATTATGGATCGGCTGGAGGGAGAACGGGGCTTTGGGAATCTAGTTCCCGCATCTCATGGATTTGGCCACTAACCCTAACTGCTCAATGACGGATGTGTGGGACGGACATTCTTTCTTCCCTCATTTTAGATAAGAACTCTCCGACCAACAGCTGGGGGAAGTTATGGAGATGATTGCGATGCTTAACAGTACGGAAGGGCCTACCGAGGGCCAAGACGGTTGGAGTTGGTGTGATGGAAGCTTTTCTGTTTGTAAGGCCTATAGGGCTTTGAAGGGTCCGGTGGTTTTTGATCTCGGTGGGGGGGTGCATTGCAAAGTGCAAAAAGATTTGGAGCTGGAAAATTCAAGCACGAGTAAAGTTTTTATGTGGTTGTTCAGAAGGAGGCTACTCATTGCTAGCAGACTTGTCTGTTTTGGTCACGAAACTGACTTTGTTTGCTCTAGGTGTCAGGCAACTGTTGAGGAGGCGGATCACCTTTTTTTTCTTCAGAAGTGGGAGCTCAATGGTGGCGTGGGAACTGCTTGGTATCCAGGCAGTGTGCGCGGATGATCTCCCTGGTTTCTGGGGCTCCATCAGGCAGGACTGGGCTAGTACGGAGAGACAGAGAGCGGAATGTGTGGCTCTAGTTTGGGTGATTTGGTTAGCTAGAAATGGTGCGGTATTCCTCTGTGAGAAGTTATATACTGAGAACGTGGTAGCACACACTAGGGCCTTAGTTGAGAGTTGGCATTTGTAGTAGTGCTAAAGTCAGTTACTTATTTACAGGCGTGTAATGTTTTTGGTGGTTAATGGTGAAGTTTTTTGGCACATACCTATACATTGGAGGTCCTTTTTTCTTTCAAAAAAACCAATTTAACAAAGCCCTCATGAAGATCTAGCCAAAACAACTCCTTATTTGAATTCCTTGCAGGTCCATAAAATGAAGAAATAATTAGTTGTACATTGTCCGAACATGCATAGAACCACATACATGATGACCATCCGCGTAATAACCACCTCTCTTGCATAGAAAGCATCATTATCCTATTTGATGACCTCAATTGCTTCGAACTTGTTAAGATTGCCCCATCCACGTGATCTTATCATACTTTTCAAGAAGAGTCTCCAATGGTAACACAATATCGACCCCCACATCACATATGTTCGACCTCCACCTACCTCCTGACCATGCAGTATTCACACATTCCTTATCAAGCACGTCATGTTATAACTTTTCAAGCCACTAACAAATACAATTCTTACTGCAAGATCATTTCTAGCTCCTCTTGTAAACCTTCTTTTTTCTTCTTTTTTTAAAAAAAGAAGGTACATCCATGCCTGCCCAAGATGGGGCACACCCAGTTTAACTACTAAATTAATGAGAGGTAGTAGATCTAGACATGGTTTCATCATTCGAGGAATCCATGGATCAACAACATGTTGGATGCACTCGGTCAAGAGATGGGTTGCGACCATCTTATGAGCTATGTGGTTGGCCAAAAATGGGTTAATCTTTCTTGGTAAAAGATTTTATATAGAGAATGTTACAGAATATGCCAAGATCCTACAAGATTCTTAGACTTTGTAATTTTTATGCTTTAATTTATGAATATAAAGTTTTGAGTGGACATCTTCTCGACTCTCAAGACGTCACACGTTTTCCTTTTGAAAACATAAAACTCAAGTCATTTACAATGACCACGCCTCAAGAAGGTCTTTACCATGATCGCTTACATCTTCCATGTAGTTATTGACCTTGATTATTGTGAATATAAAGTTTTGAGTGGGCATCTTGTCAACTCTCAAGACGTCACATTTTTTCCTTTTAAAAGCATAAAACTCAAGTCATATACAATGACCAAGCCTCAAAAAGGTCTTTACCATGATCGATTACATCTTCCATGTAGGCATTGACCTTGATTAAACCTTGTTCATTGCTAGAAATTTATGTAGCGCACAAAACCACAAAAGGCCACAAGCACCCGTGATGAGAGTTGACATAAGGAACAACCACATAGGTCCAAAAGTTCGAAGCACTCATGTGATCCAACCACGCAAATACCACATAGTTTCATGTCCTTTAAGCAAGAGCATAAAAAAGATGCTCCAAGTCCGACGGAGTTCCAAACACCGTATGGAAGTAGCCTTGTTGTTGCATAAAATCTTGGCGTTGTATGGCGTCATTATCAGATACCCCTTTCTAGGCAACCAAAGGAAGACTTTATGTGTTATAGTATGCTATATTGACATGTCGCTCTATAATTTGTAGGGCCCAATGAGTAATTAAAAGTTCTGAGGGAGAGCAGAATCGGAAATGTGAGGGATGCCTTTAGTGGGTGGAACACCCTGCTGCACATTGAGGAGGATAGTGGCCTGGGTCTTCCAAGTTTGGAGGAAACAAATGACGCTCTCATGGCTAAATGGGTCACTTGCATTTAGGATAGAGGGTGGGAACTGACCTATTGTGTAGAATGGTATGCTCAATCTATGGAATCTCAATGAACCCATCGTCTCAGGGAGTTGCTATGAGTGTGTCCTCCAACTTTTGGAGGGGCAATTGTTTGGTTCTTACCAGTGTTCACGAAATCGGTCTGAGCGGCCGAATATGCGTGTGCGGAGCCTCTGGCGCGCCGATTTCCTGAAACCCCTCAGTAAGCGCCTCTTACGCATATGTGGTCCGCATATGCGGGCTATGCGGCCGCATATACGGACCGTGCATTTGCATCGCGACATTATCGGATTTCCGGACCGCGTATACAGATCGTGCGTTCGCATCGCGACATTATCGGATTTCCAGATCCGTATCTCAAGATCCGGATATTTGTTAAAAGAAGGGCACCCGAAATCGCGATTAAAGGGTTTCTGCAGAATCCCTAAATTGCGATCGACCTGCCCGGGGGGGCCCGGGGGGCTACTCCTCCTCTTCCTCTCCAGCGGCTCCCAACTCCTCTGCCTCCTCCCACCTACGCCTCCATCGCCGCCCGGAAGCCCTCCACCTCCGTGCGAGAGTTCTCAACCTCCAGCTCCTCCTCTATACGAGGCTTCAGCACCGTGAGCTCCTCCGTACGAGGCTCCTCGGCCACCATCTCCCCCGTGTGAAGTTCCTCCGCATCCTAACCCCGTCGAGACCATGCAAAGATATCCCTATACCCTCTTTCTATAATTTTAGGCTATTTTTTTATCTTCAAATCTCTAATGAAATTTATTTCCCTGGTGAGAAAAAATATCCGAATTGTCATGTTGTCTGGAAGTAACCAAATGATCCAACTTCGAATTTTCCCTGCCAGTGGAATATCTAATATTCTAAGTTAATGAAAATACCATGTATATACATAGGTTTCTCACATGTCTGTATTTTTTTACCCTGGACAAAAACAGCCTAGAAGATAGCATCAAGTTTAGTTTCAAATACTCCTAACACATGATAATTTAAAACATAGAATTTGTGGGTGTCCATGGGTATGTGATTGATATAATAGTATTATGTTGATGCTTTTATGAATTTAATAATGAATACCATGTCAATAGTATTAAATCACTCCTTGTATTGACTAAATTTGTTATGCCGTGCAAATTTTTCAATAAAATCATCTTATGAAATTGGTTGTCATGTCTATCAAAAACTAATAAAATCTTTAACATTATGGTTGAACCGATATGTTACTAGTTTAGTGCTCACCTTTTAGAAGTCATTTAAAAAGTACACTCATGATTTAAATGTTACTAGTTTAGGATGAGAGAAGGTTGGTGTAGTAGGGATTTAAAAGTTTTAGCCCTATTGTGCATACCTTGGCATGATTTAAATGTTTATAATACATTGTTCTTTCATGAATCAACGTTTGTGCACTCAAAATACACGTCTTTAGCATTGCTTCGAGAATGTTTTATTTTAGACTAATTCAATTTAATAGATCATTTAGTACTTTGTTGATGATGTTTTATAATTATGATTGAATGTTAGGCAACTATGGCCTCCAGACTACCATCTGACAGTTGTTCTTCTCCTACGCCTGGAACCGGAAGTGAGCCTCCTACTCATAGGAACGATACAATGGACTTTTTTGTTCCACCTGGTTCCAATGATCCGGGATGGAAGTATGCTTTTCTAGCTAATCCAAGTACCTCCAGCATGGTTACTTGCCGATTGTGTGGAAAGGTTGTCACCGGAGGGATTAATCATGAAGCAACATTTGGCTCATATTAAAGGCAATACATCATCTTGTCCCAAGGTGACTCCTGAGGTGAAGAATAAAATTAAGGATAACATGGAGGAAGTTAAAGCAAAGAAGAATGAGAAGACTGCGAGGATGAAAGAAATTCAAGGGGATGTCTCCATCAAGATTAATCAACCCTTGATTGAAGGGGAGCGGGATGGGAAAAGGCCTCGAACTTCTGCAAATGATATGCCATCTTCGCCAATCCACAATTAAAGATACATTTGCTAAGGAGGAACGTGCACGTGTGAATTCATTCGTGGTAAAGTATTTTTATGATAATGACATCGCTTTCAATGTTGTCAAAATGACTCCTTTCTTCGAATGTGCAAAGAGAATTGGGCAATATGGAAGATCGTACAAGCCTCCAACATATTATAAGCTCTAAGAAACCCTTTTGAAGGAACATGTTAAGGAAACACACGAGTTCTTGCAATGGCATCGTAATTCTTGGAAGACTTCTGGATGTTCCATTATGACAGATGCTTGGACTGATAGGAGAGGAAGGTGCATCATGAACATCTGCGTCAATTGTGAGCTTGGGACTAGTTTTCTGAATTCAATTGACTCGTCAGCAGATTCTCATACCGCCGACTACATTGCTTCCTTAGTGGATAAGTCCATTGAGGAAGTTGGGCCCGACAATGTAGTCCAGTAGTGGCAGACAATGCATCTGTCAATACGGTTGCTGGCAGAATTCTGAGAATCAAGTACCCACGAATCTTCTGGAGTTCGTGTGCTGCGCATTGCATTACTTGAAGAGATCGGTAAAGAGTCCAAGGTGAAAACTGCCATGACAATGGCAATGACATTAACTGTTTTCATATGCAGTCATGCAAAAACATTGAGTTTAATGAGACAATTTACGCAAATAGGGGAGATAGTGAGGTCAGGAACAACAAGATTTGCTACCACATATCTCACCATGCAATCAGTGATGGAGAAGAAGGACAAGTTGAGACTTATGTTTTCTTCTGATGAATGGAGAGCGTGTAAATGATACAAGACGAAGAAGGGGGAAATGGCTTCGGCCATAGTTCTGAGTCCTTCATTTTGGACTCAAGTCTCTTTGACCTTGAAGATCTTTTCTCCGTTGGTACATATTATGCGAATTGTTGATGGAGATAGGAGAGACCTGCTATGGGATTTGTATACGGTGAATTGCAAGATGCGAGAAAGGAGATCATGAGCATTTTCAAAGATGTGGAAGCGTCTTACAAATATTTTATTGATGCTATTGATTCATAGTCAAAAGGGAGGTTGGATAGCCCCCTCCACCTTGCTGCATATTTTTTGAATCCGTATTTCTTTTATAGGGACAATGATCAAATCCAGAGGGAAGGCCTTGCTCTGAAAGGATTATTGGATTGTATGGATATTTTCTATCCTGATTTAGAGATCCAAGATATCATCACTAGGAAGGAGTTGCCATTATATGAAAGGGCAGAAGGATCATTTGGCAAACCTTTGACTGTCGAACAGAGGTCCATCATTGATGATGATTTCAATCCAGGTATAAATTCTCATTAGATTTCATACACTTTTATATTTAACTATTATTATTTATCTCATTAGATTTCATACACTTAGATATTTAACTATTATTGTTTATTTCTATAAATAGCCCGTTGGTGGGGATTGTATGGCATGGAAATGCCACATTTGAAAGAAATGGCAATGAAAGTTCTAAAGTTGACAGCCTCTTCCTCGGGTCGTGAGAGGAATTGGAGCACTTTTAAGGCGGTAAGGCTATAAAATTGATGCCACATGTCAAATGTTACACATCATTAATGAGGTGGTTAATGATATTTTTTTTGTTTATTTTGTACATTCACACGAAGAAAAGGAACAAGCTTGAATTCAAGCGGTTAAACGACTTGGTGTATGTCAGATTCAACGCCAAGTTGAGAGAATGCCATCTTAAAAAACGAAGTGATCCATTTGCCACAAATGATAGAACCCATGTGAGAAATTGGATTGGTAGGGAAGATGAAGAAGATGAGGTATTCCAAGGATCGGGGCTGACGTGGAACTTAGTGGCTGATGCAACTGGTGCAGAAGATTTGATACAACATGGAAGAACCCAAAGGCATGCTACTGGTTCAACCTCATTGTCGAACTTAAATGAGGAAGAATTCCTATTGGAGGAAGACGGTGATTAGTGAAGATGAAGATGAAGACAATATCGAAGTGGAATTTGATGATGATCTGGATTAGGATTTCTTTGTAATATGTAGAATATTATCGCCTGAACATTTCTATTTTCTTATGCTATTTTAATTAGTACTTTACTAATGTTATTTGTGTTAAATTTCAGTTTTCTTTTCGAAACTTACATATTTTGGTGATTGTTGTCAATTATTATGTATGTTAACTTTTCTATTGAAGTATTAATATTTGTTGATAGAGATTGTTTTGAGTTCTATATGAAAGTCATTTTCTTATAACTTCTGTTGGACCACAATTATACATGAATAGTGTTCAGTTGTAGTAACTTTAGACTTTTGCATATATTTATTTATTTTTAAATAAAAAATTAGAAAACCGCGTAGAGCCGCATATACCCCGCATATGCCCCCGCATGCCGCTCAGTGACCTGTCCGAACGCATACGCATACCGCTTTCCTGAACCTTGGTTCTTACATGGGTGATCATGCTCATGAAACATGTTTTAGGTGATAGAACATGGTTTCACCTTTTAACTAATGCTTGTCCGGTCAGGGCACGCTTAATGCTAGATTTCCCAACCTTTTTTCCTTTGGCATTAGATGTAAGCTACACAGTGAGGGCCTGCAGTCAATAAGAGAGCTCGACCCACCCACCCCCAAAGCAAAATCTGACATGATTTCACTCAAATAGCAATTATCAATTTGTCGTGTGGCCATATTAAAGAAACATAAGGACGAGAGAGCACCCGTATTGGTTCATAGAAAAAGAATGACAAACTGAATCCGTCCTTGCAACTTGAAGGATCCACCAAACATCAATTTTAACTAATAAAATAATATATGCGGTGTTTTCAGTTTTTTTTCTATTTGATATGGTGAAGCATGAAAATAGAAAATAAATAAAGCATAAAAACAGAAGGAAAAGGCAAAGTTTACTTACTCAGAGGGCAGTCGTCACCGGGGAATTTACAATCTGGACAGCAACCATCAAAAGCCATTCTACAAATCCCGCATGTTTCGTCTTGTGCATCCCATGTCCATGATGCAACAGCTTGCCAACTGAAGGATTTTAAAAATAAATGCATTTCCGTAGGTAAACTATTATTTTGACATAAAATGCAGCAGAAGAAACTTCAAAGAGATAATGAGTGCTCTAGCATATCACAGATAATAGGGAATAGTAGTTTATTTACTTTTCTGTGATTTTTCCTTGAGGAGGTCCATACTAATGTAATTTCCGATTCCTATCCTCTGTGAAGAGAAAAACTCTATTAAAGAAGAAGCATAATGCCATTCGACATTGTATCAGTTTAGATAGCCTTTGAGGCTTTCATGAACTGGTATTCACAATTTGCGGAGCAACTGCCAGTGCACTCTACCTCCTATTTTTCCTAACGAATAACGGTGGCCTCCACCACCTCAATGCCATAACCATTGTGCATGTGAGATACTAGTATGCACAGCACCCACATGTTCCACAGAAAAAGGCATGTGCTGGGTAAATGAAATATTGGCTTTCCATGAGTGTACTTCATATGCATAACCAAGGATCGTGTGCCAATTCATGATGATCTGCATCCTCCAAATTGCAAATTGAGTGCAGGGTCATTGATCAACAATCAGGCTCAAAGTTCTTTTAAAATTGAATGATTTGGATTGTTTTCTCAGGTTTGGAAGTTTTTTACTCTTATCTTCAGGAACCGTCTTCATCTTTCTACTTGATCTCTGTGACATTTTTATCATCAAAAATGGAAAAGGCAATCAAAAATATTTTTATATTACCTCATCTAGCATGGGTTGTTGAGTACAAAGATCATTAGGTGCAAATTGAAGGGGCTAGATTTACAACCAGAGATGAAAAAAGAACCTACATGCCGAGTGAGTAAGAAGTGTTAAAGGGATAAACTTGGATATATTATGAAGGACCCAAGGGTTCTCTTATATAGGAGAAAACCCCATTGGATAAAATACAAAAAATAGGAAAGGATAAATAAAGGATTACAAAAGATAAAGGAGAAAATTGGAATTATCTTAATGCAGACATGGGAATTATCTCAACACTCCCCCTCAAGCTGGAGCGTAGATATCAATAAGACTCAGCTTGGAATAACATTTCTGATAAGGTCCTCTTGCTAGAGTCTTTGTAAGTATATCTGATGTCCGGTCTCCAGAGCTGACATGTGTAGTAGTGATAAAACCCTTTTGTATCATGTCACGAGTATAGTGACAATCTGCCTCTATGTGTTTCGTCCTTTCATGAAAGGTTGGGTTATTTGCAATGAAGAGAGCAGCTTGATTATCACACTGGAGATGCATGGGAAGAGGTACTTCTATAGTTAGATCAGTAAGAACAGATATGACCCACATCATTTATGTACTAGCCTGTGCCATAGCCTTGTATTCTGATTCGGCACTTGATCTAGCAACCACCGTCTGCTTCTTACTTTTCCATGAAACAAGAGAATTTCCTATTAACATAGCAAATCCAGATGTAGACTTTCTATCTTTTGGACACCCAGCATAATCTGCATCTGGACATGTTGTCACTGATAGAGATGTGCCTCTGCTGAAAAGAAGTCCAGTACCAGGTGAAGTCTTCAAGTATCTTAGAATCATATGGACTGCATCCATATGTGCATGTCTGGGTAGCTCCATAAATTGACTCACTTTGTTTACTGCAAATGCTATGTCGAGCCTGGTAATAGTTACATATAATAACTTGCCAACCAGCTCTTTGTATCTTCTCTTGTCGACTTTCTCAGTATCATCATCATACAACTTCATGTTGGGTCAAGCGGAGTAGTGGCAGGTCTGCAATCCGCCATGCATGTCTCTGAGAGAAGATCTACAACATATTTTCTTTGGGTCATTACAAGACCCCGTTGATTCCTGGCAAACTCTATTCCAAGAAAGTAACGTAAATGTCCAAGGTCCTTGGTCATAAACTGCTGACCTAGGAAGTCCTTGGTATCCTGAATGCCCTGCTCGTCATCCCCTGTAATAATAATGTCATCTACATAAACAAGAATGATTGTAATACCTCTCTGGATCTTTTGTATAAACAAGGAGTGATCTGCAGTTGATCTCACAAACCCCCGCTACTCTATCAAGTCCGAGAGCTTCTGAAACCATGCTCTTGGACTCTGCTTGAGGCTATAGATAGCCTTGTGTAACCTGCACACCTTATGACACTCCCCCTCAGCAGCGAACCCAGGTGGTTGCTGCATGTAGACCTCCTCGTGTAAGTCAACATAGAGGAATGCATTTTTTACATCAAGCTGATAAAGAGGTCAATCTCGTGTCACAGCAACAGCAAGGAGAATGCGTAGAGTAGAATGTCTGGTAACTGGGGAGAAAGTATCATGATAGTCCACCCCATATGTCTGGGTAAATCTTCGTGCTACAAGTCTCGCCTT
Source organism: Ottelia alismoides (assembly GCA_037367405.1). Classification (NCBI taxonomy): domain Eukaryota; kingdom Viridiplantae; phylum Streptophyta; class Magnoliopsida; order Alismatales; family Hydrocharitaceae; genus Ottelia; species Ottelia alismoides. The sequence goes on along the minus strand of JAZKJV010005244.1, from coordinate 640,339 downwards.
ATAGCAATCCACACTGTCATCCGCACAGTGTTTCATAGTAAACACCCATTTGCATCCCATGACTGATGTATCATCAGGAGCAGGAACAAGAGTCTACGTACCACGTGACGGTAGCGCATCCATCTCCTCTTCCATGGCTAACTTCCACTGACTATCTTTGAGAGCATCCTGATACGTCTTTGGTATCTGTACGGCTGATAGTGCTAACGTAAATCTCCTGAAATCCTCCGACAACCTGTTAAAAGAAATTTGGGCTGCAAGAGGGTAAGTAACACACGCTCGTTTCTGCTTTCGCAAAGCAATTGGTAAATCAAGATCATTTGCCAAGTCATGGGCATGTATATTTTCCTCTTGAGAGGGTATCTGCTCCTCCCGTTGTACAGTTAATTCAGTAGTGCCGTCAGTAGGAATAATATGCTCATTACATACCTGAGGCGTGCTAGATGATGGGCAAGGCTCGCGAGCAGGGCGAACAGAGCGAGATCCGCGAGGAGCATTACGAGGCAAGAACTGAACCAATGGAGGAGGTGGTGGAGGTGGTGGAGGAGGTGGTGGAGGAGGAGTAGGTGAAGGTGAAGAGTCAACAGTAGGAGGTGCCGGCATGTATATCTCATCATCAGAGTCATATGGATTAAGTCTGTCACCTATAGGAGAAAAATACATGACCGGCTCAAAGAAAGTAACGTCAGCACTAACGAAATATTTCTGGCTTAGTGGATCAAAGCAGCGATACCTCTTCTGGGTACGGGAATAACCAACAAACACACACTTGATAGCACTAGGAGAGAGCTTGTCACACCCTGGAGAGACATCATGAACAAAGGCAACAGATCCAAATACACGAGGTGTAAGAGAGAAGAGATCCTTCTCAGGAAACGCAATCGAGTAAGGAATCTTCTCTCTCAACACAGACGAGGGCATACGGTTTACAAGATAACAAGCAGTAAAGACAGCATCACCCCGGTAAGAATGAGGAGCACGACTTTGTATCAACAACGTTCTAGTCACATCAAGTGACGGTGTTTGCGCTCGACAATACCGTTCTGCTAGGAAGTGTAGACACATGAGGTCTGGTGAACAATGCCATGGGATCTAAGGAACTCAGAAAGATGTAAGATACAAAATTCCAAGGCATTGTCAGAACGAATATACTTGATATTAGCAGAGAAAATATTCTTTATTTCATTAATAAAATATTTGATAGTGGATCCAGCCTCAGACTTATTTTTCAATAAGAAGACCCAAGAAAGTCTAGAAAAATCATCGACCGATGTCCTTGGAGATCAGGAACACGATTAGGACCCCAAATGTCTAAATGAAGGAGCTCAAATAGCTGAGAACTACTCTGACTTTGTCGAGATGGAAAAGATGAGCGATGATGTTTCCCAAGTTGACATGCTTCACACTGAAAGGAGGATCTCGTAGAAATCTGTGGGCGAACATGACATAACTTCTGTAGAGGAAGATGTCCAAACCTAAGGTGCCACAAGTAAGGAGAGACCTGTCCAGCAGGTATAATAGACATACTAGCATGATGAGGTTGGACCAGTCTGTAAAGTCCTCGCTGCTCAAGACCACTTCCAATCATCCTGCTCGTGAGTATGTCCTGAAACACAAGAGATGAAGGGTCGAAGATGGCACGATAATGCAGATCTTTAGTGATCTGACTAATAGAAAGTAAATTCATCTGAAAGGCATGAGCATATAAAACATTCTTCAGACGTATGGATGGTGTCAACTGCACCTCCCCCTGTCCTGTAACGGGTAAGTGGTCGCCATTAGCAATGGCGACCCATCTGCCAGGCGGTATAGCCCTGTAGGTTTTTAGTTGCGTTCTATCTCCACATAAGTGGTTAGACGCATCAGAGTCCACAATCCATTCCGTCATGTTTGCATTCATACTACCAGTAATGGCATAGGTGATACATGAGGAGCTCGAAGAGGCTCTAACTGCTGTAGCAGTATCTGTGGTGTCAGTATTAGGAGTCATGATCTCTCGAATGCGAGAGACAATATCATCCAAGCGAGGATCGGTCTGGGGAGACACAATCTGCTCTATTGCTCGACCAAAAACAGGATAGCCATGCTTCTGATAGCATGTATCCTCTGCATGTCCAGGCTTGCGGCAATAGGTGCAGAGATCACGTTGGCGTCCACCGCCTCTTCCTCGAGATGTGCGTCCTCTGGACTAGATCGCCCCACCTCGACCACGAGAAGCGGCCATCGCAGACGAGTGCGAAGACGTAGTTGTCGAAGGAATGATGAGTTGGCTGAGACGACTATAGGCCTCCTCTATAGGAGGAATGGTTGCTCCATTAAGAAGATGGGTACGTGCAGCCTCATATTCTGCATCAAGTCCGGCCATGAAAATTCCAACCATCGTGGAGTTCCTATATGTCTTCTGTTGTTCAACAGACGTCTTAAAAGGCATGTAGCTATGAAGTTTTTCAAACATGACACGCAACGAAGAGTAATAGATGTGCAGAGGGCGACCATTCTGCTTGGAGTTGTAGATATCAAACTGTAGTTGAAGGATCTTGGCCTCATTCTTTGATTGTGCATAAGTGGATGCCAAAGTATCCCACATTGCCTTGGCAGTGAGCTGATTTAGAATATCATTTGCTATTTCTGTGGTAAGTGTCACACAAAGCCATACCCGCGCGTACGCATCATCTTGCTTCCAGGAAGAATTTGCCCAAGTCTTATCTGTTGGCTCTGGGTCTGTTAAGATGTGCTCCTTATTGTTGCACTGCGTGAGGATGAGAAACTGCATGGATCATAACTCATAATTGGTCCCATCCATCTTAACGATGGGAGCCGGGCCCTTAAAGGCTCCGGACGAGAAAATGTCACCCTTGGTGTCTGACATGACGATAAGATAGCCAAATAACAGACTTCAACTGGGGTTGGACCGATATACTCGAGTCTATAGAATCATAAGAAGGATCGATTGTTCGTGTGTATTCATACCACCATTCTTGCTAATACTCGTTGCTTGACTAAAAAACGTGCTTCTTGTAGAATCAGATTGCATACATATCCGTTGACGAAACGGGAAACGAGAGCCTGGTTGCTGGGTGTAGAAGGGCGAGGAGTCCTGGACGGTCGAGCGCATAAGGGCCCGGGGACCTGGATGCGCTAGGACGGGTTTCTTTGGCGTCTGGATCCGCTAGGGTCGAACTGGATACTTCTGGGCGCTTATTCTTGAAAGGCGGGGGACAGAGGTGCGCTTCTGCGGATGCTTCCTTGGAGTCGCGCACAGAGCGTGCGCGTACTAGGCGCACAGAGCACGTGGTTAGAGCCGAAGTTGGAGTCGCAGAGCGCGCGGTACCTCACGCAGAGGCGCGCTCAGAGCCGAAGTTGGAATCGCGCACAGAGGCGCGCGCGAGGTGCACAGAGCGCGCGGTGCCTCGCGCACAGAGGCGGAGGCAGAGACGCAAGTCACCACGTGCGGGCGGGGGGCGGAGGCCACGCGTGGGAGACGAGAGGCGTGGGGGACCACGCGCAGGGGACAGGCGTCTATTCGGGTGTGTTGGGTTTAGGAAAAACGAGGCTCTGCTACCATGTTAAAGGGATAAACTTGGATATATTATGACGGACCCAAGGGTTCTCTTATATAGGAGAAAAACCCATTGGATAAAATACAAAAAAATAGGAAAAGATAAATAAAGGATTACAAAAGATAGAGGAGAAAATTGGAATTAGCTGAATGCAGACATGGGAATTATCTCAACAAGAAGTTCCTGATCATGACTTGCTTAACAAGCTTACGGGGTTCGAAACTAATGTCATTCTTCTCTACACTGCGACAGCCAAGACTATCCTTAAAGAAAGTATGGTCAAGTACACCATCGGTCCCATTTTTTCTACCAACTACGTGATCGTTTCTACCATATCAGTCTTCTTGGGTCCTTTCTTCGAAAAGCCAATGGGTGTTCACACAAAAGTAGGCAACCATTCAAATTTCACTAAAAATCCAAAACGAACCTTACAAGATTGGCACCAGTCAAGCTCCCCTGTTACGATAGTATATCCAATATGAAAACAAGGCTTTAGCATTATGGCCAACATTCTCCGCATGCCATCCGTCATGCTAAAGAACATGCCTACATCTTTGTAATTATAAAACCAACAAGACCTCTAAAAGAAAAATCCCGTTCCTCCATCCCCCGTAACTCAAACATATAAGTCTAACCATCCCCTTATCGATAAGCTTTTCAAACCCGAGGCATCGACCCACAAGTTCGTCATCGCGTTCCAAGCATAACGTGCATCTCAAAAATCTTTTCAAATCGGAGGCATCAGCCCACAAGTTCGCCATCGCATTCCAGTCATAACGTGCAAAAGGGTACACGAAAAAGAGACATCCGCGTCCTCTGCACAATCCCCACAAAGGCATATGCTGTAACGTCCTTATCTCGCATCTATCTATCAATGTCGACTCTTTCCAACTCAATAAACAAGCGGAAGATCATATCTTGGTGGTGTCTTTTCATTCCAAATCAAGTAGCGGTAAAGAGTGATAGTCGTTCATATGGGCCAATGCTGGTCGAGAGATAAAAGATGGAAACTTACAGTTGGCAATCAAGACTACACAACAGAGAGAATGCACCAGAATATGAAATCTTGGAAGCTTGTTGATTGATGAGTGATGTATGTATGGAAGCGTAGAGAAAGAGAGCGAGAACTTACTCTGTACAATCCCACGAGCAACGAGGAGGGAGGGCCGGAGGTTAAGGGAAACGAAAGAAACGAGTAAAGAAAGATAGAGAATTTGCATTAGATAGTTCGGATACGGAGCAGCTTCACCTTCATTCCCGCAGACCCGAGGGTGTTTGTAAAGAAGTGAGGGTGAGGGGTTAGGGCTTTGGGTTGGAGGAAGGAGAAGAGAGAAAGTGGTCTCTAGGAATCGCCGGGTAATTTAGTGTGTTTTGCTATTTCTCATTGTGAGCCGGTGGTTTGCCGAAATGGAGAAAAAAATTTGGTTAACTTACGTGTAAAATTATTTTTCAGTCATACATCGATAAATAATTTATCGTGATATAGTAAATTATTTGTCGTGTTACATGGAGAGAAAGAAAAAAAAACGGAAATCCGAGATTTTACCGTCCATGTGGCATGGCAAATCATTTACTGTCTATGTGATACGGCAATCCATTTATTTAGGGTCGTCCCTGAGGTTGGTTTACGAGTGCAATGACCGAGGGCCCATCAACTTTAGGAGCTCATTTTTGCATATATCCAACCTTTAGTTTAGAAAAAAATAGTCTATAACCTAATGAGATCTTGTAAAATTAAGTTTTTAGTAAAACAACTAACTAAAAAATTAGTCCTTGTGGAATCGAATTTATTGATGAAACAACTCGTTGAAAAATGAGCCTATATATAATCGTTTTTTTGATGAAACAAGTCATCAAAAAATAAGCTTTTATTGAATCAAATTTCAGTGGAAAATCGATGCTAAAGTCCAAATTTTGATGGAATTATATAAGGGAACATTGTTCATCGAAATATTTTATAAGGGCTCATTTTTTTTTCTTTTTTGTCCAGGGTCCACGAAATGTCAGGGACAGCACTGCATTTACCGCTTGTGACACATCAAGCGGCAAACGGTTTGCCGTATATTTTCAAGTCATCTCCATTCCGAGAAATATTTTACTAAAATTATACCCCTCCCCCCTCCATTGGAGAATAGCTCTCGTGAGCATGGGGTGAGAATATAATCATTATTGGTTCAAATTAGATGTATAGACGATATAATTTCTCTATTGTAATATTTTTATCATTTTAAAAAAATGATATAAAATATATCATAATCATTAAAAAAGATAATATAACACATGATCAATGTCACATCAAATTTATCACCCAATCCTCTCCAACCCTCTGAACCATCAAAACATCTATTATTCATAGGAGGATACTTCAACTCAACCCAACATAGTTACCAAATATGCTCTACTTTCGATTCGTGAAACAAGAATAAAGGTAAGTAATGAATTGGAATAAAATATTATTTCTATTATGTTATAAGGAAAGGAATAAAGGTAAGTAATGGAATAAAGTAGAATATGGGTACATATATGTGTAAGGGGGAATATCCATGCGAGGAAGGAGAGGGGAATAACACCCTTATTTTCGGAGCTATTCCCCAAACGAACACACCCTTAGAAGGTACCGATCGAAACTTTTTACAAGAATGAACATCGGGAAATCACACGCCGACAAGTTTACATGGACTTCACAACGATTGGAGTTGAATATGTTACTGATTTGGTTAGCAAATAATTACACTCAACAAACCGTTTATTATTAGTGTATAATCATGCATGAGACATTCGTGATACTCTTCATTTCGATGATATCGAAAAAAGTTTAGAATATAGTAAATCGAAAATTTGATTTTAATAATATTAAAATGATTTAGACTTTAATTAATCAAAAGAAATTCAATTGTTTTTGCAAATTTACATGATTTCATTAAATAAAAGACTAACAAATCTAAATATGAAATTTGCTTGAATGAAAAAAAAGATCACGTGTTTCACGTTTTTGTCAGGGATTCTGATTTAGATTTAAACATGTTTTCTTTTGTGTGTTTGGGAAAATGTGCAAAAAAACTTAAGTGGAAATATTGTGGCTGCTAATCTATAATGTGTTGGTTATCATTAATTTTTCTTAAAAAATGTTGATTGGAGATCACTTCAAAAAAAGATCAAGAGTTGAAAATAGTTAAACAATAAATGTTCATTATAACAAAGTTTCAATTACTATAATAAAATTATACATGGCAAATAAAATTTTAATATTTGTTACCTTCACTACAAATTGTTGGACCTACTGGTACGATAAATGGAGACGATCAATGCATAATCGTCCTCTTTGTACCCGGGGGTGGTTGTGACATAACCGTCCCTTCTGATAAGCACAGGGGACATTCTATATTGACCATTCCCGATTATCCTATCTTAGGGAGAGTTATAACTTATAACACCATCCCTTCATTTTATACCTTCTGGTTGATTTGTTTTTGCACGGGGATGTTTGGGGACGGTGGTGATTGTCCCCTCTAATCTAAGTTGGTGCCGCGAATGTACCTTAGAAGGGACGGTTATGATTGTCCCTTATATACGTAGACAGGACGGTTGTGTTGACCGCCGCCTATACTTGTACTGGCGGGACATGTGAAAAATGCATGTATCCAAATGGACGATCCACTTACAACTGTCTCCAATCATTATTATAGGGGACGGTCGAGCGGTCGTCCTTGATGGTCTTATATTCCATCCTCGGTCGAATCTCATCATCATTCCACGCCTCAACCCTCGTTTATCCCTCTCTGCCACCCTCTATCGCCCGAGCATGTCGTCTCCCTCAAAACCTATATCGACACTATCGCCCCACTCCTCAGATCTGGGCCGATGACGCTCATAGTCATCTTCTTCGGTTATGCATTCTTTCCAACTTTTTCCATTATTAATACATTATTGTTTGAAATATAGTTATTTTTAAGCATGTTTTGTTTTTGAAAGTGATAGTATAGTCATGATGATCAATTATACTCGTGATTTATATGTGTACTCATGATGTTTAGTTGTAATGAAAAGCGTTATTATTTTCATAATGTTTATTTGAACTCATTATACTCTTGTTTTACTCGTGATGTTTTTGAAGTTATAGTTGATGTAGGTATATTTATGATGATTAAATATCCTCGTGATGTTTAATAAGCCAAATTCATAAGTAGTACATGGGATTTACTTAAATACTCAGGTTCTACAAAAAAATTTTTTTTCACAGAAACTGCAGTGGTGCCGCATGTTGAACAAGCAACACCTGAAAAGTTTTTTTTACCTCGTAACCAAAGAAGTATCGCATCTCCAATATCCGATATGTATAACGCATATCTAATATGCGATATCTGGGCTAAATAAAAGTTGTACATTTCCTTCAGGCTCCCCACGCAAAATCAGAACCTTCTCAAGCAGCTGCCGCCCGCGACCCTCCCCTGTGGCACCCGCCGTCCTCAGCCTCCCCCACTCCGACTAACCTCATTTTTTATCACTCCTAGGTGCGCGAAGAACTCCTTTTTCGTGTCTTCTTTGGTCCGTACCGTCCTAACCTCCACTGCATCCCACTAGGGCTTAGCCGTTATTCCATACATTGGAACTTGGTAAAAAAAATCTTGAGATTGTAGATTGTATAATATGCATATGATTCTTCATTTCATGAATGTATTTTTTTACTTGTACATTGTGTCACGTATTAGGTCGGAATGGAGGCGTTGTATTGTATGTTTCATTTGAAGGGTATGCTTATTGGCGGTTCGACGACCAACGTACGGGGGTTTGGATTGCCTAATATGACGTTCGATGAGATTTTGAACTTAGTTTACCATAAGTTCAACCTGATGCCAATAGTCAAAAAATCCGATTACTACATCGCATCCCTCGAGGCCCAGGGGAATAACCGTTATTTCCTCTACTGTCAATGATGATGATGTGCAGGGAGTTTTTGTGTATGCTCGGACCTCTATGCAATCGACTTGAGGGGGAAGGTGCATGTGGATTAGATGGCGAAACACTGGTTGTATATATGCCAATGGGATGAGTGGAAAGATAGAGTCGTTGATATTGATCGATCCAATGGGATCTTCGCGATGCCTGCCTACGAGCAATGGTATAGGACGATTATTAGAAGATTTGTTGGACGACTAGGTGCAACTCTAGCAAGCAACGTAAGTGCTCGGACAAACTTTGTTGTAAATTACTTCAAGAAGTTTCCATCAAATTTACCTCTATGTATTTTTTTGGATGCAGCTCGCCAAGTGAAGCAGGATATATGATATTGGACACGAGGAATGCCGCGAGATTGCGACACAAGCAAAAGCGGAAATGGAGCAGTGGTTGTCGTTTCAATTTGCAGATGCCGTCATAATACATGACGATCATGCTGATGTGGCTCAGGCGGAGGCCAGGCGAGGAAGAGAAAGAGGTCGGGAAAGAGCGCGTGAACCAGTTACAGAATCCATGGACCATGAGGCAGCCACTGCGGTAGATGAGGATCTTGCGTCAACGAAAACGGGGACAGACTTCGTCACATCGGTTGTCGAACGACCACGTGACGACATGCCAACGCCGCAGGCACCATTGAGGCAAGAATTAGACGCCAGAGAAACACAACCCACTTACTGCATGCTCACGCCGCCACCAATGCCAATCTTCGACGAAGACGTTGCTGGACCCTCGCAAATCAACATGATAGACGAGGTGAACCGTTTGTTACCCTTCCATCTTCGTGATTCAACGATAACATATCAACATAGGAGAAAGCGTTGAGTTGTACACCTTGTAGTTGTTAATGTGATACAAAAACGAAAATGTATATCCGTGGACAATTTAATATATGTAAATTGTGTGATTGTCTTTCTGCATCAATATATATCCTTTGTGAATGTGTGTGCATCCATAATTCACATTTGTGATTGTGGAGACATTTTTGAATGTGTGTTCGTTGACATGAAAGAAGCACATAAATTGGGTAGGAAGATCTACATAAATTGACAGCTACGGTCTCAGTCTGGCAGAAGAGAAGGTTTATCTTTGGACTTATTTGGTCGATTGTCCTAAGAAGACTAAAGGCCACAAGAAGAGGTTCTTTCTCCAGACCTGGCCTGTCAATTTCCAGGAATGATCTCATATATCGCATGTTGAACATGCGCCATATGAGAAACTACCTGGATTCGTTCCAGGGAGAACCTCATATGGCACATGTTGAACATGCGCGATATGAGAAACTTCCATGAATTGTTCCAGGAACTTTCTCGCATAGCGCGTGTTTAACATGCGCTATATGAGAAACTTACTGGAAGTGTTCCAGAACGTTTCTCATATAGCGCATGTTCAACATGCGCTATGTGAGAAAGTTCCTGGGACTATCGGGGAACATATCCAGGGAGATCTATACATATTGCATATTGGAGATGCGATACTTCTGTGGTTACGGAGTAAAAAAAATTTTCAGGTGTCGCATGTTCAACATGGGACGCCACGGTAGTTTCTATGTAAAAAACATTTTGTAGAACCTGGGTATTTAAGTAAATCCCAGGTACTACTTAGGAATTTGGCTCATGTTTAGTAGTAATTAAATTTTTTATTAATCCTAGTTAATATTATAATTAATTGTATTGGATTATGCTTTGTTTTTGTTTCAATGTTATAACATATAAATTATAGTACTTGGTTCTTTATTATGGGGGTAAGAGGGCCTATAGTATGCAATGCTTAGAGTATAATGCTAAAATGATTATAGTATAACAAAGGAGAGTGTACAAGAGATCCATACGAGAGATTAACCTTGTTTATATCTTTGGATCTTTACTTTTAGGAAATAGATAAAAGTTGAATGAATAAAGGATTTAATGATTATCAGACATATAACAAAGGTGTTAGCGAATTCTTATATTGGACATCTAGGTATGAGTCACTCTATCATATTTTAGGAGGTGAAGGAGATAATATTCATCGTCCTTGCATTAGATGCAAGAACACTTTGAGTAACTACCAAAATGTAATTTACGAGCACATAATATTAAATAGATTTTGGCTTCATTATACTAATTAGATGTATCGTGGAGAAGGAATATTTGCAGAATTAAATGATCCCTTAGTTGATCAGGAAAGAGATATATCTGAAATAGATGACCATGGTGGTATGTTTGAAGTGTTGGACAATAATCGAGAGCATAAATCCAATGAAAGGATTGAATCGATTCGGGATACTTTACATGAAAGATAAAAGATGTAGAAAATCTTATATGCCCAAGAATTAAAATGTCTCATTTACGATTTCTTTTGGAGCTATTTAAGTTAAAAGAGAAGAATCGTTTTACAACGGTTATGGTGACAGATTTGTTGCAGTTAATTAGTATATTATTAAATAATCATGAGGGTTTCTCAAAAAATTGGAAGGATGATAAGTCAAGATTCCGCTCACTTGGATAAAATTGCGAGGAAATTGATGCATGTCCAAACGACTGCATTTTATATTGGAATGAATATTCAAATTTAGATACATTTCCTAATTGCAAAGCTAGCATATATAAGAATGCGAGTCATGATTCGAAGAGGAAAAAATCAGAGAAGAATTTACGGTTGTTTTCTTTGATTCCTCGATTACAACAATTATATTCATACGAAAGAACAGCTAAATTGATGATATAGCACGGTGATATAAAAAAGAAAAATATAACTTGTGTCATGCGACATCTGTTAAATACCAAGGAGTGGATGAAATTTGGTGAAAGATATCCATCATTCTCTGAAGAAGTAAGAAATGTGAGATTAAGTTTTGCTTCCGACGGTTTTAATCCGTTCGAAAATATGAGTACGAGCTACTCTATTTGGCCTATAATACTTGTTAATATAATATCCCACTATGGATGTTGATGACATCTTCTCTTATAACGATGTCTTTATCGATACAAGGTCCAAAAAGGCCAGGTAATGCGATAGACACTTGTATGCAACCTTTGATTGCAGAACTTAAAATTTTAAGGAATTCTGGAGTTTGGACGTATGACGCGGTAAAGAAAGAATTCTTCACAATGTGTTCCTCTTTATTATAGATAATTAATGATTTACCGATGCACTTTAATTTATCGGAGTGGAGTACGAAAGGTAAATCTGCGTGTACAATTCGCATTGACAAAACACGCTCGACATGACTAACTGCGAGTATAAAACATTGTTATTTGGGTCACCGTCATTTCCAACCTATGAATTACATATGGTTGAAAAGTGAAAAAAATTACAACTTTTACGGACAGTCGTTTCGACGTCGAATAAATTTGGATCGGGGTTTTGGTAACATGGTGTGGAAGGAACAAGAAAAGTTGGGCAACTTCTCTTTAGGTCGATTATTTAAGAGGAAGTTATCCGGTGGACGACGAAAATAAAGTATATTTTTCTGAGAACTACCCAACTAGCATACCTTACAGGTTCGTCATAACTTAGATGTTATTCATATAGAGAAGAATGTTAGGTAAAATATTCTTGTAATATCCAATCTTTCAAGTATTGCGAAGGACAGTTTGCGAACCGGACGTGATATGATACAGTTGGGTATCAGACCCGAGCTACTGATGAATCTTCATTTCATCACCTTTATTCTATCATTTTAGCCCTAAATACACTAGCTAATGCATGTAAATACATTTAATTTGCATAAAATTAATATTCTTGCTTTGTTGTGTAAAATTGTATAAAATACTACCTTTAATGCTAAAACTATAGAATAAAGAAAAGAAAGAAAAAGAATAAAATGGCAAAGATATTTTATAATCCTAAACCCCGTGACCTAGTCATCTTGATGGCTGAGTCGATAAGGAATAAAGTACGAGAAAATAAGGGCCGCTAATTAAATAAAATTCTCATTTATGTATTCGTCATTTATTTATTTTTGAGACCTATTTTATTTTCCTTTTTCTATATCTCAACTAAAGAAACTTTGTCCATGAAAGTTGTAGCTAATAAAACATAGAAAAATACAAAATTGATTTCATATAAAAATAATATACAATGTAAAAGATATACTCTGAATAATATTCCAAAATCCTAACTTCTCATGCCCATGTCTCTCAAATAAAAATTCAAAATATATCAAAATCACTTTAAATGCATATAACTTTTAATAAGCTATTTAATAAATGTGGTTTCATATTTTCCGGATTAATATGTGAAAGTTGGGTTTTGGACCCATATTGCATAATATACCCGATTAACATAATCAGTTTATTTATTATTTATTATTTTTAAATTTTATATTTCTATAATTTCATAAATACTATTTATAATATATGTACATATTAAAATTAGAATAAAACTACAGATAAAATATTAAAATAAAATATGTATATATAATACATAGATAAATAGATAAATATACAGTAACTATCCATATACAATTTGCACCCCTATTATTTAAATAAATAAATAGATAACCTTGTAAAAATATAGTAAAATATATTTATACATCTAAAAAAAGTTATAAATATATAAAATAAGAGAATATGATAATAAAATAAATATATAAAATAAAAATTAAAAATAGCCAAAACATAGATGAATATACTTATAAGTATACCCTTAAAAAATAATTGATAATAAATAACATCAAAAAATAAATAAAAATCATATTAAAATACTACATAAAATAATAACCATTTTTTATTCATAATAAAAAATTTAGAAACCATTTACTATAATGAATTAATTAATTTCGAAAATACTCCATGTTATTTTATCTTGTAATGATTGACTTGGACCAATCAGGGCCCAGGGATTGTTGACCCTCGATCATCTCCACCCTGGGGCTCTGTCGTCCGTCAGACATGTCGAGTCCTCGATTTTCCTCCATTTTTCAAGGGCATTTCATCAATCCAATTTGCCCAATCTTCATGCCACAATCAGGATCAATCATCATTGATCCACACCTGCCCTTTAGATCCCTTGTACATAGAATCAATTCCTCCAAAACCCTAGATTAATAAGGGTGCTCCACATGTTTATTTTATCTTGTAATGATTGACTTGGACCAATCAGGGCCCAGGGATTGTTGACCCTCGACCATCTCCATCCTGGGGCTCTGTCGTCCATCAGACCTGTCGAGTCCCCGATTTTCCTCCATTTTTCAAGGGCATTTCATCAATCCAATTGCCCAATCTTTATGCCACAATCAAGATCAATCATCATTGATCCACACCGGCCCTTTAGATCCCTTGTACATAGAATCAATTCCTCCAAAACCCTAGATTAATAAGGGTGCTCCACATGTTTATAAATAAAAACACAGCCTTTCTCTTCGAATTTGGTCACTGTTCCGAGCCTTAGAGCTAAACACCTTGGTCTAGAGAGCATATGTTGGTGGTTGAAGGACGCAGAGATGCACCCACAGTGGACGTCGTCGGCCACCTCTGCTCCTTGCCTTCGTCGGCAGGTACGAGCTACACTATTATGATTTGTAGGTAGTTGTTTTCATTGTATTTCATTTCCAGTACTTAGATTAGCTTTTAATCATCTATATTAGCTTCGTATTTATAATCCACCCTTCTGTAGCACTCGAGCTCCGGCAGTCTGTTCACTGTACTCCGTTATGTTCTGACGCACTCACGTACCTCCACACCTTCTTCTCTCGCTTCTTCACTCCATCCCACACTCCACTCACCCAGATCCTGCATGGGTATAGAGATCAGAGGCCCTCCTATGTCATCGCCTGATGCCTCGCCGACCACCTCACATCTTGCGCATTCCAACTTCACCTTTGGTCGAAAGGCTTCGCTTCAAGCACCACATTTCCCTTGTGTAGGTCCCGCCTGCGAAGGGGCTCTTCTAGGCCAAGATCAAATCGCACAAAGATTCCAAAAGCCCCCTGCAAAACTTGAGCTCGCCAGACCCCTTCTCGAGGTCTCAAGACACTTTGTGGGCATCACCAAGTGTGCACGAGCTCCCTGGAGGTTTGGAGCTAAATGCCATCGATGAAGATCGTCGGAGGAAGGAGATAGGATCGATTAAAGATAGGGAAGCAAAGTGTTCTTCCATGTTCTTCGAAGAGAGTAGGTGTCGTCTGACCTGGGGAGGTGCCCCATATTTGATTGTGGCCATCCGTTCACCACAAGATTCGACCGTCCAATGGAGAGCCAGAGCTAATCACGATCGCATATCGGCGAAGCATCATCGCCTAATGAGCAGATGCCACGTATATTAGTGAAGGCGGGAGCGTCGTCCGATACCGCGCATTGTGGGGTAAATTACACACTTTACCCCATTTTTGCATTTATAGATAAACCATGTAAATAAAATATGTAGTTTAAATAAATGTGGTAAAATTGCATGTCGACCCATGTTCTTCCTATATATTGCATTTAGGTCCATGCCAAGTCACATCGCGTGTCGTCCCACGTGAGGTGGCCATTTTAAAAGGATATTCGTGTTATTCTTATTTTCATTGTCAGTCCGTTAAATTTTAATAAATGTCGTGTTTTTGGAAAAATTACAACAAGGCACTTAGAATTTATTTTATTTACATATATGCCCTACCATCAATTGTATTTTGGTATGCTTGTTGTCTTTATTTAAAATAGCTATTGTGCTCCAAAAATTACAAAAAATAGGTGTAGGCTCCTGATTGCTTGTAGCTTCACGCCCTATTTTGCTTTTGCAATTTTGGACTATTTATGAAAATTAAAATGAGTACGTTTTTGTCCCAATCTAGCTTATAAAATGGCAAAAAAATAGAAAAATATTTTGAAAAAAATCCCCAAAAATATATGTTGTCTATTTTAGTATATTTTAACTTTAGACCAAAAAGTTCCTAAAAATTGTAAAGAAAACTCTTAAAAATTGAAAAACCTCAGAAACCCTTATAAAAATATATAAAATACTTAAAAATTCAAAAAATATCATTTTATATTTTATAATTTCCTTAAAAAAATTATCCATGTGTAAAAAATGTTTTAGATAATTTTGGACCCCGTTTCATATTTTTAATATTCAAATCAATTTCGACCTATTATTAAATCCTTGATTTGGGATATTTTTAAAACAAATCCAAAAATTTAGCAGAAATTCTAGTAAAATCACAAAAATATTAGAATATATATATATATTCAAAAAAATATTTTGTGTATTTTATTTATTTATACCGGTATTCATAATTCTATTACTCTATATGGCATATATAACCTTGTATAATCTATTAATAATTATAAAAAGACATAAAAAACCAGAAAATGTAAAAAAATACAAAATTATATAAATAAAAAACAAAACATAAGAATAGTAAAACAAAATACAAAAATATAAAATTAAAAACCCACAAAATATAAGTAATGGCATGATTGTACACAATGTTTTGATTGATAATAATAGTAGGCTGCCAACTTTGCTCTATGTGGTTCGACTTCTACATGCTTGCTTGCTTGCGATACATTTAGTTGTAGAGTCTAATATTTCTTGACTCACATTATGTGTTATTTATTGCTTGGATTATACGTGTTGATTTTTGATTAATTGTGGTTTCTTGAGCGGTCAATGCATCGGTTGCGGTTTCACCTTGTGAAACCATACGACCCTTGAGAAATCACGCTTATCAGTTACATCCGATAGAGTTAGTTGGTAATTCTAAAGTAACAATTCCTGAAGTGATTTATATATTATTTTGTGATGAAAAAGATAAGATATTCAATTTCATCAAAACAATTAAAGTATTAGATGGATTTTCATCACAAATAAGTAGATGCATAAATCAAACGGAATGGAAGATATCATCATTAAAAAGTCATGATTGTCATGTATTAATGCAAGTGCATTGTCCGCTTTCTACAAGAGGAGTTGTACATACTGATGTCATGCAATTGCTGATCTAACTCATTCAAATTTTTAAGGGCTTGTGTTCGAAGACTTTAGACGCTGAAGTATTGTTCTGATTAGAGACATATATTGTTATCACTTTATGTATGATGGAGTAGGTCTTTCCACCTACCTTTTTTGATATAATGATACATTTAATTTTCTATCTTGCTAACTAAACTCGAATACGTGGTCATGTACAGTATCGATGGATGTATCCAATTGAACGATATTTAAGGAAATTTAAAACATGATGTTTAACTTTAGATATTTATGTGAAGAACATGTTACATTTTTTGACATGTATATGGATGATGGCAAAAGTATTAGATTCAATCGGTTCGAACAAATAATGATGGTGAGTTGTGAACTGAAGATCCCAATAAACTTTGGATATTTCGACAAAATGGACGAGTTACTCTAGAGAGTATATGTCGATCTATTTCAGATGATGACAAACACCTTATTCATTACTATATCTTGATGCAATTAGATGAGGCTAATTGTTTCTCTGAAGAGTATCGTACATAAGTACTAATAAATCAAACTTTCTTAAATGCTTCAAATATAGTACTGAACTGTTAAAAGTTACCAAAGAAGAATGGTGGAGCATGAATCTTGATCCAACAGAGTCCATTCTCACTAGTAGTGTCGCATCCTAGCTATATTATTAATGAATTCAGATTTCGAAAAAAATCAATTGATGAGAATAAAGCAACACAACTTTCTAGAGTGATAGTGAAGGCTGAACTCTCATCTGGAATTGATGGATACTATGGTGAAATTATTGATATATTAAAAATTAGTTTTACATATGACGTAGTGTATGTTATATTTCATTGCATTTGGTTCGATGTGAGTCATGTTGGAGTAGGTTACAAGAAGATAAAAGTGGAGTTACCTCTTTAAAGTAAGCATGTCGATTGCAAACAAATGAGTTGTATGCTCTTTCCAGTCATGTAGAGCAGATCTTTTATGTACTTGACAACTCTGTAGTAGGTGGATTATACATGTTAGGACAACACCGAGAGATTTTTTTGATGTTAACTAAGAGGAAGATGTAGTGGATAATGGGCATACCAGAATGTTTTGAATTATTTTTTTCATTATGTAGTAGACAAAGAGGTTGCTACTAGCAACGTGAGGTAATGGTATTTATTGTTTTACATTCAAAATTCATAATATGAATTCTTGTAATCGACCTAAATGTATTTCATGTTTGATTTATATTCGATTGATATGCAGGTACGGCTCCTAGACCCAGGCATATTCGGGAAGTTCCTGAACCCGCTCAGCAGCCTCAGAGAGGATCTTCTGATCCCAGCAATGACGGATCTCAGAGACGATGGGGGTCATCTCAGTGTAGGTTCTTGGATTGTCTTCCACCTAGGAGGACATTACATGTTCGTATTGTTGAAGGAGATGCGGTCGAGGAGAATTTCATGAAGTTTCATAGCTACCTTGACTAGGTTGCTCGTGCATGTGTCCCCATCACGACACCTGACTTTGGACAGCTTCCTTATGCTGTCAAGGTTGTCATACTATATGATTATGAGGTATTATACAATTGAATTATTGTTTGTATTACTTTAATATACTCGGTTATTTTATTTATCTTAATCTAGTCTACATCTACTTGAGAACGAGATGCAGCCGTCGATGCCCAGATTCTTTCTCATGCGGTTCAGATGTTGCGTCGATACAAGAGACACATAAAGTCGAAGGCCACAACATTTCTATATGAACTTATAAGAAAAAATGCTTATGACATTTTTTCCCTCTATTTAGTATTACAATCCTCAGATTCCATATGAGCAGCTTGTGTAGAATGTCCTACCTGGTGTTACCCCATATCAGTGGAGGGACTTAATTAATTTTTGGTCTAGTGAGGAGTTTACAGTATGTATTATTTTATTTTAATTATTTTATGATTCTAATAACTTCGATTAATAATAGATGATATCTACAAAAAATGTTGTGAACCGGTCCAAAGGTTTTAGGTCCACCCACGGGATGGGGAGAAAGAATACAAACTTGTTGAAGGATTTCTTTGTAAACCTCGTCAATTTTAATTATGGGAGTAATTTTGAAATCTAACTTAAAATAAGTGTTATTTATATTATTTTAGTTGAGGGATAACGATAGAGAGATGATCCAGATAGATGTTTTTGCAGGGTCCAAGAGCAGAGATATAGGAGGAGAAGTACAATGGGTTGATGATGCCTACGCACTAATTCATGTTTGTAGATTATATTATTAATTTTGAAATCAAATATCTTTTATTAATTTTTTTAACTAATATATGTAAACCACGCATAAAGAAATGATCAGGCTCTCTACCACCACCTCACTAGATAACACAGGGATTAATACGATCCCTCTATCTGTCGACGAAGCCTTATGCCAAGCAACAGGTCCGGAACACCATGGGCACATACGTTATGGAGGACGTGGAGAAACGATCCATACATGGTACAAATGGGTGGTATCAATGGGTCTCGATTTAGTCGCATGGGAGCAAGAGGGAGATGGAGAGGGAGTTGCATGACATGAAGGCAAAGATGTCAACGTAGGATGAAGAGATGGTTAAGATGTGTGATGGTATGGAGAACGCTATGGCATACATTAACTGTCTTCAAAGCCAGGCTGAATGACCATTAGACTTGTCACAACTCGGTGATGATATGGAAAGTGAAGAAGAGAGCGACGAATGTGAGGAATTGGGGTAGATTACTTTATTTGTTATATTTTAGTAGTATCTTGAACAGTTAAGTTGTTGTATTTTAAAATATGTAGAACCAGTGCATTTTTTATGTTTAAGCATTGATAACTTTGATCTTTTTTAGTATCTCGTTGTATTATTTGTATGGTTTAGCAGCAGGAGCGTGAGACTAAAACCAATCAAACAATCATTTTTGCTTTCAAATAGCAGAGGCAATGATCGTGATCGTCCCTTCTACCCATATACAACTCACTGCTCCTTGTTGTGGGCCTCAAGGATTAGATGGGACAGTTTAAATCGCCCCTCCTGTGATTCTGTGCCCGTCCCTAAATGTAGGTATGAGTGAAGGGGGCGATCGTGATCGTCCCCGTCGATACTTTGAAGAGAAGGTCTAAATCGTTCCATCTACGATTCTGTGGGCGTCCCCAAAGGTAGGTTTAATGGAGAGGACGGTCGTGACCATCCCATCCGATTATTGTAAAGGACAGTTTTGGTCGTCTCCTCTAAGCCTATGCAACTCACTGCTACTATTTTTGAGCTTCAAGGAGACTGGAGGGGACAATTTAAACTGTCCCTCATGCGATTCTGCGCCCGTCCCAAAAGGTGGGTTTATTGGAGGGGACGATGGCGGCTGTTCCCTTCGTGACCCAACAACTCACTGAATCTCATTATGGGCCTCGACGACTAAAGGGGGAGGTCTAAACTATTCCCCGTGCGATTCTGTGAGCATCCCCAAAGGCAGTTTTAGCGAAGGGGACAGTCATCACCATCCCATCTCATTATTGGGAGGGATGGTTTAGGTCGTCCCCTTTGAGCCTATGCAGCTCACGGTTACTAGTTTTGGGTGTCAAGGACGAGAGGGGATGGTTTAAACCGTCCCTCCTGCATTTCTGCGCTTTTCCAAAAAGTGGGTTTAACGGAGGGGACGATCGCGACTGTCCCCTTCGGTACTTGGAAAGGGACAATTTAGACCGTCCCATCGAAGAATCGACATGGACGGTCGCGATCGTATCATTTGTGTTCATTCTTGGGGATGGTTTCGACCGTCCCCGTTGTACGCATTAGAAGGGATGGTTGTAACCACCCCACCGATTCCCGAAAGAGAACGATCATTTTTTATGTCCCTTATGACCAAATGACACTACAACAAACATGATATATGGCGACAGTGATAAGACGACAGAAAAGGGGGCCACAGACAAATCATCGTCTATTTATTCCTTGGACAACAAAAGTAGTACCCCGCCCTCCTTTTTGGTTTTGAGAAACCCCATTCTCCCTTCTTTCCAAAACCCTGTTCTCACTGGCTCCGAAAGTACCCCGCCCTCCCATTGGCTCCGTCGCTCTTATACGCCGTCTCCACATTCCCGATCTCTCTCCCTCCCCGTTCTCGATCTCGTACTCGAGACGCATTCTCGAGGCCAGATCTGTGACGATTTCTCCAGGTACTCTCCGCACCGGCGATCTGCGACGATCTCGAGGCCGCCAGATCTCGACGATCCGCTAGATCTGCGACGCACTCTCAAGGCCACCAGATCTCGACGATCTGCAACGATTCTCGAGGCCCTCTCTGCACCGACGATCTGCGACGATTCCCATCGACGTCCGATCGCTTCCATCGAGAAGATCCACCATCATCTGGTCTGTCTTTTTTCCTCCTTCTCAGCGGCTAGATCTTGAGGTACTCAACTCCATTTCCCTTGCCCTATTTTTGTAACCCTAGTTTTTGGTTGAGATCAATCTGGTAGTAGCCCTAGAGGGTTTCCATGTTAACCTTTGTGTCTTCATCCAATATTCCTTATTTCTGATTTACCCTCGCATTCCTGTTTTTTTGCTCGATTTCGGTAAATGCAGACAGTTCAGTCAAACCCAACGGCACAACCCACTCGCTTTTTTTACAAAAAGTAGTATATATCATAGATGTGATGCTTTTTATTAATTTTAGAGATATGTCCAGGAATCAGAACCATTCATGTATGTCCGTATGTGCAGCATCACACATCATGTGAGTTGTTCTCTTTCATTCCGTAGTTTTCTATTACAGATCTTCTCTTATCTTTACTATTGTTTCTATTTCTTGTTGAGATCGTTGAAGCAACTATAGCTTTCTTATTCTTTGCTAATATGTTCCTACTTTTTTGACATTATTATAACATTGATTGTGTTTTGGCTCATTAATATATGCCTTTTGACCCATTGTATTCAAGTTTTACGTATGATTTGTGTGATATTTTTGTTAGATTCAAGATTTTAATATTTTGGTATATGAGTCTTTATGGACTGGATTATATATTCTCAGTTTGTGTTTCCTTGGTTCATTATTGAAATCTAAGATTTTGGTGAGCAAATCATTAGGGGAACTCGAAAATCATGCCCAATATTTCCAATCTTTTAATCAATCTAATCAATCAAATCAATCAATTTCAGTGCACTTCATCGATTATCCTATCATGATGAGAAAAGAATGTAACTTCTATATGAAATTTCTCCAAGTACTTCTGATTAAAGACTATCAGCCTGTTCAGTACGTAACCTATTCAATGCTGATGCTAAAGTATCAATTATTTAAGAAAAATATTAGATGAAAAGGTTGCAATATATATCAGGGTTTCAGGTTTTCTGCATACGCATTCAGAGTACTGTTGTTATTATATACTATTCCCTGACATGTGTGATTTTCAAAGCATAAACAAATGTTTTTTAAGTTGATTTTGCATAGAAATTACTATACATTTTTCCTGTTCATCATTCCAGGATCCAACATAGGAATAAGAAGAAAAAATGCCTTCAATTGATGGAACAAATTGAACTTTTCTGATTTCCTGCACAGGATGTGTGAATTAGCTTAGGCAGCATGTTTTTTCTATTAAATGGTAACTCTGTTGAGTGATAGTAAACTTTGTATGAATCTGAATTGAGGTCATTTCTATTAAATGATCTAAGGCTCATGTCTGAGCAATCGAGGGGCGCATGTTGCAGTCCACAAGTCACAATGGGTTTGCTTGTAAATTCATCTGGTTCATAATTTATTTTTTTGTCATGCTAGATCCTTTGTCATTCGAAAATAATTTATTTTTTTGTTATATAGCAAAATTCAATGGCAAGACAAAAGCAATTGTTCGTTGACTCCGTGGGAAGAAACATGAATGAAGATCGCACAACATCATTGAGTGAGAATGAAAATACAGACCATAATGAAGGTCAAGAAGCTCATGATGATGGCAATGATGGACACCAAGTTAAAAAGAGAGGCCGAGGACGTAGTACAATGAATTTTTTTACATGTAAAAATGGACAACCATATGTACTACAATGGAATCGGCTTGGGCAAGTGATAGGTGAAAATGAGAAAAAATTCCGTTCGGCATGTGCATATTATGCACACTGCAGTTGGTTGTGGCCACTTGACAAAAAGTGGAAAGAAATGCCCCAAACAACTTTTTTAAATACTTGGAAACTTCTGAAGGTATTAATGTGCATTAATTTATTATCATTCCTCTTATACTTCATTAGTCTAACGAAATCTATCTTTTATAGAGAGATTTTATCTTGGACAACCATTCAAACGCTTTCACATTTACTTTTGAGGTCATTCATGATCGACATAGAGACTGGAAGAATACAGTTAAACAAATCTGGGTGAAATTTGAAAAGAAACCTGAGGTCATGGAACAAAAGATTCTGGAAGATCCTCGAATTGATAGATCACAATTTACCAATTTGGTAAGGGAGTGGGGAACTCATGAATCCAAGGTAATTTGGCAATGCAATATTGTTTTTTTACTGTCAGATAGTGTCTCAATTTACCATATCAATACTTATATTTTTTTAGGCAAAGGCCATGATTAACAAGACAAATCGTGATGCGAAGTCTCTCAATCATAGGTCTGGAAGACGCCCGCTAGCGATACTGCGCGATGACTTTGTAAGTTATCTTCATTTAAAGTGTTATCTTGTTATGCTATATATTAATATACTTTACATTTCGATTAAGGAAAGGGAGAAAAACAGGGAGGCGACTGATTTGGACATGATGCAAATTATGTATCCTGATACTACAAAAACAGTGAGTCAGTTTCTTTAAATGAATGTGTTTTATGTACCCTTATGTGTGATAATATTGTTTAAGTTAATAAGCATCGCTGCTAATTAGCAACTTCCCGTGCTTTGTGAAACATGTTGATTTGGTACTAAAAATACAAATCATCATTAGATTGCATAACTTGCATCTAATGATTGCATATAAATAGTCACCTGTGATTTGCACCTAAGATGCCTCTTCTCATTTCATCTCATCACCTGTGATTGTCTTAGCACACTCGTTCACATCAAGTTTCTGCAGGAAATATCTTCCAACATAAGAACAATGTTCTGGTTTTCACTCAATGCTGGACTATATTTAACTAAAAAGAGATACGTACTTTCAAGATATAGTATGTCATGCTAATGCTCTCATCTTCCTCACTGCCTGCTACCTATATGAAAATTATAAAAGTAAAATTTGTTAGCCAGATGTCACCTGCAATTTAATGTGAAAAACCTCCCAGATTCACCTCAAGAAATGCACAAGCATCCTCATCGGAGCCCCTTGTCGTTCCCTCCTCGTCTTTTGCAATAGCAATGCTAAGGAGATTTCTGACAATTGATTTTAGATATGATTGTTTTTTTAACAAATATAAATCTAATCTAAAAAGGTACATATACAGTAGAGTATTTGAGAACAAAAAAGAAAGGGATTACTTCCTAGTTACCCTCTTGAGCAGGATTTCTCCATCACGACAATAACATTTTGGGTCACTTTTTGCTGAATAGACTTTTTTCATGAAGTATGGGTTATATATATATATATATATATATATATATATATATATATATATATTTGCCTAAAGATGCACACTGATAAATGTTGACGAGGTAATTCCTGTTGTATTTATATTTCAAATACTTTTATTAGTCACATATCTTGCATCCCTCCACACCGGGTGGCGTGTGCTGTGTAAAAAGTATCATGAGATTGCATATAAATAGTCACATATCTTGCATCCCTCCACACCGGGTGGCGTGTGGCCCTGCACACCGGGTGACGTGTGCTGTGTAAAAAGTATCATGAGATTGCATATAAATAGTCACATATCTTGCATCCCTCCACACCGGGTGGCGTGTGGCCCTGCACACCGGGTGGCGTGTGCTGTGTAAAAAGTATCATGAGATTGCATATAAATAGTCACATATCTTGCATCCCTCCACACCGGGTGGCGTGTGGCCCTGCACACCGGGTGGCGTGTGCTGTGTAAAAAGTATCATGATATTGCATATAAATAGTCACATATCTTGCATCCCTGCACACTGGGTGGCGTGTGGCCCTGCACACTGGGTGGCGTGTGCTGTGTACAAAGATTGTCTTTGCGACTTTTTTAAAGTGGCTAATGAAAATTGATTGTATTCTTATATTTTTAACAGAGGGAGATGGAAAGTACTGTTCAAGAGATACGAGATAGTCAACCAGATGCTGTTTTAGCTGAGGTCGAGATAGAGGCATATGCAAAGGTTGCTAGACCTGTAAAAAGTGACTACATTCGATTTCTTGGAACTGGACATGACAGATCTCATAAGCATTCTGAGCGGGAGAGGTTACAAGCATACCTTCAAGGAAGCACATCTGAACATGTAATTTCACCTAACAATATATTTATTGTCTATATGCATCACTTAATTATTTTATAATATAGGATCATGTAAAGAAATTGGAGGATCTTATTGCATCACAAAGTGAATTACTTCAACAACTACTTGCGAGGATAGAGCATCAAGAGTTTTTGTTGCATCAACAAGCTATATGGATGGAACAATTAGGTCATCATGTTGGATTCTATTATCCTCCATCACATAGACAAGTAAGAAGAGTTGTAATCAAAATTTTTATTTTTTATTTCTTAATTTTTAATCAATTTTTCTGTGTAGAATGCTCATTATCCTTCAGGACCAAGTGGAAGTACGGGGAGTGGTGGTGATAGTCAGAATGGAGGCGACAATATACAACGTAGTGGAGTAAGAGATGGCGATGCCTCATTTACAAATGCGTCGAGACATGCACCGCCTTTTGTTCGTGGAAATTCAACTTTTCGCCATTACGGTTATGCACGAACGTGTCCACTCCCATCATTTTCACTCCCTACACAAGTAAGAATTATTCTATTTTGATTATTGATTATAAATACATTTATATAATAAAAAACTATTGGTACAGTTTAACCATCCTCATGAAAGCTTGATGAAACTTTCCTTTAATCTCCTTGTTTTAACTATCATGAAATTCTGATGATACCTAACCATTTAAAGTTCACCAGAGAATAAGCTCTGTGTGTTTGAGAGAGTTGTACATCTAGACTACATAAGAAGTGACTGTTGATTTTCTTTTGGTGCCAAACATAGCAGTAGGCTGGATGTTCATTTCTGATTATACTTCGGGGGATCAGTTTCTCAATTTTCTCAGTGAACCAAATAAGCAACGTATTTCTTATTTTGATACCAACCATAAATTCAAACTATACATATTGTGCTCTCAGCAGCGCATAATAATCTAGACCAGCGAATAGAAATGGGTTACTATGGAATTAAACAGTCCATACTACAGATGTTCTTTGAAAAACTCCTACTTGCTCTCTACTTAATCAAAGTATCTATTATTTAGGGTGATAATTCTATCAATGATGCATTTGGGAACACGCGTTCAACAAATCGGATGCGGCCTCCATCACATTCAAAGGTACACAACATGTGTGTTATATCATTGATATTATCTCATTTATAAATTCAGCCTTTTCTCTTATATAGTCGAAATGATCTCTCACGTGGGCATATGAAAGGAAATGGCTGACTCAATTAAGAGAAGGTAAATCTCCTTTTTAGTGGAATTAATCTTCTAATGATTAATCCCATAGTCTAATTTTTTATTCATATTAGTAGCTTCATTTAAATAACTCAATTGATTAATTTTTTTACAGGTAACATCTAGGATTCTTAGGATCATACAAAGGATGATGGAATCGACAAAGAAGATTATTGCAGTTTTTTTGTTATCGAGACATGCTATTATTTTTCTTGTTATTGGACATATGTAGTTATGTAATAGTGCTTACGTATGTTACACTTTTTCTTATCATTGGAACATAAATAGAATTTTATAGGAATGCTTATAGGTAAATGTGATCATTGTGGTGTCCCATTTTTTCTACAGCTCTTAATGTGATAATACACTCATAAATAGTTTATATGTACAATTCAAGAATTTTTTTGGTTGAATTCACAGGTCAAATTAACTGAAATCGAACAGCCAGCAGGCATATTTTTATGCCATTGTTCCACTTAGGGCGACAAAACATTGCCACGAATTTGTTGTCACAATGAGCTGTGACTACGGATTATTTGTTGTTCAACTTTGTGCCGACGAGAGCTATGGCGACGGAGCATTGACGACGGATTTGCTGTAACAATTCCAATTTCCGTCGTCATAACTTGTTTATTTGTCGCCACAGTCCGTCGCCATAGTCCAGAATTGGTGTAGTGTGAGACGGTGTTAAAGAGGACGAACTAACTACCATCCCATCTAGTCAGAAGGGACATTTTTGTAAGAAAGGGAACGGTTGTTGACCGTCCCCTCTGGGTACTCTGCTTATAGTGCTTATCTTCCATATTAATTGTATAAAAAAGAATTTTACTTGTAATTTTCAAACTTTGTTATCCTAGACATGGACTGTCATAAACAATCGCATATTATCCCGATCATCTTAAATAGGTCTTTCCTGCATAATAAAAAAAAGTCATGTTCGACAATGAAATCACGAAGGTATGCTTTCATGTTCAGGGCCAAAGTGTACAAGTATGACGATGAAAGATGCTCTGAAAAACCTACTTCAGTGCTAGCACACAATGTTCAAGTTAAGTGAGTGATTGTATCGTCATGGACAGATTTCACCTTGGCAATCTATCGTAATTTCATATTGTGGCCCATATTCTACTGTTGTCTGGAGAGGATGGCCTAAAAGGATCAATCACTTATTATTAATAGCATATGATTACCTCTCAAAATATTTCTTCAAAACTTCATTACGTCCTCTGGTTAAGATAACTATCACATGTAGGGGATCATAGTTGTATGAGACATCAAAGGATGACATATACATCACGAAGAGATTCCCAAACGAGATAGTACTTGTGATCTACTCGATTACTTGGTGTGTTGATATTATGAGTTTTCTTACCTCTAAGAAGATTCCATGGGATTGGCCAAAGAACATAATTGAATGATAGATATCGGAGTCTAGGCATTACGTTTGGGAAGATCCCTTTCTTCTTTGTGAAGGTATTGGTTTCATCTGGAGAAGATGTATTCCTCGGATGGATTCTCCTCACTCTACGCCATACTTTGGAGGCAAAATAACACCATTTTGAAAATAAGACAATCCAAAAAAGTACTCTATTGTGGATTATGGTGATGAGCTTTGGCAAAGTATTCATATACCTTCGCTAATATATGCCTAGTCTACCCAATGAATGGAAGGAAACATAGATTCCAAAGATACGAAGCATGTGAATCTTGCCATCATCTAAGGTATTTCACGTTTGGGTCCCTTTCATAGGATGCCGAGGATGTGAGTACATGTTGTTGGATAATTTTATGCATCCGGGTGAATGGAAGCAATCCTTGCATGAAACCACTAATAACATGGCGATCTGAGCATTCTTGCAAGAGAATATCCACGATTTGGGATCCAGAAAATTCTCATCTCAAAAGATGGGAGGCACTTTGTGAATCAATATGTTAGAAAGTATGTGAAGGACTGCATTCTAGAGCATTTTTTTACGAACCCTTACCCCCCTCGCCCCCCACCCACACCTCACAAACCAAAGGCACATATGAGATGTTGAATTGGAGATGAAAATGATTTTTCGAAAACTCGTTCGTCCAGACATGAAGAATTGCTCCCAATTGTTTAATCAAGTTCTCTAAGTTTATTGAATGTCTTACAAGATCCCTTTAGGAATCTCTCCGTTCATAATGATTCACGAAAAAAAATTGTCATTTGCTCATGGCAATACTTCATAAATCAAAACGGACAATTAAGGAAATCGACTTAGTCATCCATGAGAGCAAAGAGAAACAAGATGCATACCTAAATGTGCATAAAGATAGAAATTGGAAACACAATAATTGCATTATCTACGAGGAAAAAATGAAAAGATGGCACAACAAGAATATCTATTAGAAGACCTCTATACCTTTGCTAGAAAATGTGATTATTTAATGCAAGAATGGAACTCTTTTCAGGCAAACTATGATTCATGTGAACCTGTACCTATATAGTAAGAACGATGCTTGACAACGATAACATTTATTTATCTTAGTTGTTTTGTGGTATAGAATAGTTCTTTGTCAATGGGCATATGTTGAAGGACTATGTGGAACCAACCGAACACCTAGCTCAAGTAGAGAATATCAACTTTCTACATGACTCTTGATTCCTTTTATATTATATTATATCGTATACAAATTCCTTGCACCGTATCCTCTCATTTCACAAAATTTATACCAACACACTAACATTGTTTCCCTTTAATTTTTCCTCTCCATTCTTGTCATTCTCTTCGTACCCCATTAGTCCCTAACATTGGTTAGATTCCCATACTTAGAATATTAAATCTCAAGTATAGGGGTCTCGATGTCCACTGTGATTGCATGGTTTTATTCATTGTTCCTATGTCAGAGGGTGATGACATTCTCATCCATTCATTTTTTTAACTCTTGTATGATCATTAGAGTTGTATCTTTCCTTGTTCATTATGTGATATAACGACATAGCGCAAGCTAAGTATGAGGGTGTCTAATGAATCTTATATTCATCAACTTTATTGTTATTCATTAGCCTTTTTCTTAAAATAGTCAACTAACCTAATAATTAGTTAAATAAAATTAGCTTTTGAAACCTTGTAAATAAGTAAGGCTATATATTGTATATAATTAAAGTGTATATATGTGTTAATAGTTCATTTTATTTTATGTGTTTCTCATTATTAAAAATCTCATAAAAATAGTATAATATTTTACGTAACATATTTATGTTATTTATTATTTAAAGTACCAAAAATTAGCAAACACGGTTAAAGGAAGTATTTTTATTCTCTAAAAAAACTTAAAAATATTAATTATGTATATATGATGTATTTTGATTTTTTGTTTACATGAAAGTGGTAGATCTTGAAAAAATACACAAATTTCAGTTTTAAACACTTCTTATTTTGACTTCATTTACTATTTTATTTCTAATTATCCCTTTTGCATTTATTTAGATTCTGATTGGGTCACGTGGCCTAATCTTGAGCCTCCACGTGCATGGCACTTTGTTAAGAGCCACCCTACATCTGGCCATCTCATCTTTTGATCACATGGCCTTGGTCCACTCATTCCTGCCTGCACCTGGGTTACTTGATCGTTTGATCGAGAGGCTATGATCCATCCATCAGCTCCCATCTACGAACTGTTGGATCACTCATTCCAATGGTCCAACACATCCACCTTCCTCGAGTTGTTGAGCCCCGGGAGACATGACTATTCACCGGAATTGTTTCTCCCATTTATTTTGACCAATACACGTGGCTTCAGGCACGAGTCCGGTGCCATTCTGAAGCTCTTATATTCTTCTTCTTTTCCATTCTCTTCATCTCCTTCGTCCATCTCAGCTCTGACAACCCACAACCATTGAAATCTCCATTCCTAAACACCTATTTCAATCATAAAACTTATTGAAGGACAATCGCTCCTTCGATTTGCCCTTGTACGAGAAGCTCTTGAGGCCTTCTTTTCCTTTGTGACAAAGAGAGAAATAGGTAGAACAGCGACATTGTCAATGTCCTTTTTCGGAAAGATTCACACAACATCCACTTAAGGAAGATTAGAGGCCACCTCAAACTTTGTCACCAGGCTCCCTGATCGTCTCTAACCGCCTTCTCCATTCTCTAGGTAAAGCTTTGTTCTCCCCCTTTGTGTTTTCTCCAATTTAATCCATCATGCACGCACATGTTCATACCTAAGTGATCCACACATTACCTTTGAAGTTCACTCCTCATCATTGTGTACACCCTCGACTCATCCTCATCTTCTTCATTACCTCCACCACCTCTATCTCCTCCTCCTTCTACAAGAAGGAATATTGATGAACGTGAAATCCACTTTTTTAATAGTCGTAAATTGTAGTAGTATAGGAGACAAATTTTGGCTAGCAAAATCACAATCTTTGAATGTTGTGGAAAATTTATACTTGGCAAGTCCACCAAGGTTGAACATAGGGACACGAGCTACTCTGTTTCTTTGTCAAATTTTGATCAATTAAGAGCACATGTGAATAATTTCTCAATTAAGGGTCTTCATGCAGATGTGCATGATAATATGCAGAACAATGCATATATATGATGCATGCAAAATTTTTTAGTTATTTTTCAATGCAAATGTAAGATTGTGCATAAAAATAATGCAAGGTTAAATGCAAGGGTGATGCATGCAATTGACTACTACAAATATACTCTATAAATATCACTAAATTGAGCAACATATAGTAGTTTGAAAATCAGAGTCATTTTGAGCATAACATTATGAGAAAACATCTATTTTATGACAAGGCATTGAGTAAGAGACATCATCTAACAATAAAAATTCATCATATTTAGAATGGTGTTAGATGATAAAATTAAACAAGCCATAGATAAGTGAAGAAATAAGGATCAAAATGACACTAGAATCATGTAAACTGGAGCTACGATGCTCAAGTTACGAAGAAAACAATGCAGGGGGATAAATGTAAATAAAGTACAGGAAATAAAATATAAATAATCATAAATAGGCCCCTGGAGGGACCTATATGCAATATAGCAAACCTGCCTGGGACCTTATGTAATTTCTCCATTGTGCGCAGGGGCCTCTTTGTAATTTCCAGAAGCTATGAGGACATCCATATAAAATACCCCGGCGCACATATGACAAGCACACATCTGGGGACCAAAGAGCAATTTTCAAAACAATCAGGATCTTCTTTGCAATTTTTCTAGGCCTTCACGTGATGGGCACGTGAGGAGCTAGGCTCAGGACTCATCGCAGGCTAGGGCCACGTGTCATCTGATGGGGGCTTGGCGCGATGTTTGGTAGACCCGAGCCTGAAGGTTCGGCTCGAGGCTCGAGCCGGTCATGTCATCTGGTCCGTCCGATCTAGATGATCGGATCATACATTTACCATCTTCATCCGTCGTGAGCTATCGGAGGAGGCGGTGATCTGACGACCTTCGTGTAGCTCCACCGTGCTCCAAGGATCCCATCGAGGCTCGTGGGTCGTTGCTAAGATGCGGGCGAAGGATTGGGGAGCACGACGAAGTCACAGTGATGGCTGAGATGGCTGGGCGATGCAGGTCTGCCGGAGATAAGCTTCGAGATCGGAAGCGGGGCGTGGATTCCGTACATTGAAGACATGCAGGATCAGTATAGCCGAAGTATGGATATGTGATGATTGTGTGTGTGATTTGTGAGTGAAATGGAGGTCGCAGAGGTGATGGGAGCGAAGGCCAAGATTCCTTCTCCGACAAGTTGAAGGAGTGGGACGGAGTGTGGGGATTGCGGAGAAGGGAAGAGGGCGAT
The DNA here is from genome assembly GCA_037367405.1 of Ottelia alismoides. NCBI lineage: Eukaryota > Viridiplantae > Streptophyta > Magnoliopsida > Alismatales > Hydrocharitaceae > Ottelia > Ottelia alismoides. Next base: position 608,532 of record JAZKJV010005244.1, on the reverse strand, counting down.
TCAACGAAGGTGGTCGATGGTTGGTGGAGGTCATTGAGCGATCAGTGGTTGGTAAGGATGCGTATGATCATCGGGATAGTTAAGATAAGATTCGAGGAAAAATGAAGGAGGAGAATACATGAATCGAAGATGGAGCGTTGATGGAGGAATTGATCTGGGTTGAGGTCCTCAATGGACCTCTGAGGTCATCGCTCAACTTGGTCGATCACTCCAGGGGGCTCATGCATCCGCGGGAGGGCGGAGCATGGCGGTCAGCCATGGATCACACCGGAGGTTGGAGGTCGTAATTGCCTGAGACACCACCCTCTGTTGTCACTGGAGGGATGGGACAAGCTGGGACGATGCCCCCTGGATGGTGGATGAGCGGAAACGGGGGCGAAGGGGGCATTTAAATAGGTGGTGATGGCGGTCGTTTAGGTGGTGGCAGGGGGTGTTTTGAATGAAGGTTTAATGGTGGAGGAGTTATGGCAGGGGTAGTGAAGATAGTGCAAGGATGGCAGAGGATAGGGCTTCTCGGAGGTGGTGTTATGACACGGAGGAAGTGGCTCTGGTGCCTTCCAAAATTATAAGGGGGCGCATCAACGAGGTGAAACGACTGGAAAGGGGGGTTATGGAGGTAGGGGACGAAGTTCTGACCACTGGGTCTTACGATCCAACGGTGCAGGTGCTGGCACGGTTGGAGGCTACGATCAGATCGAAGATCTGATCGGACGGTTGATGGTTAGGCGCTAATGAGTGATTATGATGGAGGGATAGGTTTGATCCAAGGGTGAGGGGAGAAGGGGTGACGTGGAGCGAGATAGGCCGTAGGATGATGGGAGATCGGGTGGATGGGATGGATGCGGGAAGGAGCGGCAGTGATCTGACCAGGGTCAGATCTAATGGATGGAGATGAAGGAGGAGATCAAAGGCTGTGATGGAGGCGAAGATCAACGGCTAGGAGGGCTGACGGGTGGCGGAAGAGGGTGCGACCGCGTGGCGGCTCCATAGAGCGCTACATGGGTGCACCAGAAAATTCAGAAAAAAATCAAAGCAAAATAAAAAAATATTTAGTTAGAGGTAAAATTAGAAAAAAAGTTAAAGCATGAAAGTTGTAGATCTCCATGAGATCTACAAGTTTCATGTTGGACAAAAAGGCAAAAGAGGTCATTTGTACAAAAAATATTTTTGGGGTATTTTTAAAGGATTAAAAACACCGATTTTTTGTTTTTACATTTTTGTATTTTTTAGCTCTTTTTAAAGGGTTAGGAACTTATAGACAATTATTTAACCTAACTTTTAGGGGTTTTAATAATAAAATATTTACAAGGTAAATGAATACAATAATTATAGGTTAATTATACAAAATATAATTCATTGTAATAATGAGGATTTATTAATGAATTTTATTGGTTTATTTAAGATAGGGGTTTAATTGGTGATTTTTAGCATGATGAATACGAGATTCATCATACCCCTATACTTACACCATGCTAGTCCTTGAGCATCCAAAGAATGGAGTCGGATTAATTCCTAACAGTACATGTGAATTTCCAAGGCTCAATTTTCCCGAAGACCCTCAATTTAAGTAATTCTAAAATTCTGGGCTTAACCATTCTCTAGTCAGAAGGTATCCAACTTCTTTAATTATCATACTCTCTTTTTATACATATAACATAAAGATATGAAATTTAGTGTACTACATTTATGAGAGTCGAGTCGTGACATCACTCGAAGTTCCAGTCCAAGAGACTCTCATCTAGAACTAATCCTTAACACCAGGGAATAAGTCTATTCTTGCTCCAGTCAATCGTCTCATTAGTTCATCAGACTTGAAATGTAGATGGACAGCCTGATGGTGGAGGGCATAGGATTGTGTCTATTTTTCCTCCCTCACATTGGAACAAGGGACCTCTCGGGTGCCTTTTTACTCAACATATGTAGATTTTTAGCTTGTTGTTCAGTGTGCCCGTCAAGAGAGTTGGAGTCGTATGCACTTGTTTTTCTGGGAGTACACCGAGGTGTCTCTTTTTTGAGTATCTAAGATACCTTTGACACCCAAACTTGTAGCATTTACGATGCAGAGCCCTTTTTTGGTGTCACCCCGACTCCTTGGTCCTAATTAGCGCTTGGTCCAAGTGGACACTTTGAAAATATTTGGGAGTGCTTCCATTGGTGGAAGCTCATTTATAATTTGACTTTGGAGGATAGAGATTTTATTTGGACATTTCTTTCTTTTCTTTTCATTTGTTGGCTAGCTCTACTGCTTTTACCAAAAGTTAGTGCACACTGATCAACAATTTCATTAAGTTTCATCACAGCCTAGCACATAGGTAAATATCAAAGATATAGCATATGGACTTGTTCACATATTGGCTAAGGTTTTCCTGACACTCAGGTTTCTTGAAGCCTTCATTAACTTTATCCCATCCTCGAATATCATTAGATCGGGTCCAGACTTAAATCTCCAGTCCTAGTTCCTCAAGTGATAACTCAACTTATCTCATCAATCATGCAGTTGTGAAAGTGAAGTGTTGGTCATGTTCTTTTTGAAGGTAGAGATTAAGAGTGCGATATATCGCTCAAATCTTTCAAACTAGGGAAGTGTGTATTATCAAGTTTAAAAACCCTAATGACTAAGGTATGTTAACTCAGACTCTCAAGATCACAAAAATCAAGTGTCCTCAAAAATCTTCAAGCCTTGAGTGAACGTGAATGTGTCAGGAATATAACAACTCCTTAGTTAGCGATTTTTTTGTGGTTTTTGTTTTTGCATATTATGATGAATTTTAATGTTTTTTTAATTCTTTTGAGAGACTACGACTGGCCCAGACTCAACTGAATAGTTGCATCTACTCTCAACCAATATGGGTGTAAGTACGGACCGTTAGACGGACCCGTGTTCCTTAAGGACGGAGCCATATACAGTGTCCTCTAAACCACCCACAATGCTAAGGGAGACCGAAGTTCCCTCACTGAAAGTAGCCACTCATCCTAGTAGTCAAAGTCTCAATAGAGAAAATATTTTAAATTTTTCAAATTTTTATGGAGTTTTTGAAAAAACATTTATTTACAACAAATTCAATCCCTCAATTTTTAAGAAAACATTTTTACAAAACTCAATTCATATGTTTACTTAAACCAAGCTGAAAAAGGATTTTTTTTCAAAAAATTTAAAATATACGAGCTATGTCTAAAGTAAAATTACAGTAATATACTGTATACCCCCTAAACTTTTACTATGTCCTCATAATACAAATGATATGAAGTCATGGCTCGGTTAAATATAGGGTGATATAGTGGAATCGAGGAAGAGGGCCCCCTTATACTTAGGACAAAAATTGTCCTAAGTATAAGAAGACTCAGAGCGAGGGATTAATGAATAGTAGGGTCCCCCTATACTTAGGCTAAAAATAGCCTACGTAAAGGATATGAGTCGGGGGTGATTTGTGTTGGGAGGAGTATCTTACAAAGATATAAGGGAATGAGGGGAGGGGTATATTTTCATAGATGTAGTGGGGATGGGGGTTGAGTTTTTCCAGTTGCCTAAGAGAAAGATGTGGGAGGGGGGGGGGGGGTGGAAGTGATTGTGTAAAATATACAGAGAGGAGGAGATGGATATGTGCAAATGTGTGTGTATGGGGGGGGGGGGTAGATCATATAGTGATCTACCTTTTTTCTCTTTTTTCTTTTTTTAACAGCACGCGAGTCCTCTAATGAGGATTGTTAAAAATGCACATGCAAAATTTTTTTTACAATATGCAAATGTAAGCAGAGCTGATAACAGTTCCTTTAATTCTCCGTCAAATCTTTTACGTCCTCTTCAGCAGGAGCTCCCAACTCCACGCCTCCATGGAAATCATGCGTCCCCGATCTTCATAGACCTTGCCACAAAAGAGAAATGTTAGAAAAATAGCAAGGAAATTAATCAACAGAAATGATGCAAAAATAATGCATGAAAAGAAGACCTATGATTTTTTTTAAAATATTCAACACAAAATATATTGAAATTCCATAAATAAATAACGATGAGCCATGTCCCCGGAAACGACACCATTTGATGAACGTGAAATCTGCCTCTTTAATAGTCATAAATTGAAGTAGTGTAGAAGATGAATTTTGGTCAGCAAAAATCACAATCTTTGAATGTTCTGGAAAATTTATACTTGACAAGTCTACCAAGGTCGAACACAGGGACACGAGCTACTCTATTTCTTTGTCAAATTTTGAAAAATTAAGAGCATGTGTGAATAATTTCTCAATTAAGGGTCTTCGTGCAGTTGCGCATGATAAAATGCAGAACAATGCAGATATATGATGCATGCAATATGTTTTAGTTATCTTTCAATGCTCGTGCATGAAATTAATGCAAGGTTAAAAGCAAGGGTGATGCATGCAATTGACTACTATAAATATACCCTACAAAAATCACTAAATTGAGCAACATATAGTAATTTGAAATCAGAGTCATTTTGAGCATAACATTATGAGAAAACATATATTTTATGACAAGGCATTGAGCAAGAGACATCATCTAATAATAAAAATTCATCATATTTAGAATGGTTTCAGATGAGAAAATTAACATGTCATAGGATAGATGAAGAAACAATGATCAAAATGACACTACAATCATGTAGATTGGACCTATGATGCTTAAGTTATGAAGAAAACAATGTAGGGGCACATACGTAAATAAAATGCAGGAAATAAAAGATAAATAATCCCAAATAGATCCCTGGAGGGACTATTTGCAATATAGCAAACCCCCTGGGCCCTTATGTAATTTCTCCATTGCGTACGGGGATCTCTTTGTAATTTCCGGAAGCTGCGAGGACGTCCATGTAAAATACCCCAACGCGCACATGAGGAGCATACGCCTGGGGACCAAAGAGCAGTTTTCAAAACAATCAGGGTCTTTTTTTTCCATTTTTCCAAGCCCTCACGTGCTGGACACGTAAGGAGCTAGGCTCGGGACTCATCGCATGCTTGGGGCATGTGGCATCTAACGGGGGCTCAGTGTGAGGTTCGGGAGACCCAAGCCTGGAGGTTCGGCCGGAGGCTTGGGCCGGTCACATGTCATCATCTGGTCCGTTCGATCCAGATGATTGGATAATGCATGTACCATTTTCATCCGTCGTGAGCTACCGGAGGAGGTGGGGATCCAACGACCTTCGTGTAGCTCCACCATACTCCAAGGACTCCACCGAGGTTCATGGGTCGTTGCTGAGATGCGGATGAAGGATCGAGGAGCACGAAGAAGGAACAGTGATAGCTGAGATGGCTGGGCGACTCAGGGTGAGCTTCGAGATAGGAGGCGGGGCGTGGATTCCGTCCATTGAAGATCGCAGGATTAGTATAGCCGAATCATGGATCTGTGATTGCGTGTGTGATTTGTGAGTGAAATGGAGGTTGTGGAGGTGACAGGAGCGGAGGCCATGATTCCTTCTTCGGCAAGGTAGAGGAGAAGTGGAATGGAGCGTGGGGATTGCAGAGAAGGGAAGAGGGCGAGTCGACGAAGGTGATCGATGGTTGGTGGAGGTCATTGGGCAGTCAGTGGCTGGTGAGGATGCACATGATCATCGGGATAATTAAGAGAAGATTCAAGGGAAAATGAAGGAGGAGAATACCTAAATCGGAGATGGAGCATTGGTGGAGGAATTAATCTGGGCTGAGGTCCTCATCGGACCTCTAGGGTCTTCGCTCAACCTAGTCGATCACTCAAGGGGGCTCGTGCATTCGCCGGAGGCGGAGCATACATGGCGGTCAACCATGGATCACACCGAAGGCTGGAGGTCGTAATCGCCTAAGCCACCACCCTCCGCTGTCATCGGAGGGACGGGGCAAGTTGGGCCAACACCCCTTGGACGGTGGATGGGCGTAGACAGGGGCGTTTAAATAGGCGGTGACGACGATCATTTTGGTGGTGGCATGGGGGGGTGTTTTGAATGAAGGTTTAATTGTAGAGGAGTGATGGCAGAGGTAGTGAAGATGGAGTGAGGATGGCGGAGGATAGGGATTCTTGGATGTGGCATTACGACACAGGGGGAGAGGCTCTGGTGCCTTACAAAATTAGAAGGGGGCGGAGCATCGGTGAGATGAAACGACTGGAAAGGGGGTTAGGGAGGTAGGGGACCAAGTTCTGACGTCATTGGATCTTATGATCCAATGACGTAGGTGCTGGCACGGTTGGAGGTTACGATCAGATCGAGGATCTGATCAGATGGTTTATCGTTAGGCGCTAATGAGTGGTCATGATGGAGGGATAGGTTTGATCCAAGGGTGAGAGGAGAAGGGGTGACGTGGAGTGAGATAGGCCATAAGATGATGGAGATCGGGTGGATGGGATGGAGGCGGGAAGGAGCGGCGATGATCTGACCAGGATCAGATCCAATGGCTAGAGATGAAGGAGGAGATCAATGGTTGTGATGGAGGCGGAGATCAACGACTAGGAGGGCTGACGGGTGGCGGAAGAGGGTGCGGTCGCGTGGCGGCTCTATAGAACGCCACGTGGTTGCATCAGAAAATTCATAAATAAAAAAATCAAAGAAAAATAAAAAGAATTCGTTAGAGGCAAAACTAGGAAAAAGTTAAAACGTGAAAGTTGTAGATCTCAATGAGATATACAAGTTTCATGTTAGACAAAAAGCCAAAAGAGGTCATTTGTACAAAAAGTATTTTTTGGGATATTTTTAAAGGGTTGAAAACATCGATTTTTGGTATTTTTTAGCTCTTTTTAAAGGGTTAGGAACTTATAAACAATTGTTTAACCTAATTTTAAGGGTTTTTAATAATAAAATAATTACAAGGTAACTAAATATAGTAATTATATGTTAATTATACACGATGTAATACATGATAATAGTGAGGAATTATTTTTTATTGGTTTATTTAAGATAGGGGTTTAATTAGTGATTTTTAGCATGATGAATACGAGATTCGTCAAATACCATTTAGGGATCCACTCTTTTCATTCGATCAATCCCTTTGTTCATCTCCATAACACCCCAGATATCATCGCCCTTTCTTCGTCTATTAGAACAATGAGTGCAGGTCCTCTAAACTACTTCAATGGGTGGAGTTCTGGAGGAGCTCCATTCATCTCCTTGGTCTCTGACATGTTGACATCTAGTAGCAGAACCAGAGGTCCTCAATCCTTCCTCAATTTGCCATCATCTCTGTTGGGCAGCTACAGAGGTGTTCCGACACTCATCGACACCAGAGGATGAAGAAGGAAGAGGAGAATCCTCGTCGGAGCTCCGCTAAAGCGCCACCACTCAAGAAGGAGTGATCGAGTTCGAGGAGTGTAGGTGTCTTGGATCAGATCCAGCTGGATCGATCCTACGACCTAGATCAGATTAGAGGGTCTGCACCTAGCTTCGAGCTTCGATGGAAACGATCTTCGCTCGAAGCACAAGTTATGCAACACTTGGCCTGAAGCTAAGCCGTACTCCATGCCATACATTGAAGCTACACCTCACGCACATCATATGCTGCCTTGGATTATTTGTGGTTCAACCCCACCAGGTCTCCTTAATTTCAAATTTATCTCCACGTACCTGGATAATTGTAGATAAGCCCCTATAACTTTGTTTTACTATTTTTGATCTATTTGGGTTGATTTGTAATGCTTATGGTTTATAGATTATGTTTTATTGTATTTTAGCCTCTAGATTGATCTTTGAATATCTTGAGCACAATAAATCCAATTAAATTGAAATTTAACTTGTTAAAAAGCTCTTGTGATGCTATGTAAATTGCCATAACTGATTATCTGATTGATCTGAGACTAATCATTTAAAATTTAACTGAGTTCCTTGATTATTACTTATCCATTAAATTATCATTAATTCATCTTAGTTCTATTTCATTTAATGATCGAGCCATGGTTAGCTTGTTGTATTTAAAGGTTAATTAGGTAGCCAAATAGTTGATCTCATTTCAGTAGTAACCTGATTAATTACTAAATATCTATTAAACACTTTAGATGTACTATGAGTTAAGAGCATGGAATGAATATTTGGAATTGGAATAATATATTAGGACTCTTAACTTTACTAATTTATGCATTCTTTGGATATCCTTATTAGGCTTTAATTCAGGAGCTTTATGTTGCATTATGTGTATTATTTAGCAGTCAATTTTGGAGCATTAAATTAACTTGCTTATAAAACCAAAAGCCATAAAAAATCATGCATTCATATGCCATGTGCATCTTGACCTAGATATGCTATTATTCACTTGATCAAGATATTTGAATCATAATTAAGTAGACTAATTGCTCATGCATCCTTGTGTTCGACACTAGACTTATCCAAGTATAAAATTAAGCACAACCGTCTTCGCGTAGATCTTTAACTTCGTTCTGTTCATTTGGTAAGCAACTCGTATTACAACAAGACTTAATTAATTTAGCCCATTAGCTATTCGTCAGTGTCATATTTATTGTATATGTATTTTACTCATGACTCATGCTTTCTTATATTTTTATATGTAATTATTTCAAAACTAGGAGAATTGAGTAAGACTATTTTATGAATTTTGTAAACAAAA